>BHDV01054162.1:839-11759 GCA_005406045.1 Adoxophyes honmai | reverse complement strand
AAATAGCTTATTTAACATAGATTTAGGAACTGTGCTTAACTCAATACCTGCCATAAGGACCCTTTAGCTATGGACTGTCACATATCTGTCCGTCCGTAAGTCAGAGCCACTTTTCTCCGAAACTATACTAACTTATACTGTTGAAACTTAGTATGTACATGAATTTTGTGAACCGCATTAAGATTTTACACAAAATTAAAAAAAACAGTAAATTTTGGGGTTTCCCTATTTTAACTGAATTACTTTAACTGAAAGTCTTTTTTTTTCATCAAATCCATACATACGCGTGGGTTATTTATGGATAGGTCTTCAAAGTTGATTTTGAGGTAGTGCTAATTTTTTTTTTGCTAAACTGAGTCCCAAAGTGGTAAAATGTGTGTCCTTCCCCCATCCCTCTAACTTCTAAACTAGGAGAATGATAAAACTAACAAAAATATATGATGTAGGTACATGCAAACTCCCATCAATAATTGGTTTGAAGAAGATCTATACTATATACCGATAGGTACTTAAAAGATGGTAAACAATCTTGACGTGTCTTTTTATTTAAACATACACTTTATAAATCAAAATCTTTACATTTTACAATTTAGGTATGAAAAAATCATTTACTTTCATAATTGAATTGTATAGTGTAACGATTTTCATTTTTAGACTGTGTATTTCAATAAAAAGACATGTCAAGATTGTTTACCATCTTTTAAGTACCTATCGGTCTAAAGTATAGTAACAACTTTTTTTAATACGTCCTAAACTGTAAACCGCAATTTAATGGCACGCTAGTCAATGGCAAGCTTTCGTGCGCGAGTCCGACTCGCACTTGGCCTATGTTTCTCTAGAAGCGGCATTACAAACATTTACGCGTTCCCATCCGATATCTCGACTCAGAGTCGGGCGCAATCGAGTTTTCCAGTCGATCGACTGCCGTCTTTGCTCGAGTAAATCCCTTTGATGTTACATTTATTACTGGGAGTTTAAATAGAAATCATGCTCTTGGAACAGATTTGATTAAGTTACTGTCAAGTTTATACGCTTTGGAAATTTGGTTATTAGGTCTGTTAAAGGTTTTGCGTTTGACTGGTTGGGTGGGATTTGACAGTTGGTGATGTACATTCAAGGGTTGTTTGTGGTTATATCGGTCACGTATGAAAAACAAAGTGTTTTTAACCGACGTCAAGAAAGGAGGTTCTATGTTCAGTTTTTTATTTTTCGTAATCTTTTTTCCAAAATATATTTTTATGTTTGAAGTTGGTCCCGTTTTCATCAAACCTTGATTCTGATGATGGGAACCGTCGGAGTTACCGGAAAACTTCATATTTATCGTGCTTTCTTACTCAGTCTCGGCACTAATTAGCTATTTCTGAAATTTTGACAGTTGACAGTGACAGTATTTCGTGTTAAATGGACATGTCGATGTCACCAGTGTGATTCTGGGCTTACTTTGTCCAAATTCAACCAAACATTACTTTGACATACAGTGCTCATAGCATATAAACGTACACTAATTTCCTTAGTCGCCTCTTACGACAACCACGGTAGAAATGGAGGTGTAGTTCTAAACTCGACACCACACGCGACTACATACATTGTAGATATTAAGGTGCTTTAGTTAAACCCGGCAGTGAATCGAATCATCAACCTACAAGTTTTTTTTTAATCGAACCATCGCACCGAACCTACTTGGCAATGAATTGGCAATGGCTTAGCAATGTCAATGTCTAGAATTCTAGATACTACGAGCTGTAAAAAAAAAACAGAAAAAATACACCAAACTTTAAAAACTATATACTTTTCGCTTTTTACGAAGTAGGTAAACTAGGTTTAGGCCGGTCACATACATTCGGAATTTTTCCGTTCGGAATCCCGAATCGGACTTTCCGAACGCAGTCAATCCATACAAAATCAATGGACCGCCACACACATTCGGAAAAATTCCGTTCGGAATTCCGAACGGAAAGCTTACGAATGTGTGTGGCGGTCCATAGATTTTGTATGGATTGACTGCGTTCGATTTTCCGATTCGGGATTCCGAATCAGAAAAATTCCGTATGTATGTGGCCGGCCTTTAATGTCTGATTGGCATTCTAAAATTCTCGGAAAATATAACATATACGAGTATGTAGTTCGACTACGATTATACTTTCCTCATAATAAACAAAATGATTAAACAAAAAAATAGGACTAAAAAATTCAAAACTAAAGTAAAATCGACATCAATAGAGCTTCCAAACAATGTTAACAAAACTTTCAATGATTCCATTTCATTTCATCCATACCATATTCTAGCATGTCTCAATGGTTTTAGTACAATATAAAGTAAATTACATTTTGAAAACTGTTTACATTGTTCGCAATTTTTATTAACGGCTCGAATATAATGCAACACTTACCGAAACTCTTGACGCAGTTAACATACGCAGAAACTAGCACCAATATTATTGTAACTGCAACAAAAAATATTCATAAATCATAAACAATCCACAAACAAAAAGAAACCCCAGAAACATTCGAAATTTAAAACGCGTACCTCTAGTGATCGCGTACATTATGGCGGGAAAAGTTTCGAAGGGGCGAACGTACGCCTCCCTTGCCGTTCAAATGGGTACTGACGTAACGTCCGCAGAGTAGCTGGCTGAAAACTTTTCGAATCGGAAAAGCAAGAGCGAACGCTATCCAGCCAGAAACTATTCCATATTTAAATTTTTATTCCTGTTAAATTGTTCTCTGTCCCGGTTACCGATAGAGTCGAAATTTTGTATACTTATGTATAGATAAGTCAGACGATTGTAGTAGAATTCCGGTATCCCAGCCAAGATCGTCTCCGCAGGAGGGTAGTAATTATAACTGTCAAAAAGCGCAGCCAGAAAAAAATGTATCCACTTTTGTTTGATTAAATTATTGTCTGAGATACAGTGTGAAACATAAGTCAAGAGTAGAAATTATGTCTCCCTTACTGTTGAACTTTAGTAGGTACAATTTAAACGTGTTGTGAACGTATTAACAGGCAAAAATGTGAACATTGTTAGTTAATCCATTAAAAAAAACTTTTAAATTTACAGAGTTTTATGCTCACCCTATTTGCTACGTTTAACTGTTGACATATACCCATAGTAGATACCCTACGGACTACACATTTGATCTCTTTGTACTACGAGTAGTAGGCTTTAAACTTATCTTACGCCTACCTGCCTGTGTAGCACCAGCCTATCCTCAATTTGCCAATGAAAATCAATCACGATTGGCCCTATTCAAAAGTCCCCCTTGTTCTATTCAAATTTTTTCGCTCGCTCGTGAATGAACTTCATTTTGATGAAAACATGGAGTTTTGAAAGCTTTGATTTGAATTAATCTGCGCTTCTATGGACTCTGATTTTGCGGAGAGCTTTTCATGTACTAAAATATTTGTGTTGAAAGAATTTTCAATTTTATTAAATAAGTTTAATATAAGCCGTTAATTAATTAATAGAAAACCGACAATTTAGTTGCAAACTTCTATAAACTTCGCGTAAAACTGGATCGACACCCTCAGCCACAGACATATAGACAGACATTGCCATCCAACTTGTGACAACCCTCTTTTGCTTCGTTGGTTAAAAATAGGCGGCCAACAAGTGATGGCACTGAGGTTACGCATATCACTCCTTCCTGGTATCATACATACATAAACATTATGCCTGTTTTCCGAAATGGTTTAGCACTTAAGGCTGAACATAGGAAATGCTATATAAACAAAGCCATGACTGTTTTGCATATCCACCATCATATCCACTTTAAACACAATTCGAGGTTTATATAGTTCAATAAAAGACGCATAATGGTGGCAGGTTGCTAAACTATCACCTAAAGCTAACCTAACCTAACCAATTTACTTAGTCGCCTCTTATGACATCCACGGAATAAATTAAAAGGTGTAATTCTAACCCCGACACCCCATAAGGAAAAATCCTTAGAATAGTTCGTTTAAAATACACTAGCTAAGAACGTAATGAACAAAATAGGCAAACTAAGCCCGGAAGACAGAAAGATCACACATTTCTCGGTTTATTTTTACAAGCGAATATTTCCCTAAAATTTTCTTCGCATATTCAAAAAGAAATACGTAAAAACTTCCTGCACGCAAGCTCGTATCTTAAATCTAGCGATACCTAGAAAGCACCGTCTGCTTAAGTTAATAGAGTTCAAAATGTGTTGTAAGTTGTAAGCAAAGCTGAGATAAAAACTTGAAAACTCAGTTTATTCTTCAACGGGAACAAAAGTCGGTTGTGTCGAAAATGAAATATTTTTACGAGCGCAGACGCAGAGAGGTAGAGTAAAGAAAGGCATCTCCGACACCGCTAGCTCATAGAAAGGTTTATTCCACCACCAAAATAAAAATCAATACTGAATATTAGGCGCATTTTTAGAAAAAAGGTAAACCCTGTATTTTTATTAAAAACCTAACTTTGGGGTAATTTTTTGACTAACATTTTCACCTACAGTATAATCACGCCTATGTTCCCAGACAGGGTAGGCAGAACATGACTATTTAACGTGTTTAGCCACTTCTAGCAAATTTTTAGTTTTCATAACAAATGAAAGATGTATAATAGTGACAGATTGCTAGCCTGTCGCCTAAAATACTTAACCTATTTCCTTAGAGCCGGCGCTGACTGCCGGCATGGCACGGCGGGTCATGGCAAAGGATTTCGTTACTGATAAAGCTATTTTAATCTTATTACTATGAGTTTAGAACTCATGTTACTTTATTTTGATACAACGATGCTGAGAGAGGCCGCGGCATGCCACAGCGTGCCGAAGCATTCCTCGGGTTATTCTTTTGGATGCTGCAGCACAACTTACCGTGCCGTCCTTTGCCATGCCGGCAGTGAGCGCCGGCCCTTAATCACCTCTTACGACATCCACAAATGAAATAGAGAGGTGTTATTGTAAACCCGACACCACATGGTAGCGTAATACATACCTACAATGGATAATAATGAAATACATTTAATGGTATATTTTTCCAATTGTATGGCAGCCGGCTTTGTGAACTTGCAGAACGCATTGACGGAACCATCAGCGCGATTGAAGAGCTGAATGCGGTCGTAGTGCCGCGTAAAAACCTAGCTTTTATTTTAACACTAACTTTTTTTCCTCGAGATTTTCCTAAGCATTATTTTTCACAATGGGGACCGAATACTAAAGTTAGAGGCAAAAAAGAATTTGGATAAAAGGGGTGGAATTTATACGTTTTACGTTAGCGCGATTTAAATGTATTCTTTAGGACATCGTTTCTTAACCTCGGGTCTCTTAACGACCCAAATTTGGGTCGCGGGCCATATCGAGATGGGTCGCAGAACCTGCGGGACTTATTGAAAAACAAACCGCAATGACTGCATTTAATTTTTTTTAATGTTCGATTGGGTCGCGGGCTTCTCATATTTTTGAATTTTGGGTCGCCAGGCAAAAAGGTTAAGAACCGCTGCTTTAGGATTTGTTTTGAAATGAGAAAAAATGTGGCTCGCACTTCTGGATTTTATTGAATTAATGGGTAAAATCGAATTTAATATTTAACACAAGCTATTCGTTGAAGGATAACATCGTGAAGAAGCCACGAAGTAATTTAATGTTGTGTGCAAAGATTCCAATGTGGGAAATAGAAACCAAAACATCTCATACTGAGAGTAAGCAGTGGGACATTTAGGCAGAATGTCTATTACCTGAATGAAAAAAAGGTGTTCCGGAATACTCGGTGCGGGAGTCTGACTCGCTCTTGGCCAGTTTTTTAACGGAAGTAGTTTAATTGTGTCAAGTTTACTGTAGCCTAAGACACGAGAGGATGATTAAATCCGACACCACAAGGAAATAATAAATTATTACAAATAATAGGTAAGAGATACACATAAGTACACGGAAATGCAAAACCCTATTCGCATCTGTACATACAATCTTAACGCGCCGAACATTGTAAAAATACGCGTACTGATACAAAAAAGCAACCGAAAGCAATACTCGTAAACAAAATCGTATTGTTACGTTAAAAATATAGTTAATTAAACGTTAACCGAGCCGAGCCAATCAGGCGCCGATGCAATATGCACGTAGACCATTAACCGCAGTTTGTGCCACCGCACAGTGATCCGTGTAGAACAAGCTAGCTGGACAAAATTATTTGAGCTTTTTGAATTAAGTTAAATGTAGCATTTTGATATGGTTTATCATATAATGTGAGAAAAATTACAATTTTAGTTATACTTCTTATGTCAAACACCACCGACATAACCTGATCTCTTGTCACCTACTTGTACTATTGGGATCGAGGTCAGTTTAAGTTGGTAATTGTTCTTAGTTGCTAATAGTGATTTCCCAGGTTTAAATGAGTAATATAGTAAGTTTTCTCTTTTCTTCATAGGATTTATTTTATTTAAGGGTAAAAATGCGATAATTTACGAGATTATAATATTTAAATTAAGAAAAATGCAACTTTAGTGAAATTAATTACATGTAGGTAATCTATAAATCAAAACGTAACTAATCCGAATGAAACCTAGGTAAGCTGACGTTTTCCAAAGTTTCTTTATAAGAGTGAGACGTAGACTTGGAATACACGTAAATACGCCAATGCCTCATCACTTGTCAGACACCTTACCCCTGATTACTGCACTCTCGGGACAGTGGATGTCGGCCACTAACTTTTTCAGTCTCACTTACTTCTTTAATTAATTTATCGACGTTTCGTTTTCCAGATAACCTAGATGATATTTCAGCAGCGACTAACAGTTCTTTAGGTGTTCGTGACATGATCAAATCTTCAACATATCTACGAACGTTTTGGAAGTTTTGAACTCGCATTATCGAAGGCTGTAGTCGGTCGCCCAGAGCCCAGTTCATGTTCTTTCGTGCTACAGCATTCTTCAACTTGATCACAAAAAACGTTTAATGTCAAGTCACCTTGAAACCACTACATATTGTTCGCTAAGAAGCGTTCTCGGTTTCTTCGTGAATTCTCCCATATTTCTGTAAGTTTCATGGAAAATCGGGAAATCACGGTATTTATATATTTAACAGACTACACCATTATACCGCTTAAATGTTGTATTTTGAAAACATAAGCGAATTGTGTATCATTTCGCTAATTTTTTGAATGTTTGGTCCAATTTTCAAAAAAATAATAATTTCGAAACTGTACGACTCCTTTCTGAAAAAAATTAATAAAAGTAAGTTGGGCAAAAAAGGAGCAAAAATGAATAACATTTATCATAACCTAAATAGATGTGGCTACTCCGTAAAAAAAATCAAGTCGGGGTGAAGGGGGGGTTTTTAGTTAGTCCAATGAATGCCAAATTGTGGTCATTATTTCGTAAAATTATAAGTTATCGACTTTTTTTTTCGAGTAAAAGGAGAATAATATATTTATAAAGTGACCTATAATATAGTACTTACCCTTAATAGTAGAATCCATCACAAAAATTAACCGAAACTTGTGAAATCTGGCAATGACACTTAATCGCAATAGAAGCTAAAATGCAACTAAATTAGGGCACTGAACGTTGTTATTCTATACACTTACCCTTATTAGTCGTGTTGAAAATGATCTACGACAAAACAATACCTGCCAATGCTATCACCAACTAATATAGTAATTACCTTATTAAGGATTTCTAGATAGGTCAATTTTGTTTTTGTCCAGCTAGCTTGTTCTACGTGAGTCACAGTGCACCGGCCCGATTGCTTTTACTCTGCAGTTTACTGCTCCGTTTTACTGGCCTCCGGTAGTAAACTCTTTTTTTACGCCACTAGAATCTGGCGTTTGTTTTTATACTAGTTCCAAACGTTAATTAGGTATTAGGATGCCTAATCAATACTGGAGTGACCCTAGCGCCATCTATCCAGTAATAGGACTTATTTCACAAACAACATCTACGTCATCAACTGTCAAAGTGTACGTCGCGCTAGCGAAGTAAGATCGGTTGCATAAATACAACTTCCAAGTTTCTCTGTGTGGACTTCGATCCCCAGGCATAACATCTGCCTGGAGACAGATCTCTCTATTGGAATCTTTCCACAAAAGCGTTAAAAAAAAGTCCTGTTAAGTGATAGGTAAATATAAACATAACTATACTCTGCTTCATACAAAGTGCATTATAATACCACTTTCTAACGATGCAATAAACTAACGGCCTTCGGCCCGGTGGCACAGGCGGCGGTTAATGGGCTACGTTTACGTGCAACATTCTGGATAAACGCCATTCCATGATTGGTTTTAAACGATGGTTAGTGCTTAATTAAAATGTGGTACCACTAAACTTTAGCTTGTTTTTGTTAAGTACGTAACATAAACATCACGCCTGTGTTCCTAAATGGGGTAGGCAGAGCACACAGAACGTTACCCAGTCAAATCCATGAGTATTCTACATTTTGTAGTCACTTCATGCAAAATTTTAAATTGTGAGAGGTTGCCAACCCTGTCTCCTACAGCATGCATCAAGCAATTCCCTTATTCGTCTCTAACGTCTCTTACGACATCCACATAAGAAACGGAGACAACACCTAAATCCCATCCTACATGGAATATTAAATGAATATGGATTAATGTCAAGTGTGGAACTATTTATTATTATTACATGTAGTAAATGGGGCTTAGCACAGCAAGCCGCGAGTAGAGACGACGCCGAAAACAGGTAACAAGAGAAGAGGTAACGAGAATATAAATATCTACTTTAGTATTTTTCATACATTATATTTTCTAAGCGTCATTTACCATAAATACTTGAGATTATAAAAAAAACTAATTGAGTAAATTTGCTATTAGAAAATCAGGACCCTGGTATAAATCGCGAATAGTTAAAAAAACTCATTGAGTAAATTCACTATTAGGAAGTTGAAGACCCTGGTAAAATTCAGGAATAATAAACAAAACTGATTGAGCAAATATACAATTGAATAATTATGACTATTGGCAATACCTATGAATGATAAAAAGTCGAATGGGTAGAAGAAATCCGAGTGGGAAAAAATTCTAATGGAAATATATTATTGCTACGCGGAATTAATGAGTTTGGGGAAACAATCTAATCTCTCAATTAGACAGTGACATGTATAGTCTATATCGCGCGCATCTCGCGTCTCTAAGTCAGAAATGAAGGGTAGTCTATCCCGGGCATATCCGTCTCATCTTGCGCGTTTTGCTGTGGTAAGCCTACTGCATCCAAATTTAGTGGGATGAGGTGTGAAATAGTGATTCAGAAGGTTTAAAGATATTCCGCATGTCAGATCTTAAATAATAAGATTCAGTCATTTTAAAAATATCTATTATCAGCTGTGAGAATATAATAGCTAAATTATACGAGTGCACAATTTCATGACAGTAATTGAAAATGTCGGATTTTCAAAGCATCTTTTTCACAGATATATAATAATAATATATATGACATTGTTAAATACACTACCAGTGCAACAGTAAATTTAGAATAATAAAAATTAGAAAAAAAGTCCCATGTGGTGCCGGGTTAGAATAGCACCTCCCCCTTTCTTCCCGTGGGTGTCGTAAGAGTCGACTCTGGGAAAGGGTTAGTGTATTGTGGGCGATGGGCTAGCAACCTGTCACTGCAATATCACATTTAACCATCTGGTTACCCTGATATTGCTAAACATAGCACTGAATTTTTGAATTCACGTGCTCTGCCTACCCCTCTTGGGAATACAGGCATGAGAATATGTATGTATATGTATGTATGTAAAAATTAGAATACAATTTAGACTTGGTATAAGTAACTTGCAAGTAAATAGTGACTTACTCTAGAACTAAAAATACTTGACCCAACCCATAGAGTCATAGAGTGCAAAAAATGGTAAAGTTTTGACACCTCCTACTACAGTCGAGTTCATTAATATATGAGCAAAACTAAGGGTTCAAAAATATCTGTACACCTTTATGACATTGACAATAAGGTGCAAAAGTTTACATATTTGGCATTTGTCTGCTCATATATTTATGAACTCGACTGTACACTAGGATGCAAAATTGCATGGATAGCTTAGAGGCGGCAATCGTTTGGCGTCAGAAGCCGTGTTCCGATAACCATCACTATCGCACGGCATAAACAGCTTCAAAGCCGTGGTAGCCCAGCGGTTCGACCTGTGGCCTCTCAAGCAGAGGGTCGTGGGTTCAAACCCCGGGCTCGCACCTCTGAATTTTTCGGAATTTATGTGCGATATCGAATTTGATATTTACCACCAGCTATTCGGTGAAGGAAAACATCGTGAGGAAACCTACACACAGCGACGAAGTAATTCAACGTTGTGTGTGAAGTTCCCAATCCGCACTGGGCCCGCGTGGGAACTATAGCCCAAGCCCTCTCATACTGAGAGGAGGCCTGTGCCCTGCAGTGGGACGTATATAGGCTGATGATGATGATGATGAAACAGCTTCAAAAGACTTTCATTTGGACTTGTCCATGCAATTTTGCATCCCGCTGTACATTCCTACAATATTTCTAGATAAACTAATTTTTTCACATCAGCATAAACTCCCATTATCTAGCATGGTCTCTTGCGGTCTCCTGGGCCGCTTAGGGAATCAATTATACAGCACAAGACAAGCGTAAGCCTGCATTGTTAAACTAAAAGATTATTGTCTTCTTTGGAACACATCAAGTTTAGCAGCCTTTTAGACCAAGGATGGCAGAAGTGACAGATTTATACATTATTCGAACATACATGCATCATGCCTGTGTTTTTAAATGTAGTAGGCAGAGCATGTGAAATGTAACATAGGAGACTCAGGTAACAGGGTTTCAGCCTTGGCACAGCAAATCACACACAGCTTTGACTCCCAATCACTTTATGGTGTCTCTAGTTAGATAGTGATAGGTATAGTATGTCTCGCGCACATCGCTACTCTCTCTCTGTCGCCCTAAGCCTGCTGGTTTTTTTTTTTTT
>BHDV01054129.1:14121-52594 GCA_005406045.1 Adoxophyes honmai | reverse complement strand
ACTGTCTTGAACATAGGACTTTGTTCTTCGGATAGGACGATATTTTTAGGCGCATAGTATTAAAATATCAAATATACATAAACGTCACGCTTCTATTCCTAAATGAGTACAGCAGAGCACATAAACTTAATTTAATGGTTTAAATTTTGATTAAAAAAGTACCCCTAAGTACATGTACTTAGTTCTTTTTAACGATATCCACAGAAGGAATTGTAAGGCAACAACAACAACTTTTATAAAAAAAAAGTGTAATTTTTCCATTTCACGCATGTTTTACATTCTTATTTAAACCAAGTATTTTTTTTTTAAAAACATCGCGAGGCAAGAAAAAACCGAGGCTTTTGCCTATCCGTGGGACACTTTACAAGTTAAAAAAAAAAAACTTACCGTCCACCATTTTGCCGGCACAGCCGCGTCTTGCTCTACTACTGAAGGGTTTCTACGGACCGTCCTTCGCTAATGGTTTTAGTAGTAATCCTATTTAGCTCGCTTGGCTTGCAGGGATATCATTCCGTACCACTGTCCGTTACCACGAGTTCAGTCGTCGTATTCGCTAACGACAGCGTGAGGATGTTTACAAGACGTCAATCGATGTCATCGATCGATGGTAGAATGGAATGGTCGACGTCAATCGATAGTTTCTACCAGATCTATCGATCGATCGTCGATCGACGGCATGGACCGATGGTAGAATGAAATACTGGGATGGAATAAAGCCGGGTTTTGGTGCCCTCTGAAGGCAGCCGGCGACAACAGCGCACAAAACGTCGATCGAACGCGCGACGATGATCCACCGCGAGGAGGCGCTGCGATCGCACACAATGACAGTGTCAAAAGAAAACTAATTCTACAGTGTACCGACCGTGACATTACAACTTCTGAACAACGTAGACGCATCCAGACATTATTCACTAATCACCACTGTTTTAGTAGCCAAATTCGAAAAATAGTTAAATTTTGTTAAATTAAGTCACATTAAAATAAATATTTACAAGAACCGCATTAAAATCCATCATTGAAGTCGCTCCTGCCGAACCAACCCAGAGATTGCCTAAGCACAGCCGCAACACCGGGGTTATTGGATCAGCGTCGACCGGTACCATCGACCGGCAATCGATCGATGGTTAGTCGACCGGTATCTGTCGAGCAAATAAAACTATCAGATCAGTCTAACAACTTCGATCGACGTTAACCGGTGCCGTCCATCGATGATCGATCGATTGGTCGAGTGACACCCTAAATCCTTTTCGAGTAAGCCCAAGGCATTGCCACAAATGGTGATAACAAACAGTAATAAGCGTTACCGCAATGATTTCTAGGTCCTTTGGATCCCAGACAAACATCAACTTTTTGTCAGTTACAAGTCTAATCTAAAACGAACTATAAAGCCAAGGATACACTAGGGGACAAATTTGCCGCGACACGTGTCCACATCAACGTCGGGCGAAATAGCGCGACGTTGCCGGACTTCGCTCGACATGTCGCGCGACTTAAATCCGCGTATATACCTACACGTGTCGCGCGACATGTCGAGCGAAGTCTGGCGACGTCGCGCTACTGTTGCTGGGGACACGTGTCGCGGCACATTTGTCCCATTGTGTATCCTTGGCCATCGTTAAATTTTGACTCAAATTGGTGTTAACAAATGATATTGTTTATTTAACTAACGGGGCAATTCCAGAGTTCCAAAACAAAATTGGATTGAATCATATTAGAAATTTATTCGGTGACACGATCCCGCCAGAAGGCTTTAATTTGATACGAAGAAAGCCTTGATTAATTTCAAATTGAATTTTGTCACGGGCAAGAAATTGCCAAATTCCGATCCCGGGGACTACCCACAATGTCCTTGATTCCGTGATTAAGTTATTTCGTTCAAATGAAAATGCTTTGATATCCGTAATATTTTATGGAATCTGTCTGCCGACGTCGCGAGGCAGAAGTCTTTGAACATTTTTTATACACTATATTCCCAAATGGGGTACAAAACGTTACATTGACAAAACCATTACTATTTCATGTTTGGTAGCCATTACTACTACAATTTCTAGGTTTAAAGAAGTTAAGACGTATTATAATAAATATAATCTATCGCCTAAAATACACCTTAAGAGGATAGGAGTCGCGCCACTTCTCCATACAAACGTACCTAGTCCCCTGTTTTCTCCGTGAATAATGACATTAGAGCAAAATTTTTTTTACATTATATTATTATTTGTATCTGTTGTGGCTACGCCACTACGATTTGCTTTTATCGATTTTCTAATTTTTATTTTTTTATATTTTTTATTTAGAATATCGATAAAAGCAAATCGCAGGGTCATAGCCACAACCACAACAGATACAAATATAATGTAAAAAAAATTTTTGCTCTAATGTCATTATTCACGGAGAAAATAGAGGACTACGTTTGTATGGAGAAGTGTTGCGACTCCTATCCTCTTAACTGATTTCCTTAGTCGCCTCTTACTACACCCACAAAAGTAATTTAGAGGTATCTTTCAAGGCTGGCCAACAGATTTTCCAGGTGGGCCAATTTTTTTAAGACTGTGGCGACGGCGGGCCACAAGGATTTTTCTTGGCGAGAAATCATGTGAAAGCACTACCACCGCGCGCAGCTAGCTTGCTGGCCGAATGCGCTGGGCGGGCCAATTCAATTGCTTTGGCGGGCCACTTTGTGTCCCGCGGTCCTGGGTTTGGCCAGCCTTGTTCTTAGCCCTCCCCATTTGGGAGTAGGTACAGTCTAAATAAAACTCAACCTATGAAAACATCCCTCCAAATCGCTGTCGCTGTTATTGTACCCATATAAACAATTTATACTAATATTATAAAGATGAAGAGTTTGGTTTTTTGTTTGAACGCGCTAATTTCAGGAACTAGCGGTTCGAATTGAAAAAATATTTTTGTGTTGCAACCAATAGAAGCGAAGAAATACTGCAAAATGTGGAAAAAACGGGGAAAATTACCCAAACTCACTATTCCACGCGGACAGACTCGCGGGCACAGCTAGTAATAAATATTTGTGACTTAACCCTAATAAGACTAAAAATATTTATACCAAAAGTGTGAATACGATACATAATTCTACAGTGGAATGTTACTTGTCCAATTGTATTGTAACTTCACAACGGTAAGGAAATGTAATGTAATGACACAGATTATTATACTTTTTCTGAAGTAAAAGCCAGTCACTGTGTTTCATTATAAATGAAATGTGATTCTGACTTTCGCATTCGATGTTGAATGAAAAAGAAATAAACAATGGATGAAATATAATATTACTTAGCTCCTGTGTTTTTGTACGTCTCCATAATACAACAAAACACGGCATATTTTTGGCTGTTCACTTTGCTTCGTTAGCGTGGTAATTTGAAATAGTTGAAAAGGCATACCTCTTTTACACCAATTTAAGCAAAACAAAAGAGAAGTTTACATAGAAAAATAGGTTCATTATACCACTTACCTTAAAACCTGAACATAATGGAAGAAGTGGCTACAAAACTGTCTGTCTATGTAGAGTTTTGGGTGCTCTACCTACCCCATTTGGGAATATATGCGTGACGAATGTATAACAATATGTCACTGGAAAGTAACTAGATCCGTAAGTTTATAAATTTCTTATTTTTTTCCAGGAAAATAAACTTCCATAAGATTCTAAACGCGAGACAAATTTTATTGTATTATTTTACGGCCGCATTTTCGTAAAATAATCAATTTAGGTTAGGTTAGATTAGATTATGTTAGATCAGGTTAGATAAGGTTAGATTTGATTAAATTTTGCGAAAATGTAGGCGTAAATTTTTATTTGTCTCGTTTGGAATCTTACGATAGTTTATAATTTTTCTAGAAAATTGTATGTATTTCACCATTATTCTCGATACTGCACAATGCTCACTTATAGCGTGTAAAATCGCGAATAAGAAGAATCTTTTACAAGCCGATTTTAGATTCACCTGTCACGATATTCGTTCGTTTGCTTTTCCGTAACCCGACAAACTTGGTGGATGGTATTTATTTCCCTTTATCGTATCGGCCATTATCTAAACAATGGAAACGTAGCACCAAAGTCATGTAAAGTCGTACATTAACCCCTCCTTAGCGAGTGTAATCCCTCCCCAAAACACGAATGAATCATTCTTACTTTTGTGCTACATTTTGTATGTTAAAATTATAAAAACATCCACACTTACATACATCATGCCTGCATTTTCGAATGGGATAGGCAGAGCACACGAAACAACTACTTCTAGCATCATTTTAAAAAAGAGGAAAAATCAGGTTAAAAAAGAGATGAAGGGATAGACAGGTTGCTCGCATGACGCCTAAAGCATATATATTATCTTGACCTATTTCCTTAGTCGCCTCTTGCGACATCTACGGCAGAAATGGAACCGCCATTATTCATACTTCTTTGGTAAAGGCAAATGCTGAAGTGTCCGTTTGTTGTCGGGTTTAGAGTAACAAATTCCTATTTCTTCCGTGGATGTCGTAAGTTGCAATTAAGGAAATAGGTTTAAAGTATGTTTCACGCGACAATTTCAACCTAAAATCATAAAAAGCTACGAATCAGCTCAGTTTACCCCATTTAAGAATAAAAGCGTGATGTATTGTATGTAAGAGTAAGAGTCCGATTCGTTCTTGATTTGTTATGTGTACTTAATAATCTTAATATAAATAATAAAAGAACTAGCCCACAAACGGGACAAGTTTATTAGGCAATCAAAGTGTTCTGAGAAATAAAATGTTCTCTAAATTTCGGCGATATTTTGTCACTTTGGAATAATCCTCTTTATTAATTGAAGGACGACAAATCTGTTAAAAGTATTCGAAAAACTCGATAAAATTTATTTTCAGGTTACCTACTAGTTATTATTTGCCTACGTTTTTGGCACTTAGAACGAAATCTTAGAAACCAAATCCAAACCTATTACCTATTTGGTAAAAGTTACTCACAATAAATAATTTATGGCACGTACTGAATGAAATGCTTCCAACAAGAACGAATTTCCACAATAACACGGACACTGCCGGTTGTGATATTGCCAAGTACGGAAATTGCTGTGTGGTGTCGGGATAGAATAACACCTCTCTATTTCTTCCGTGGATGTCGTAAGAGGTGACTCAGGAAATAGGCTAAGGTATATTTCGACGGGCTAGCAACCTGGCACTATTATACTTGCCAACTCTAAACCTAAAAAAATATGCTAGAAGTGGCCAGGAAACGTGAAATGTTCATTGTTTTGTCTATGGAGCGTTTCGTGAACTCTGCCTACCCCATTTGGGAATACAGCCGTGATGATATATTGAAATTTCGTTTTTGAGACAAAAACTGGTACTAATTTTCTTCAACGATTCATTAAATATGTTATACTTATATTTAAATTAAAAAAACCTACATATATTATAGATAAAATCACGTTTGCTATTTTAACCTATATTGTCCAAATTAACCCTAATATTGCGTACATTGAAGAAATGTTTAGTGACACACAAGGAAAATCTTCTATAAGTAATGCAAACATTCTTAACCTCCAAAAGTATACCGTGTGGTTATGGATTTAAGAGTAACACCTCTCCACTCCTTTCAAGGATATCATAAGAGGCGATTATGTCTTTAATTTAAACTTAAACCTACAAAATTATGTATGCGAAACGTGGCTGTATAACTAGAAATAGTCATATTTTTGATTACGTAACGCTTCGTGTTATTGTGTGATGTTTACGTAAGTATATTTGTAAATAATTTATTAAATAAGACGTTTATTTAGTGAACTGCAACCACACATGAAAAAATCAAAGTTCATTTTGCAGTTCATTTTATTTTTATAATCAGGTATAGCTTCTAAGCCAGCAAACACAATCACTTTTTACAAGCTTTTCCGCTCGTGTGATTCGTTCAAATTACAATAAAAATCCAAGCTAGACGGTTCAGCTAAGCTCCTAAAATGTGGAGACTTGCCTCAGTTTTACTTTAGCCATTTTCTCGGAATTCGACTTATGCTAAAAATTCCTTTAGAACATTTACAATAGACTTCTTGGTCACGTCGGTGCGATATAAATAATAGGGACTTTGGAAAATGCGCAGTTCCTTTGAGATTATACTCGTGTAACGCTTAAGCTTTTGTAAATCAATATTTAAGCCCGTGGGGTATCAGGTTAGAATAACACCTCTCTATTTTTTCCCGTGTGGTGCCGGGTTAGAATAGCACCTCCCCCTTTCTTCCCGTGGGTGTCGTAAGAGTCGACTCTGGGAAAGGGTTAGTGTATTGTGGGCGATGGGCTGGCAACCTGTCACTGCAATATCACGTTTAACCATCTGGTTACCCTGAAATTGCTAAACGTGGCACTGGATTTTTGAATTTATGTGCTCTGCCTACCCCTCTTGGGAATACAGGCGTGAGAATATGTATGTATGTATGTATTTTTTCCAAGGAAGACTTAAGAGGCGACTTAGGGAATAGGTTAAAGTATGTTTTAAGGTTGCTAAATCCTCTCGGCTATGTCGATGACTTTGTTACAGTCGGATTACTTCATTTCTGATGCCATCCTTCAGAGAAACTTCAAGCATAGACCTCTCCATAGCTCTCTGGGTGACTTTTAATTTGTGGACCAGTCTTACCGTAAGTGTCCACGTCTTGGCTCTATATTTCATGACTGGGAGGACTCACTGGTTAAAGACTTTAGTCTTAGAGCTCTGGGAAATGGGTCATACCATTACGCGTACCAACCAAACCAAAAGATCCGAGAATCATAATTTTCCTACAATTTGACAGAGCTAATGAGACGTTTTCCTTAAAAAAAATATTTCAAGACGACACTGTATTATTTTAACATCTTAATTAGGTCGCCGATGTTTTGTTAATTAGGGAAACGTAATGCGACAAAGCAAAAAACGGCCTCGTTCGACACAATACGAAACCCAATGATAAGACGAATAATGTTTGCAATAAATAGCCAAATTTACGGGAGACAATGACTGTTAACAATGTATTTATGTTCTGTAATAAAAATTATAACTAGTACAAACAGTGCATCTAATCTCTTAATGCCGCTTAATAAACGGCAATTATTATGACACTAGCTTACCGCCCGCGGTTTCGCCTGCGTGAAATTTGGTTATATTGCGGTATAAAGCGAACATTCCCTCGGGAACATCAATTTTTTCCGGGATAAAAAGTACCCTATTATTTAATCCGGACTTCTATCTTTACGTCTGCAAAATTTCAAATCAATCGGTTCAGTAGTTACGGCGTGAAAGCGGAACAAACAAACTCACTTTCCGATTTATAATATTAGTAAGGATTTAAAAAGTAATTCTAAAAAATATTTTTGTTCTCAGATATAAAATTGAGAAGTGCAAATGTCAAATTCACAAAATAATGGCACCACATTTTCATTTTCTCTCGAAACCATAGTCAACCTTACACCTTGGATACAAGTATGGTTTGCTTGTATCTAACGTTTACTAGATTATTTTGTAGGATAACTTATCTACAAACGTTGGAACTAAATTTAATGTATCGTTAAATTTCCATCGTGGAGGGACATCACTATTTTAAAATTGCTAAAAACAGGTGACACGGGCAGTGTCGTTATAGTACCAGTACGTCTAGTGTGTTCATTTCGATGGTGCAGTCGTTAACGAATTCGTTTGCGAGTTGTCGTGGAATGTATGGAGACTTGTCGACCGTGGCAGTTGTGCAAACGTTCCGCTGGCGGCGCTGTCTCGCTTTCCATACAATTTTGCGATAACTCGCAAACGAATTCGTTAACGACTTAACTATCGAAATGAACACACTAGACGTACGGAGAAACATTTCCAATTTAGACGCCGGGGACTGTATCCGATTCACGCGTCATTAAAATATCATTAAGTTCCACTAATTTCAAACAAACAAAACAGAAAGTTCCTGTAACTTGTTAATAATAAAGCGAAGTATTTTACCACCTGCAGAGTAAAGTTGACCTCGCTTTTAGTGATGTTATTTTGTTCTAGGAAAAATGCTAACCTTATAAGTCAAGAAAAGTAGATTATCTTTGTAATTAATTAGATAAAGTTGTGTTATTTCTACTAAATCTGCGATACCTGGTGAATTAAATTTATTTCTTTGTTATTGTAAACGACACGTTAGTTAAGACTATTTGCCTTTTTTATTACTAGGACACTTAAAAAATAGTACCTACTAGTAATGGTAGTTGTAGCTAAAGTGTATACTTCGGTTGATAATATTACTGCCTGCATTTATCAGAATAGAAATATAACGTACATTCTATTCATATTCATATTCATATTCATATTATCATGTTAATTATACTGTTCTGTTCTTAAAAATTAAGCATTTTCTTTCTTTATCGTCTAAATTTGTCTACAATTAACTTTTATTCCTGCATCTTTCAAAATTTCGTTAGCGGTTTTTGTCTGCATCTACGACTAGCGGCCTCTATGTGCACATTGAATGCAACTAAATGATTTTCACATTCTTTTAAACGACTAGCGGCATCTATGTGCACATTGAATGCAACTAAATGATTTTCACATTCCTTTAAACGACTAGCGGCATCTATGTGCACATTGAATGCAACTAAATGATTTTCACATTCCTTTAAACGACTAGCCTTCCCGGATGACAGATGGCGTCACAAATATAGGTCCTTGCATTCAATATAATGATTGCTATGCTATTTAACTTTACCATGCGGTATCGGATTTAGATACTCTAGGTAGTGATATAATAAAAATCGTACTCGCCCGTTTTTGGCCGTTATTCATACATACGTACGTCACGCCTGTATTCCCAAACGGTATAGGCAGAGCATACAAAACGTTACATAATCAAAACCATGGCTATTTCACGCTTCGCAGACACTTCTAGCATAATTTTAGATTCAAAAACTGATGGAAGAAATAAAATAGTGGCATTGCTAGCCTGTCGCCTAAATCAAAACCAAACCTATGTCCTTAGTAGCCTCTTTCGACATCCACGGAAAAAAGGAGAAGTGTCATTATAACCGTCCCACGCAGCTTATTCAGATACAACGAATGATAAACAAGTTCATTTGATTAACAAGCGGAAATTTTATACAATTTAAAGATCATCAAACTCGCCTAAACGGTTCACTCAAAAATAACTATTTTATACAATACATGTGACCTTGACCTTTAGCCATGTTGCAATTCGTGGCCACGATCGACGGGAAGCGCTAGATTGTGGCAGTTGTAATTCAAAAGGTGCACGTTGGGTACCGGGACAACAATTCATCATTTGGCATAGATTATTTAAGGCCAGAGCTTAAACTCCATTGATAACCTTGGTTAGATTTTATTTGATTCGTTCTGGACATCACATGCCTTTTTTTTCATGGCAGATTCAAGTAATTCGCAAAAAGAGTCGAATTGTAAATAGTTGTTAATATAATAAAGGAGTAAAGTTATTGCAAAAACATTTTAAATATCAAAACAAGATTTAATCAAAATCTGAAAAATTATTTAGCTCACAAAAATAATAATAAATTAGTAATTATAAATACAATCAATGCAATTTCACAAAAGGATAGTCAAAGTGTAAATAATGGGAAAAATTCAGAGAAGCTCAAATTCGTAACAGTAACAATTAAAATAATAATCAATTTAGAAATGAACATTTAATTCATACGAGTACAACTATGTCATTAACATTTTCGCTTAATGGTAAGACAAATACAAAACTCAAACAATAATCTTTTTTTTTAATCATCTAGCTAAATATCACTTGCAACAACTAGAAATCGAATGATTAGCAGTTTAATACGACGAATAAGAAATTATACAAAGAACTAAGAGTACCTTTGCTTACTTGGGACCTTTTACTCTACCTAACTGGGATCTAAAGTCACATACGGCCAAAATTATTCTTACAGTTCCTAGTCTTGAATCATTGCTAGGTAACGCCTTATAACTACAGTAAAACAGTAATTTATCCATACGAAGATATTTACCAAATTGTATAAGAATTTATTTAATAAAAAATACAGCCGTTAATACTTCGACTTTTAAAATTACTTTGAATGAAGGA
This sequence comes from Adoxophyes honmai, assembly GCA_005406045.1. Lineage (NCBI taxonomy): Eukaryota > Metazoa > Arthropoda > Insecta > Lepidoptera > Tortricidae > Adoxophyes > Adoxophyes honmai. The sequence continues at coordinate 42,542 of BHDV01054129.1, read as the reverse complement.
CCTTTTTGGCCATTGTCGTTCCCTCAAACAAAAGTGTAAGTATTAATACATTTTTAGAAACCCTTTTGAAATATTAACTCTAGTCTTAGTTACATCGCCCACTCTGTCCTTTAGAAAATTAGGCATTTTGTGCAATAACTGAAATATCTGAAAGCCCTGTGAAAAATAAATGAATTCTCGAATCCAAGTTCATTGTTATTTTCTAGACTAAAGTGAAGAGTTACAAATTACGTAACTTACTTGGATTTGCATTTATTAGCGCATGTTGAATTGAAATAAACGGGTTTAGTTTAAAGACCCTAAAGCAATTTAGAGAAAAAATATTTTAGTCAACTTTGGTCTTCGCTGATTATTCAACCATTATTTTACTAAAATGACATGAAAAAAGTACTCTTTTCGTCTGAAATAGCGAAGCTTAATGCGGATTTGATAACAGGTGGCAGAGGTATAATAGTCACAGGTTGCTAGTCTGTCGCATAAACCATACCTAAACCGATTTTCCTAAGTCCCCTCTTACGACATTCACGAAGGATTAATTGTTTTTCAAAAAAGTATACAAATTCAAACCTATTCATAGTTACATACGTGTGGTGTCGGGATAGAATAACAGCTCTGCATTTCTTCCGTGAATATCGTATGAGGTGACTAACAAAATATAGGTTTAGGCATGTTTTAGGCTACAGGCTAGCAACCTGTCACTATTCCACCTCTTCCATGCCTGCGAAGCGTGACATAGTCATAATAATGGTTTTGTCTAACGTTTCGTGTGCTCTACCGACCCCTTTTGGGAACACAGGCGTGATTGTATGTTGCGTGCGCAAAGGTATAATAGTGCTCCCAGTGTCCCATCTGTTTGTCAGCTGTTCCGTGTCGTGACGTAATGGCCAACAATGGCGGATTGGCGCCGCTCCAATAAGGATACGCCGCAAGCGCTTCTTTAACTGACAATTACCTGTGCTAATGGATGCCACGCGTTGCCAGCGTGGACTAGTGCATTTTTTTAAAGGAACGTCTTTTTTTTTGTTACGTACATATACATACATATTCTCAAGCCTTTATTCCCAAGAGGGGTAGGCAGAGCACATGAATTCAAAAATCCAGTGCCACGTTTAGCAATTTCAGGGTAACCTGATGGTTAAACTTGATATTGCAGTGACAGGTTGCTAGCCCATCGCCCACAATACACTAACCCTTTCCCAGAGTCGACTCTTACGACACCCACGGGAAGAAAGGTTGAGGTGCTATTCTCACCCGGCACCACACGGGGCACGGGTGTTTTTTGGTCTTTGTTCGAATTAGAATAATTTTCCATTTCTCTGATGTCGTTGCTGCCACGCATTGCCAGCGTGCGTTTAGGTTCACTTGGTCCACATTCCCCTTTCGTTCACATTCCTACTTCGTTTAAAATCCCACTTCGTCCGCAATCAATTCCCATTTTGACCACTTCCCATTTTGTCAGCATTCCCATTTCGTCCACTTCCCGTTTTGTCAAGATTCCTATTTCGTCCATATTCCTACTTCGTCCACAATCCCATTTCGTCCGCATCCAATTCGTCTGCATTCTCATTTGGTCCACATTCCCAGTTCGTCCGCATTCCCATTTCGTTCACATTTCCGAAACACCCACAGCCACAACATAAAAAAATTCAATGGAATTGATTTTTTCTAAAAGTTTGCTCTATGAACATACTAAATGTTCTCGAGGGTAGAGGTGAGCGAAAACCGCATTGGCTAGAAATGTTGACGAAATAGGAATGTTGACGAAATGGGAATGTTGACGATATGGGAATATGGACGAAATGAGAATGTTGACGAAGTGGGAATATGGACGAAATGGGATTGTTGACGAAGTGGGAATGTGGACGAAGTGGGAAGAGGACGAAGTGGGAATATGGACGAAATGGCAATGTTGACTAAGTGGGATTTTGGGCGAAGTAGGAAAATGAACGAAATGGGAATGTGGACGAAGTGAACCTAAACGCCAGCGTGGACTAGTGCGTTTTGTTAAAAGGAAGGTCTTTTGTTATTTTGTTATTTTTTCGAATTTTAATGACTACTCTCCATTTCTTCCGTGGATGTCGTAAGAGACAACTATGAAAATAGGTTTAGGATTTATAGAGCTGTTTAACCTTCTGCCACTGAGGTGGTAGTCTGTCAGACACCGCCAAACGTAAAAACGTTACCAGATCGCAACGTGACGTGATGTAGTCCTGTCTCGCTCAGTACCTTCCGCTATTGGTTCGCGCCACCCGAGAGTGCAGCACAAGCGGCAGTGCGCTGCAGACGAGTGGAGTTATGAGCCGTTGGTGTCCCACAGACGTAAGTTCAGCAATAAACGCTGGAGTCTATTAGACGTCACCTCACTAATGACTTATTAAATCCATAGTGTCTGCCATACGTTACGTCAGTAAAATATTTTTTTGCCATAGTATTTTAGACGTTACCTAATGATATTTTTTTTTAGATGACGACATAAAGCAAAGACGGTAAATTTGGCTAGAGGACTTACTGCCCAGGGAGCTTCGCTTTACTATTAGGCGAGTTTTACGAAGGAATTGTCGCCCTCCCCCGTACTCGGAACTCGGGCCGAAAGGCCTGCTGGAAGAAATTTGTGCAGTATATTTCTTAGCAAGTTATAAAGGAAGACTAGATACCGCTGCTGGGCATGTAAAAAACACATTTGTCACCTATTTTCTCTTCAGATTTGCCAAAACTGCCAAGTACATTATTGAAATAAGGGTCATCTTTGAGACTGATTTGTGCCTAATCACACCGTGGAATCTCGTTAAGTTTAATGTCACTGAATTTTATATAGTGTGCTAAAAAAAAAAAAATTTTTGTTTTTTACAAATTACGTTAATTTTGACTTTTCTCGATATTTTTCTAATCTTCGGTGAAAAAGTCATAAAAATGTTGATCTCCATAAATAATTACCATTCTTTGTTTTCTATTAAATTATGAGTCATTTGATTATTATGTAAAACATAAACATAGTATACTCCTTAAAATTTATACAGATTTTGACAAATGAAAATGACGTCTGTCAGACTACACCTCAGTAGAATGTTTATCGCAAAGTCACCTCAGTTGCAGAAGGTTAACATTGGATTATTTACTTCATCTACCTACATTGCCAAGTGGTGTCTGGTTTTAATTATGTACCTACACCTCTTCATTTGTTACGTGGATGTTGTAAAAAGTGACTAAGGAAATAGATTTAGGTATATCTTAAGCGCCTAGCTAGCAACATTAACTAAGTATGAACCTCATAGCTTAAAATCTCGAAAATATGCTAGAAGTAGCTCGAAACTAGAAATACTTAGTGCTGGATTTGTTTTATAGCGTTCTTGTGCTCAGCATATCCCATTTAGGAACACCAGGGTGATGTATGTACGACATAAAGCTACAGATTAAAAAATAGTGTCATCTCAAAGCCATAAAGTTGTTACATCTTTATTATCCACCCAGTTCAATTGAGATCCTCAAACAGCGGCACTTAAAGGAACTTGTATCAAATAGCGTTCAGTCTTACCCTCCTAGCATGGACACGCGCTTGTCGAGTTGCGCGACAAAAAGACATAGCTACAGTCACGAACCGGGATTGTACAGCAACTTGCCACTGTTCGCAATTTAGACGTGTAATCAATGACCGATGATGTGACCGACTAGATGTTAGCTATTGGTTTAGTATTACACGACCAAGTTGCAAATATAGGTAAGTGGCTCAACAATCCGGGTTCGCGATGGTACATACATACATACAATCATGCCCGTGTTCCCAAATAAGGTAGGCTAAAGGTGGGCGACTTCGAATGAACTTCGACTACTAATCTCCTCATTCGACTAAAATATTGGTGATATACAAATGTTCAAAGTTTAATACTACCTTAATTTTCAAGGCATTTTACCTCTTACTTAACTAGGTATCTGAAAAATATGTTACAAGTGGCCACGAAGCATGAAAAAGTTCATGATTTTGTCTATGAAGAATTTCGTGTATTCTGCCTACCTCCTTTGTGATTACATTCGTGATGTATGTATGTATGTAATATATAACCCGCGCGAGACTGGACTCACGGCATGCCGTGCTAGACTTACTGTATCTAGCCGGACGAGTCGTGACAATGACTCACAATTCGGACACTGCAATTGCTCGCGGGATATGTATATGTAAGTGTCGCAAAATAAACTTACGCCATCCGGAATTAGAGTAATCGTTCAGAGTTACGTCAAATACTTTTTAAGGTTCCTTATCTTACCGATGCGGTAGGAACTTTATTACTGAGACTCGACTGTGAGTCTATGGGCCCGCGCAAACGACAGACTATCCGCGACGGACTTTTTAGTCTGTAAAAATAGAACCTATGGAATTATATGCAGTAACGCACACGACGCGCAAAAAGTCCGGCGCACAATTCATACAATCCACGCAGTCTTTTTATGCGCCGCAGACTCGATCGCTCAAAAAGTTTGTCGTCTGAGCTGCGCCTTTTTTTGGATAGGGCTATTTTTAGCCCTATTCCTTTCTCGGGACTCAAGCCGCATCCGTTTTTATTTCAGAAACGTATGAAGATAACAGAAGAAGGCGCATGATTATTAAAACCTAGAAATCTGAAAAGAACTAGAAACTGGATAAACTACGCCGCTTCCATCCGGATCTAGTTGTTTCCAATCGTCATACATTTACGTAAGATCTAGGTAATTTACAGCGGTATTTATTTAACCTTGACAGTGACACTGTTGTTCTAATGTGTTAGAATACCATGAATTGTATGTTTACGCAGGCAGTATTCCAAAGAAATATGAAAATCAAACAGCAATAGTGTTTAATGTTTTAAACTATCGCGATTCTCACTCATATAAAATCCGCGTGAAATAAAATCGTGATTAAGTCCCGCGTACATTCATATAAATATGAGCAATAGTAAATCCTTAAACGATGAAACACAATGAAAATGTTGAATAATGCTTTAACAACTAGATCTAACAAGAATAAAGGAAAGTAAAAGAAATAAACTTGAAGAGAGACTAAATGTACAACTTGACTTATTTCGTTAATCGTAAGAACTCGCAGGAAGAATGGAGAGCCTGTAGTTTCAAACCGACAATTGACATCACAATTATTATCAATGTCATGTTGAAATTTACTAAGCACATCGAAGATTTTCATTGTTTTATTATTGGAGAAAGCTTTATGTTGTAGCTATTTGATTTTTTGATTTACATTTGGCTCTTGAAGAGAACAACATAATTTACCTACTCTGAGTTATTTCCGCCAATATTGGGAAGGAAAAAAGATGATTCTAAATATCTTCCACACTACTGATTTTTAATAACTTATTTAGGACTTGAGACCCAGACAAGAATTCCTAGCCTTTTGAATCTAGAATTTCTAATTTATTATCTTTAATTTCTTTTTCCACTGAATGTTTATTAAGTTATACTTAAAGTACAGTCAGCGTCTGATACATGGTTACACTTTGGTACTTTGTCACTGTGATCGCAGTGACAATTTCATGCGAGAGTTCAAATATGAGGTTAATTAGAAAAGGTACTAAAGTGTATACATGTATCAGACGCTGACTGTACCCTCGGCTGTTTTATATACTACATATTTCTGTTTTTACAGCAAGCCAGGACTTACGAGGATTGTAACTTTATAATAATTAATAATTTTATTAAGGAGCTTTTTGATTTCCAGCATGATTTAATTTTGTTTTACACCATGTTTCCACGGATTTAGAGATAATTTAAGTAAACAAAATACACGTAAAATAATAACATTTGTTTATTCATCTTCTATTTTAATGTGTTATACTGGGTAAATAATAGTTGTTTATTAATGATTAAACATTTCTTCATTTCAAGTTTTTCCATTATAAAATGACCTCGATATCTCTACATATTCATCCTCATCATCACCATCATCGTCTCAGCCATAACACGTCCAGATCTTAACTTAGGCCTCCCTTTTGCCTTTGGATAGACGCATTCACTGCCTCCTCTCAGGCATGAAACTTCTTCATCTTCGTGCGTTCCAATGCCTGCAAGTCAGCGGGGGCACTGAGCAAAATAAAACGAAAAAACCGTATATGAGAGGGTCGCGGGTTCGGAACCCAGGCGCGCACACCTCTGATTTTTCGGAATTTATGTGCGATATCGAATTTGATATTTCCCACGTGCTATTCGGTGAAGGAAAACATCGTGAGGAAACCTACACACAACGTCGAAGCGATTCTATGTTGTGTGTGAAGCTCCCAATCCGCACTGGGCCCGCGTGGGAGCTATAGCCCAAGCTCTTTCATACTGAAAGGAGGCCTTCCCTCAGCAGTAGAACGTAATAAGGCTGGGACGAGAACCGTATATGAGTCGATGGCAGAGAACCGCGTTAAGAAAGTCGTTGATTTAAATCATCAGCCCAAATATAGAGCAAAATATGATCACATTACGAACACTCTACCAGTTTATTTACTACTAATCACGTTGTGTACAGATGTTTTTGTCGTTCATTTACGAAGAACAAGCTATATTCAAAAGGAGATAAATAGATTCTCGGAAAAACAAGAATGAAGGATTACTAAGGGACTCGGGACGATCAACTGCTTTTGTCAATATGTTACGTAAATCGGGATTGCCGAAAACGTTATTGACAATCCGGGATTTGAGGTGTTTACTGCGATTTTCAATATGACGCAAAGTTGTGACGTGATTGGAGGGAACGGGATGGCATTAGTAGATTCCTGGGAGTAAAAGAGACGGGGATAATAATTGCCTCAGAACTCAGAAGTTATTTTCTTCGACGAATAAACAAAAGGAAAGATGGTCGTCTGCGTTTTAAAGTTATTACAAGCAAAAGGTTAAGATGTCTTTACGTCGTCATTTACCCACTTTCTTTTCCTATAATAAACGCTTTCTTGCATCAGCTAATTAAGTTAGCTCTCTTCGTTATTTTTTTAAAAGTGTGTCCTCATGATCCAGTCCGTAGAGACGAATTAAAGGGGTTACCTGGAAAGATTTCCGGGAGTTTTGAAAATTGGTGAATTTATAGATTTTGATGTGCTCTTTCCGAATTTCTACTTTGCCACCTCGTATCTTTGCCGCTAACGCCGCCATATTGGAAAAATGGCGCGTAAAAGCAGTTTTTTGACAATATCTCCTGTCTGACTCATTTTACGATAAAACACTGTATTACGAAATAAAACTAGAGGCAATTGCCTACAATTTATGTCTAAGTGTGTATTTAATAAAGTCAATAGTTTTGGCGTACGAGCGCCACAAAGTACATTTCGCAAATTGTGTTGGTAAGCGCATAACTCAACAACGCCTGGACCAATTTGGCTAATTCTTTTTTTAAAATGTTTGTTGAAGTTCAGGGAAAGTTTATACGGTGATAAAGTATTAAAAATATCGAAAATATTGTTATCCTATACGAACTTTATCGACTCGAAAAAACAGTAAGCACCGTAGGATTTCAGACATCTTACGCGTTTTTGGTAAAATGGTCTCTACTTTAGCTCCAAAAAGACGTAAGCGCCGAAAAATTTCATACGTCTCACGCTTTTTTGCGAGCAAAATATTTAGAAGTACCTATTTCGTTCATTATACGAGCACTGAAGTCGGTAAAGCGATAGTTTCTTACATATTGTTGATGAATTAGCCCTTAGCTATTTATAACTCCATAAGATACGGCTGTCAAAACCTCTATTGAATGACAAAAGACAAGCTGAGTTTTTCGTTGAGTAGTGTTGGAGTACACTTTGTGGCGCTCGTACGCCAAAACTATTGACTTGATGAAATAAACACAAAGACATAAATTGTAGGAAATTGCCTCTAGTTTTATTTTGTAGTATACCGTTTTATTGTAAACTGAGTCAGACAGGAGATATTGTCAAAAAACTGATTTTACGCGCCATTTTTCCAATATGGCGGCGTTAGCGGCATAGATACGAGGTGGCAAAGTAGAAATTCAGATAGAGAACGTCAAAATCTATAATATTACCAATTTTCAAAACTCCCGGAAATCATTCCAGGCAAAACTACCCATTGATCAGGCTACAAAGCTTTAATTTGTCCCTTGTTCAGGTCAAGTTCAGCATTTCATTTGATTATGATTTATTTGTATTTGTGTGTTGGTATACGAATTATAAAAAATGTATATAAGCCATGAGCAGTTTGGATGGGTGACCAAATCGGGACGTTTTAAAAAAAAAAAATGGTTGCCTGTAAAGTCGGTTTTACGGGCGAAGATTTTACGTGACAACGTCTTTTTCTCGGTAGAATATTTATTGATTTAAGACGTTGTCACGTCAACTCCCAATCGTGACAGCTGTCCATGTCTGCGTTTGACGTCTCACATGATACCATAGAGGCTTCGCACTATCGAAGCGCCACCTCCTTAACACTGCGGGCCTCTCTCTCGTTCGGTGACGTCATCGTAACGTTACCGAGCGTTACACTTTTTCATAAGTGACTCCCAGCCGCAACCTAATTTAAGACGTTGTCACGTCAAAAAAGATTAGGTTAAAAGTTCCCGAAACCTACGAGCATGTGTGAAAAGATTAACAAATGGGGATGAAAAGGTATGTCAGGATCGTAGCAAGTAGAACAAAGTAGTCTCTATCTACCCCTGTGAGTAAGACGTTGTGCTAATAATTACTTAATACTTGTCTTCTCTTAAAAAAAAAAAAAAACAAATTGTCCCGTCAGAACACAATGACTTGTGATTTTTTCAGATACGTACTCAGTATTTCTCATAACAGGTTATGTTTTACTTTTAATATTAAACAGTTTATGAGTTAACAAACATTCTTTTGTAACTACACATAGGTAAAAAGTTGTTTTGTACTTATATGAAAAGTGCTCATTACTTTAAAAACAGTCATACGTTGCTACCCAATTACACCGTAACATGACAAAATACGTTCAAATCGTGTCTGAAAGAAATCTACGAAAAACTTAAAATTCAATGAGACAGTCACTGTTGACAGAATGAACAAAAGATAACGGCAACGTTTATTTTGAACCAAGAAAATTACGTTACAAATAATTGAATAAAATATGATGATATAATGTTGAAATATCGATATTTTTTATGTGACCGACAAATTGATCTTTGTTCTTAGAAAAAAAACTCGATAGACTGTGATTAAATTTCTTCGCCTCGAACACTGGTATTAATGATTTGCGTAATTATTACGCTTCTTGTGTTTTTAGTTTTTGTTATACAGTGTGTTACCTGCACTCGGCCTTTTTTTTAAAGGATTTTATAATAACATAGATTTGTAACTTAACCATGACATTAATTTCATTTAATAACTAAATCTCAGACTTCGTTAAGTTCTAACAAAAGTTCAATTGCCAGCAATGTAAAGCAAAGTAATTTAACAAGCACGTGTAAATGACAGTCGACATTGATGGTTATTTGCTTTACACTGCTAGGAATTAAAATTTTGTTAAAAACTGAACGAAGAACGAAGATTTAGTTATTTAATGAAATGAATTTCATGGTTAAGTTACATATCTATGTTATTAAAACATCCTTTAAAAAAAGGCCGGTTGCTGGTAACACACTGTAGGTACTTACATAGTCATTTCACAGTACTTACAATACTAATTGAGCAAACAATATCGATAAATCAGAATACAGTGAACTTTCTTTTTTTCTTGATAATATGACATACTGGCTCGAAACATGTCGAGCTAATCTCGACATAAAGTCGTGAAAGTTACATACATACATACATATTCTCACGCCTGTATTCCCATGAGGGGTAGGCAGAGCACATGGATTCAAAAATCCAGTGCCTCGTCTAGCAAATTCAGGGTAACCAGATGGAAGTTACCGTATTATACCTATCAATATGAGTGAATCTCTCGGTAGTACAGTATCGATATAATTATATCGATATATTTTAGTCCAATGCCTATCCCTAGTACTGCATGCGGCTATTACCACGTCCTCCGCATCATCATCAGTCAAGGTCATCGGCTGACCAGCCCCACGTAACCGGCTACGACGAATGCCGCAGTCGAATGTCATATTACTAACTGCCCGACGTTCGTCATGACAGGCGTCGCCAACATTTTTCAGTTTTAACGGCGATCAATATTTTGTCCACTTTTTCATCATGACCGCACACTTTCGCGCATGAAAGATAATTTTAGGACTAATGTTTAACCAGACTGGGCATACATACATACATATATTATTCTCACGTCTGTATTCCCATAGTCACAGGCAGAGCACATGAATTCAAAAATCCAGCACCACGTTTAGCAATTTCAGGGTAACCAGATGGTTTAACGTGATATTGCAATGAAAGGTTGCTAGCCCATCGCCCACAATACACTAACCCAGACTGGGCAACACGTTTGATATAAAATAAATTGATGTTACGAGTAAGGCCGGGGAACGTTTCGATCACCTATTTTATACTAGTCTAATCTAACGGACTTGTCGAGAATATAAAATGTTTTATTGATGTCTTTTTTTCAATTCAAAATTGTGGATATTTCGTATCGTAGAAATGCGGTGAAACGTTCCACGGTCCACAAAGTATCAAAGAATGCTGCGATCATGAAAAAAGATAAAAATATTAACTCTCATCTGACGTTTTGGCTATAATTAATTAAAATATTTTATTGATATCGGTGACGATATTTCTCAACAAGAGAAAAAATTGTAAATAAACTTTTGACCTTATAACTAAATAAAAATAAGTCTACGTTTCTGATTCCAACAACATTGTATTATTACTGAGAAACGTTCAAGCTCAAGGTAAGTCATTAAAGTTTCTTTAAAAAGCCCTCGAGTCAGTTTCGCTTTATTTATTTGTTTGCAAACACTTATAACTTTTTTGTAAATTATATGCCAAAAAAATGTGCGAAGACTCTCTCCAAACTTGTATAGAAGTTTGTTCGTGATACAAGTACGAGGTTTCAAGAAAATTCTACTTCGAATGATGACAGTTGATTTTTTTTACGCACATACTTTCATGCGACAGTAAACTATTTTGTGGTAAAAAAAATCTTGTAATACTAAATACGATGGGCTTATTTTCTTAATCTTATTCATGGTGTAAAGGTTGTCAACATCTGGTAAGGCGGGCGGTGGGTGTACCAACACGCAAGGTTTGCAACGGGTTTCAGTTAAACCGCCGCGAGTGCCGCCTTAAACGCGCCGAATACTTAAAACTATAAAAATAATATAAAAAAAAAACAAAGAGACACAGACAATGCGACCATACAATCGAATAAAAAATGCAAGACAGTGTTTCAAATAATTTAAACTCCGGCTATTCGTTAATGTAGTTGTTTATTTTTGGGTGTTATTAGAGTATTTCGAAGTTACGTAAGATTTATTTTAATGGGGTTCAAAGACTTTCTAAAATTTTCTGTTGATCGTGGAAGTGACTTTGTACATCAAAGTGCTTGTGAAAGTGAACCTTGGGGAGTTTGTTCGGACTTTATAATGGTGTTATGCTTCTGGTGAGAAATCTTCTATTGTTTATTTATCAATCTGAAATGCTTTTGGAACCGTTAGAACTGTATCCAAATGAGAGTCAAAACCGTGTTACACTAGCATAGCATAGCATAGTCTCACTTATACTGCATTTTTAGGGTAAAAGTCAGGTAAAGATGTACAATGGCAAAAGATTGGTAGCATGTGGCCTAAAGCACGCCCTAACCTATTTCCTTACGATATCCACGAGAGGAATGGAGTAGTATTATTTTAAACCATTCACGGGCGACATGTTACAATTGCAAACTTTGTTGCAGTCAGTGTACCGTACACTTCCCAAAAAATCTTGATACTGGCAGCACATTCAGCGCGATAAGGTTCCATTGCAGCCAATGTAGGTAGTTCGCAGTGCCATTGTCTAACAAGGTTCACGATCACTTTAAATTTGACATGTTGAAACCAATCTCGCTTTTAAATTGTAACAAATGGTCATTCCCGGGCGCGTTTGAATCCAATTGAACGAATTATTTACTTACCAAAAAGATGTTTCATGGGATTAAAATGACAGCCGTTTGTTACACGAAAACGTTTTACCGAGATGCCCGGTATCAGGATCTTTATTTTGCCCTAACGTTTTTAACCTATTCTTGCAGTCCCTAACGATTTATGTTATAATGATCAGTTTTCTTACAGATTTTATTTCAAGAACGATCGCTTTGACGCTTCGTTTGCTCCGCTATACATACATACATACATATTCTCACGCCTGTATTCCCATTCCCAAAAATCCAGTGCCACGTTTAGCAATTTCAGGGTAACCAGATGGTTAAACGTGATATTGAAGTGACAGGTAGCTAGCCCATCGCCTACAATACACTAACCCTTTCCCAGAGTCGCCTCTTACGACACCCACAAGAAGAAAGGGGGAATATTATATTTATTTTTGAATTAAATTATGAAAATTATTACTATCGCAATTGATCGTTACGGCAAATGACGATTAGCACAAAACATTTCCGGTAAATTTTAGGACAAACGATGTTAGAGATCTTGAGGGAGACTCTAGGGATCGCGAGTATCGCGATTGCTTTGCTCCGTCGAACCTATTCCGATTCCAAACGCGGTAGACAATGCCCTGCTGATTCTTGAGCAAAGTTTACTTAGTCTTCTGAATAGTTTAGAGCGAGTTCCTTCGTTCCGAGTAGACGAAAATGCTTAGCGAGCGAATGAAATAAACTAGCAAACATTATTATTAGCTCTAATATTTAAGCAAACATTTGTTTTTGGGGCCAATCAACTATTCTGTCTCTGGTTACCATGGCAACGTCTCCTGAGACGCTCAGTAAAATTGTGTTTTTTCTAGGATATATATGTAGTATAGTCCACCGTAACTAAGAGCTCTAACAGTCATGAACATATTTATTTTCTTTATGGCACATCTTCTGTCCTGTGTCATGTTGGGTTAGAAAAGCACCTCTCCATTTATTCCGTGGATGTCGTAAGAAAAGAAAGGGTAGGGTATGCTTTTAGGCGACAATTGCTATCACTGTTATACCTCATCATCATCATCCTATATTTGTCCACTGCCGGACATAGGCCTCTCCTATGGCACGTCACTCAACACGGTCCTCCATCCTTCGTCCGTCCTGTTATACCTGCCATCTCAAAACCTAAAAAATATATATTAAAAGTGGCTACGAAACGTGAAATAGGGTTTTGTGTGCTCTGCTTACCCTATTTCGGGATACAAGCGTGATATATGCATCTTTTGAGCATAAAACAGGACCTAAGTATATTACAACCTTTGGTCAAAGATCACAGTTCTCTTCTAACTAACATACATACATACATACATAATATATCGTCACGCCTCTTTCCCACACGGGTAGGCAGAGACTTTTTTGTTCCACTCGCTATGATCCTGACATACCTCTTTTGCTTCATCCACATTCATCAATCTTCTCATACATGCTCGTCGGTTTCGGGTACTCTTGACCTGACCTGTTTCTAAAACGTCCGCGATTTGGTCACGGAACGTCCGTCTAGGTCTTCCCCTCCCACTGCACCCATCCACATTCCCGTATAAATTTGTTTTGTCAGTCTTCTTTCATCCATCCTCTCTATCTATCTTCCTATTCACGATTTTGCATAATGTTTAAAGATGAGTTTCCGTGTGGTGTTGGGATAGAATAACACCGCTTCATTTCTTCCGTGGATGTCGTAAGAGGCGACTAAGGAAATAGGTTTAGGTATGCTTTAGGCGACAGGCTAGCAACCTGTCACTATTCTAACTCTTCCATTTGTTTGGAAACCTAAAACTATGCTAGAAGTGGCTGCGAAGCGTGAAATAGCCATAATCATAGTATTGTCTATGTCACGTTTCGTATGCTTTGCCTACCTCATTTGGGAACACAGGTGTGATTGTATGTATATGTATGTAACAAATAATGTAATCTCGAACCATTAATTATAATCAGAAAATTAATTCGTCAACTCTAACTTTCGCCGCGAATTGTTTAAGTGCTTTTCTAGACGTCATTTGACACGGGCTAATTAATTCGTTCTGAGAAATCTTGTTAGAATTTCAACTTCGAGCAACTTCTACGAACGATGTTGTAAACATTAATGTTGTCGTAAATAACCAAATTTTATTATTATCAAGATTTATCGACTTCCAAACCATACGTTGGAAATTGTATCCTTACGTATGAAATTAGCGATTATCACTTCGTGGTGCTGACTAACACAACTATCTAGAAAAAAAATACTATTCCCAAATGGTGTAGGCAGAGAACAGGAAACGTTACACAGACCAAATCATGACTATTTCGCGCTTCGCAGCCACTTTATAGCATAATTTTAGGTTTAAAACAGATGGAAGAGGTGCAATAGCTACAGGTAGCTAGCCTGTCGTCTGTAGCATACCTAAACCTATTTCCTTAGTCGCCTTTTACGACATCCGCAGAAAAAATGGAGAGGTGATATTCAATCCCGACACCACACTGGAATTTACAAGAATTAAAAAAAATAGACTTTTTTGTTAAAATTTTGACTGCCATAAACCCTAAAGTATATTTTAGTACAAAAAAGTAAAAAAGAACCTACTTGATGTCGTTGCTTCTATTCTATTCTTAAGTAGGTACATTCAAAGCTCAAAAATCTTAAAACACAACAATTCAAGAAAACAAAAAAGATTATTCTAAGTCAGGAACACGAGAGGCTGTAAAACCGATGAGCAAGTGTTACGAAATTCTGTTTTGCCGCTTTTTAATTTTATTATCTACATAAAAATGTGATTATTTATGAAATTCATCCTTAGGGCTCATTTCATTCACTACGTTCATACGAATACATTAACGCATTCTTATGCGCAGTGACATAAAACAGTAGCTAATATAATTTCCACAACGCTCAGTAAGTACAAAACCGTGGAATGTTAAGACGATGAGATAACCGATGTCAGCATCTACGCTTCCCGGAAACAATTCAGCGTCCAATTGGTTACACCTGGACCGGCGCACGCGCGTCATCAGAGCGTAGACAATCATCGGAGTCAACTAGGATCTGTATGTCTAAATGGTACAGAGTTTTCACCCCTGTGTGGTGCCGGGTTAGAATAGCACCTCCCCCTTTCTTCTCGTGGGTGTCGTAATAGGCTACTCTGGGAAAGGGTTAGTGTATTGTAGGCGATGGGCTAGCAACCTATCACCACAATATCAAGTTTTACTATCAGATTACCCTGAAATTGCAAAACGTGCCACTAGATTATTGAATTCATGTGCTCTGCTTACCCCTCTTGGGAATACAGGCGTGAGAATTATGTATATATGTGTGTATATTAAGCAGGGAACTCACTGGTATTCTTAAAAAAAAGTATTAGTTTAGCGGGAAAGCTTCAAGCGAATCCAAAGCAGACGGAGTCACGGGCTGTTGCTAGTCATTAATTAACAGTGTTGTAAGAATATTTTCAAGTTACGCCCCCTATATTTAGCTTCTGAACGCTTCTCCCAAAAAGTTTGTTCCTGAATTTACATCCTGTTTTATTTCCATGCATAATTAATATCGGGACATTAGCATAGTAATTATTGAAGGCCAAATAAAGAACTCAACCCTACATATTCTCACGCCTGTATTCCCAAGAGGGGTAGGCACAGCACATGAATTCAAAAATACAGTGCCACCTTTAGCAATTTCAGGGTAATCACATGGGTAAAGAACTCAACCTCCCAAGTATTATGACCCTGAAGTACATACATACATACATATTCTCACGCCTGTATTCCCAAGAGGGGTAGGCAGAGCACATGAATTCAAAAATTCAGTGCCACGTTTAGCAACTTGAGGGTAACCAGATGGTCAAACGTGATATTGTGGTAACAGGTTGCTAGCCCATCGCCCACAATACACCAACCCTTTCCCAGAGTCGACTCTTACGACACCCACGGGAAGAAAGGGGGAGGTGCTATTCTAACCCGGCACCACACGGGATGAAGACTCTGAAGTATCTATAGTAAATGTCCTCGATGCTGTCTGTACCTACTACAGGGTGACCGGAAATTGACCATAAATATATTAACCAGTGATCTTTACACGTGTGAAAAAACCACTGTGATTTTTCCCTCGAAATATACATGCAAAAAAAAAACTGAAAATTTTGCCCAGTCTTCGTCAGTCACCAGGGTGATCTGTTGTATGTTATATATGAAAAGAATTAAAGATGAAGTAGAACAAGGCGTTTTGCTAGTGAATGAGCTCTATTTCTACGTAACCTGAAAACCAGCCAAGTACGAGTTGGACTGGAGTTCGAAGGTTCCGTACCAAAAACTGCATAAAAAACAGGTTTTTTTATGGGACTCCCTTACTTTTTAAAGTAGGAATAAGTAAATATTATGTTTATATTTCAAGTGTCTACCAGTTTATTTTACTGATTTCGACACAAAAACACCACAAAAATCATGATTGTTGTTTAGGAGCCCCTGTAAATAATACACATACACACATACATATTCTCACGCCTGTGTTCCCAAGAGGGGTAGGCACAGTGCAAAAATCCAGTGCCACGTTTAGCAAATTCAGGGTAACCAGATGGTTAAACGTGATATTGTAGTGACAGGTTGCTAGCCCATCGCCCACAATACACTAACCCTTTCCCAGAGTCGACTCTTACGACACCCACGGGAAGAAAGGGGGAGGTGCTATTCTAACCCGGCACCACACGGGCAAAATAATAATGTAAATAATAATGTTCTTTATTTTTAGTATTTATTGTTATAATGGCAATAGAAATGCATAATCTATGAAAGTTTCAATAATCTAGCAAGCATGTTTCGTAAGATACAACCTGGTGATAGACCGACGGACGGACGGACAACAAAGTCTCAGTAATAGGGTCCCGTTTTCACCCTTTGGGTACGGAACCCTAAAAAGAACAGGGTTGTTTTTGAGGCTCATGCATTATGTATGTATGTAAATTTCAAACATTACGGACGCATTTTGAGCACCTGGTATGTATAATCTATATCCGGAAGATAAGGAAGGCATTATTTTCAGAAGGATTTTTTATTTTAAGAAGGATTTATTTTACAGTAACTAATTTGTGACCTACCGTAGAATGTTGTAACCACAGACTGATATCGAAATAGATACCGCAAGTATGAAAACCAAGCGTGTCACTTTTTCTCTACAGTAAGTAACGTCAACTGAACGTTTTAGTGATGGGAATCGACAGTTCGAGTTAAACCCATTCAAAGATGACGCTGCCTTATTCAACTTATCCTGTCTCTAGGCAGTTAAACCTATCTAAGTGGTATAAAACTAAATGAAATCGCGTCAAAGGAAGAGCATTGCTCTCCCTTTTGGCTCCAATTTGACACACGAAGTACATACACTTGAGTCATCTATTTCGATATAAAATTGTGGTTGTAACATTAAACGTGGTTTTTCTGTTGAGCGCAATGCAATGTCATTATGACGGTAACTATAAATAAGTTTTATAGTGGGTCAGGAATCAAGTGTTTCAATTTACACTGTACCTACGTACAATCATTCATCATTATAAAGAACGCATCTTAACCGCCTTTATTCTACTTTTTCCTCGTATCACTAAAACAAATACATATTCAGCTTAACACTGCAAAATTAGGAATACATAGCGTTGTGTGAAAAAAATGACCTAAGAGTTATGCGAGTAGGTATTCGATCGGTCAGTGGGGCATTAGTACCATCGATTCCGAAGAATCGATGCTCTATGACTTATTTATTAGCTTTCGTCGGCTCTGCCAATCATAAGGTTATTTGAACTTTAGAGTTTTATTTAAGTTTGCGAGTATGAATTTTAATATTTCACGGAAAGATGTTTGTGTGCTTAAAAAAATAAGTAAAGGGACTAAAAGGGCTAACATTTTTCTTGCATTTTACTGTCAACGGCGAATTGTTATTTTATCACTCGAAGGGAAAAGTAACCATTTTAATACTGTCATTACGTAGGAATTAACGGCAAAGAAATGCAAATGAACCGAGAAAGCTGAATTTTTGATATGACGTAGAGAATGCCCAAAAAAGCTTGACTTGAAATTGTCGACCAAGATTTCCTATGTGGGTTTTCCGCCATCTTGAAAATGTATACAATTCCTGTATTAATTTATATTTGATTCGATGTGGTCGACAGTTGGTCACGTACTTTTTATTGGAAAGAACACAAGCAAATAGGTTAAGGTTATCTGATGGTAAGATATCATCATCCTATCCGCAGGGCGCAGACAACTGTAATGCCAGTCAGATTCCAGACACATTGCTGACTCAAAGGTCTAACTAAACTTATCAAGTTATCAACCCTTGACAGTAAAAAGGCTGATTTCACAGCTGTCCGGGAGACCCGTACGGGCTGTTGGTACAGGCGTCCGGAGCGGGAGCACAATGAGGAACTAGAGCATCGTTTCACAGCGGCCCGGATTGGTGCGGTACCGTACGGGTCTCCCGGACAGCTGTGAAATCAGCCTTATACGGGGTGTCTTTTCCTCTGTGGCAGTACAGTCCCTTAGCACGACAGAGCGCGAGTAGAGATACGCGCGACATAAACTATACCTGTCACTGTCTAACTAAAGACGTCAGAAAGTGACAGGTGGACTATCCCGCGCGCGACGCGACTACAGCGTGTCGCGGTGGTAAGCCTACAGAAAGTGCATTGCTTGCTCACAAATTGGCTTACCGGCCAAGATGGCAGCAAAAACGTTCGAAACATTTGAAAATCGTTTCCAAACTAAAAAGAACCTTTCAAACCCCAGTCTAACCAGCCAGTTTGATTAGCGTCCATCATTGGCCAAAGACTTCTGTACTGCCAGTCAAATTCCAAATACGTTGCTAACCCAATTTCTAACTTATCAGGTCATCGTCCCTCATTTGGTTGGATTGTACCAGCTGTATTTTTCCCACCCGTGTGGTGCCGGGTTAGAATAGCACCTCCCCCTTTCTTCCCGTGGGTGTCGTAAGAGTCGACTCTGGGAAAGGGTTAGTGTACCTATTATGGGCGATGGGCTAGCAACCTGTCACCGCAATATCACGTTTAACCATCTGGTTACCCTGAATTTGCTAGACGTGGCACTGGATTTTTGAATCCATGCGCTCTGCCTATCCCTCATAGGAATACAGGCGTGAGAATATGTATGTATATGTATATGTATGTATTTTTCCCGTGGCAAAACAGAAAGTGCATTGCTTGCTTACAAACTGGCTTGCCGGCTCAGCTAGCAGCAAAAACATTCTAAACATTTGAAAATCGTTTCCAAACTAAAAAGAACCTTTCAAACCCCAGTGTAACCAGCCAGCATGATTAGCGTCGGCATTCCCCAGAGTATTACGGTATCGTGTGGCCATATCGGTTGGCACTTTAACGCAACGTGTATGTATAGAACGATCAATAGGAATTTTGTGTACTGGTAAGTGCTGGTTGTTACGCATTTTGAGACGCACTGCTGAGTTGCATATAATCATCACGCAAAAAAAGCCGTGGTAGCCCAGCGGTTCGACCTGTGGCCTCTCAAGCAGAGGGTCGTGGGTTCAAACCCCGGGCTCGCACCTCTGAGTTTTTCGGAATTTATGTGCGATATCAAATTTGATATTTAGCACGAGCTATTCGGTGAAGGAAAATATCGTGAGAAAACCTACACACAGCGACGAAATAATTCAACGCTGTGTGTGAAGTTCCCAATCCGCACTGGGCCCGCGTGGGAACTATAGCCCAAGCCCTCTCATACTGAGAGGAGGCCTGTGCCCTGCAGTGGGACGTATATATGCTGATGATGATGATGATGATGATCACGCCTGTATTCCCAAATGGGGAAGGCAGAGCATACGAGACGTTAGTCAAAACCATTTATTATAGTGTATTTGACGTTTCGCGGCCACTTTTTTTTAGGTTCTAATAGGTATGGTGTCGGGTATAATCAGGTAGAATGACACCTCTCCATTTCCACGTGGACGTCGTAAGTTTAGGTATGCATTACTAGTAATCTGTCTCTATTATAATACGTCTACCATCTTATTTAAAACCTAAAATCATGCTAGAACTGGGTGCGAAGCGTGAAATAGTCATCGTCATGGTTTTGTCTGTGTCACGTTTCGTGTGCTCTGTCTACCTCATTAAGAACATAGACGTCATTATTATGGTATGTATGTGATATTCACTGAACGAGCGCTGCGTCATACAAACCTTATCTATCTCTCTATCCTATCTATCCTAGAACCATTAAATATGTAGCCCTTCCATGCCAGTAACACGTAAAATAACTCCGATTGGAAACAGCCTTTGCGTGTTTACGCAAGAAATTTCGATGGAATTATACAAAGCGGTTAACCATTGTCGTGAGACCTTGAACCATATTTTGGATCTATAAAAGAACTTATCTGGAATTTTCCGATAAGGGTTTTAGTGGTTAAATTTCAACGGAATAACAAGTACGGAGGTCGTAACTACAGAAGCGGCGATTACGCTAAGTCGTCCGCATAAGGCTCTACTCACACTGGCGCAGAGCGAAGCGACGCGACGCTGTTTTATACGGCGACGCGCGTATGTCGCGACGGCGCGTCAGTGTCGGTATCAGTAGTAGGCTGAGCACCACAACACGCTCTAGTCGCGTCGCGCGCGGGATATTATACCCGTCACTTTCTGACGTCTCTAGTTAGACATTGACAGGTACAGTCTATTTCGCGCGTATCTCTACTCGCGCCCTGTCGTGCTAAGAGGATAGCTGGCTTAGTACAGCAAGGCGCGAGAAGAGATACGCGGTAGATAGTCTATATCCATCACTGTCTAGTTAAAGACGTCAGAAAATGACGGCTAGACTTTACCGCGCGAGACGTGACTAGAACATGTTGTCATGCTAAATTTATAGTTCAGCGACTTTCAAACGTTGTGGTCGGCGTCTGACGCATCACTGCGCTCGAGTACGACACGGCGACTCGCGAATTCGCTCGACTCCAGTCAAGCATTTACATTGCACACATTAGTACTTCAATAATGAAACAAATGAGATGAATATAGAGTAGGTGAAAAAACGCGTCGCGTCGCTTCGACTCTACGCCAGTGTGAGTTAAGCTTAGGCCCTGTCCAGAAGTACTCGCAAATTGGCCGCGTATTTGAGTACATTGCTTCTTCACGTTACGTCGTAGTTTCATTAATCGTGACAAATGCAGCAATGAATAGTCAAACGCATTCAAAATCGCAGCGTTTTCGCTCCTTCTTTGACGGCCGGATAGCCCAGCGGTTAGAGAACCTGACTGTGAAGCTTAAGGTCCCGGGTTCGATCCCCGGTCGGGGCAGATGTTTGTATGATGAATACGAATGTTTGCTTTCGCGTCTTGGATGTTTATCACTACATATTATAAAACAAAGTCGCGGTCGCCGTCTGTCCGTCTGTATGTGTGCTTCAATCTTTAAAACTACGCAACGGATTTCAATGCGGTTTTTTTCAATAGGTAAAGTGATTCCAGAGGAAGGTTTATAGCTACACTAATATTAAATAATATATAAGGATCTATACTAAAACTCCAATAATGTAACTCATCTCACGCTTTTTTGCGAACTTTTATTGCGCTGAAGTCGCTAAGGCGACAGTTTCTAATATATTTGTTAATAAATTAGTCCTTATTCCCTAAGATATGGAGCTGTCAAAATCTTTATTGTTCAATGACAAGAGACACTGCTAAATTTTCCGTTTCACGTATCATTTTTAATCTTAAATGAAAATCTAGATACATAATAATAAAGCAATTGAGGGTCGAAAGTTTGAGAGGGTGAAAAACATGGAAGATATTTACGAAGAAACTATTTAAACTAATACTAAACTATTTAAGGGGCTTTAAAATCGATAACTAAAAAGGTTTTAGTGATTTTTAGAATTTTTGTCTGCTTGATGCGCATTGTGCGTGGATATGGCGTGGATGTTTTGGTCGCCAAGCGACGAATATCAACAGCTCTGTCAACCAATTGCCAAAGAAGTAATAATTGTATTGTGTCGAAATAATGATAAAGCAAAAGAATTCAAAGATTGCTGCCTTATCGTTTGATACGAATGCACAATGGTCCGCAAAAAGGTAATAGACCCAGTTGACTGAATGCTGCGAGGCCTGCGAGATATACGGCGATCGGCTCGCACCATGAGTGGCATCAAACTTCTCTTTTCCGGTGATTTCCAACAGACCTAGCCAGTTTTGATCAAAGGACTAGATCCAACAAAGTAAATACTTGCTTAAAACGATCGACGTTGAGAACGAACGTGCAGAATTTGCTACAAACGGAATAGTTCACACGCTCAAAAATTCTCCGAATTGCTACTTAAGTTGGAGAAGGACACTAAACCAATGAGTTGATTCGACTGCGGGAGCCTTTTTGTAAAACTGTGCCGTCCATTGATGAACTCATCCATTCGGTTCATGGAGACCTGCGGAAAATACTCCACGAGTATTTATGGACGTTTGAACGGGCTTTATTGACCCAACAAACAACCAGGCAACTGATGTTCATCATCATCATCATCATCAGCCTATATACACCCCACTACAGGGCACAGGCCTCCTCTCAGTATTACTGATGTTCATGAGCGCATATTAATGGAAATTGAAGAGGAACAGGCGGTATACCTATCTATCAATACTGCCGTAGATCCTCAAACTAAAACCACGTGCCCAGTAGAATTTTTGAACTCTGTGGGCGCCTCGGGGCTACCTGAACTCACTCTTTTTCTCAAAGTTGGAGCTTCGATTGTGTTTCTAAGGAATCTATTGCCACCAAAATTATGTAACGGAACTCGCCTGAAGGTAGTGCGTTTGCTGCGGAACCTTATTGAGGCCAGCGTAGTGAAGTTGATATTTTTTTTGTAAAATTGTCTAAAAAATAAATAAAATTAGCTTTTAAGTTTTTGTTTTCAATTTTATCAATATGTACAGTCAAGGAATGATTAATGTGCCACTTTGTACCTTCTTACAAAAATGTCTCTGTGACGTACAATACTTTCTACTAATCAAAGCAATATGAAACTCACTATGAAAAGATTCAAAGTGGCACAGGTGTCAATTTCCTAGACTGTACATATAATACGTCTGCTAAAATATATGCCTGTTTACAACGCTATAGTAGTTTTTTTGTGAAATGACTAAGGGCATTTTTACGTTATAAAAACTCCCAGTTAGCGAATCGTTACATACATAAATATTCTCATGCCTGTATTCCCATGAGGGGTAGGCAGAGCACATGAATTCAAAAATCCAGTGCCACGTTTAGCAATTTCAGGGTGACCAGATGGTTAAATGTGATATTGCAGTGACAGGTTGCTAGCCCATCGCCCACAATACACTAACCCTTTCCCAGAGTCGACTCTTACGACACACACGGGAACAAAGGGGGAGGTGCTATTCTAACCCGGCACCACACGAGCAATACAGGAGCGTATTAAAATAATTGCGAAATCTCTTCGGTGTTACCCTGAATTCAACGCGAGCGAAGCCGCGGGTAAAAGCTAGTCTATATATAAGTAAGTTTATCATTAAATTGCCTACTTTGGGACTAGGTGATTGGTGTAAGAATTGTCCAGTGATATTTATTATTTATTATTTTATTATTCCTTCTGGACAGGGGCTTACTACGGAGGCCGCGCGTATTCCACGCTACTTCGGCCGACTATCGTCGTCTTTCTGCCGCCCGCTGTCGTTTTGTCAGCCATAGCAGTGTCGTTCGTCACATGCGGTCGACTACGCTGTCTCTTACACTGTTGGCATCGCCGCATGCGGCCGGCATCTATTAAATTATTAATGTATATATATATATCGAAAACCTTGCCGCTCCCGCATCGGCTTATACAGCCACGAGAAGAAGTGCCTATCAGACACTACTTAAAGCGTCTGTTACAGACGAATAAGGCCATTGATGAGGTATCTACCCCATTGATGAAAACAGGCGTGATTTACGTTCGTATGAGTGAGTCTCAAGGCAATCACAAGTCAACTAGTGTTCCTTTCTTTTCAGATACCGCTGCAGCTTTGGAATGCCCTCCTCCGGGCAACTCCTCGCCTTCGACCCTCAAAAATGATACCAGTCTCATGGCCAACTACACTTTTGTTCTTGATATGGTAAGACTCTTTTTTAAATGTATCCTGGAGTCTACGGGATTTTTGCAAAAAGGACAATAGAAAAAATTATGGTATAAAAAATAGCGCTTTTCTAACATGCTCGGAATCGGCTTGACGAAGCGAAGGAAAGACCCGAGAGCAAACATTTATATTCATCAAACGAACATCTGCCCAGACCAGGAATCGAACCGGCCACCTTACTAAGCTTCACAGTCAGGTTCTCTAAACATCGGGCTATCCAGTTAAAAGTCGTGTTAATTACAATATTTATACCTTAATCAAATATCTGGACCAATTTGGCTAAAATTTGGTGGGGAGGTAGCTTAGAACTAGGAAGGCATAGGATAGGTACTTTCTATCGGGTTCCCGTGGGACGTGATAAAAATCGTAGTACACGTAATAAAATGCAACTGACATGTACCATCAAAACCAAACAGAAACTAAAACTAAAAAAATGCTTTAAAAACATTAGTCTAGCCATAGATACATACTTCACGCCAGTAGTCCCAAATGGGATAAACAGAGCACACGAAACGTTACATAGCAAAAAAACATAGTTTTTTCACATTTTTAGACACTTTTAGCATAATTTAAGGTTGAGATATTGATAAAACAGGTATACTTAATAGAGACATCATATTCTAATCTATTCCCTTATTTATTCGCTTCTTACATCATCCATGGAAAAAAAGCCCGACACCTAACGCAGCCGTTAATTTGTTAAGTTAGTAAAGTTACCTAACGAGTAGTTTACTTAGCTTCTGCTTTAGACTTCCCCAACTAACACTAAATAACCATCAGCGGGCACTTTAGAGTTCAGGTAATCTACTCCCATAAAAGGCGATAATGCCTAAAAAGGCGATAAAAAAACACCGGCGGTAAACTGAATGGCCAGTTAACAAATTAGATGTAAATTACCTTCTGATAGTGTTCAGGGGTATATTTTTCACTGTCCCGGCTATCGTAGTGATCAATCTTATTGGACCGAGTTACCTAACGGTTGCCTTGAACTTTAATGAACGTATCGACCATTTCAATGTTTGTGTAAAAATTACTGATGCGTGGGTTCTGTTTTGTTTCGTTGTTTGTTTATGTACTTCAAGTGAAGTTATCTTTGGGGTTATTTTCAGGCTATGTACAGAAACCGCCTACCCCTTTTTAAAGTAACCTATTATGACACATATACGACGTATGATCACGTATGTGTTCCCAAATGGGGCGGGCAGAGCAGACGAAACGTGACATAGACACCATGATGAACTATTTCACGATACGTGGCCACTTCTATTCATTTTAAGTTGGCAGGTATGTGGGAGGAGTGTAACGGCTAAGTGCGAATTCTTGTCGGGCGCTTTCCACTCTCCACAAAATTAAATAATTCTTAGAAAAATACAATATTATACGTCAGGTCCTGACGTATCACAGAGCACTTATCTTGCCTGATTGCACTTATTCCCCGTATAAAAATTACAAAGAGGTTGCAACCATGCGTAGGTGTAACCGCCACAGCTACAATAATGACAGGTTGCTAGCCTGTATGTTGTCTAAAATATACCTTAACATTTCCTTAGTCACCTCTTATGACATCTACGGGAGAAATGGAGAGGTGTTATTTTAAAACCGACGCTACACGGAACCCATAAAGTGCGCATTAGAGTTATGACGAGTTGAAATTTATGGTCAAAATTTTCACTATGACCTGCCGGTGCCACTTTTTTAGAATTTGCCTTGAAAACAGACATCCACGGAAGAAATGAAGAAGTGTTATTCTATCCCGACACCACATAGGACAAAAACCTTATTGCTACACGCTGCTAAATCGAAAGTCAATTAATTCGCCAAAATTCCTTCCTCCCGTTAAACATTTTCCATCGTGCGATTTCAGAGTACTTTTGTTGGGGAAACAAATTGATTGTCCTTTGTTTCCAATCCCAGATTCTCTGAAATTGAATTACTTCTTTTGTTTTTGTCGTGCTTTGTCAGCATGCAAGCGGTTCTTTTGATCACGATACTGCTAGGAGATATTTTTTGTTTGTTAATTTTTGGTATAGTAGTGCTGACTGATTTTCGTAGCAAATTATACCTTACCATGTAGGGTTTACAATAACACCTCTACAATCCTTCCATGGGTGTCGTACAAGGTGACTATAGGTTAAGGTATATTTTAAGGTATCATAACAAGGGGAACTACCTACTAGTCTGCCTAACCCTGTGGGAAAGAGGTGTAACGGTATGAATGCATAATTGTAAGTAGCTAGCTAAAGGTACGGTGGTCGTATGCGATTTACCGTGGCTCTAACTTTACAAAAACTACAGCGTTACTTAAATAAAAATACACACATTTTTACTCGAACCAGCTTAGAACTAATTTACAATTATATCTTTGTGTCTGTATCGTAAAGTGGGGCTTGGAACAATCCTGACACAATTAAAAAAAAACAAATAGCGTTCTAGAATGTTTTGAATATTTAAATTCTAATCAAAACATCGACTACGTGCCAGTTTTGCCCCAGCCAGTAACATGCATTTAAATGCAATTATTATCTGCTTGAACAAACTTAAAGTACGTTCGTTTATGCTACAGGGCCTGTAGTACAGGCTAGCAAACTGTCACTATTATACTACGAAAGTCTATACTATACAACTTCTGATAAAAGTGGCCACGAAACGTTTGACTATTTTTATTTGGGAATACAGGCGTGATGTATGTAAGCTTTGAAAAAAAATGGCTTGAGTATGAAAATTAAAATGAAACTTTATTACTTTTTTAACTATTGTTCGTATAAATTAGTCACAATTGTCTATTTGGCGTTCCGTGTGCTCTGCCTGCCCCAGTTGAAAATAAAGACATGATGTATGTATGTATGTATGTGTCGGTTGTAAATATTACAAGGACGGCCGCATGTTAGGTCGACAAGAGCGGTTTTATTATTCAAATACATGCGTCCGTTCGAGCTAACACATTTCCTTGTTTTAATATTTTTTAATTGGCATAAATAAACGTAAGTAGGTAAGTACGGTCAAGGACTTTAATTCATGAGCCACCATAGAACCGTTTCAAAGACAAAATCAATACGATTTCCCTTGATAACTAATGGGATATCACTATGACGTTTACTGTGACTTGGTTCCATGGTGGCTCATGAATTAAAGTCCGTGACTGTACATTATAAAAATACAAAGGTTTATAGTAATAATATTGTGACTAGGAAAGAAAAAAGTATTCGTTTTTCGTAGCGTGAGCCTGGGATTCGAACCAATAGCTAGGTCCACACCAGTGCGCTTTCGCGTTCACCTTGCGTCTTCCTCTGACGCATGCCCGTGCAAACCATCAACAACAGCGCATGCCGCCAGCGCGTCTTCATTGAGGACGGATCTAGTTTCAGCACATGCGCTGTAGTTACACGGGCATGCGTCAGAGGAAGACGCAAGGTGAACGTGAAAGCGCACTGGTGTGGACTTAGCTAATGACGCTCATCAACTATAGCCATAAACTTCATGAATGATATGAGTTCATAATTGAAAAGTTATTCTAATATTTTATTTATAATCGCGTTTGAACACAATATCGGTACAGACAAGGTATTTAATTCCTATCCAACTAAGGTTCAATATCGTATAACAAAATGTAATCTTTACATACATACAATCACGCCTGTATTCCCAAACGGGTAGGCAGATCACACAAAACGCTACATAGATACAACGACTATTTCACGTTTTGCGGCCACTTCTAGCATGAGATTTTTTGGTTTTGAGGTGGCAGGTACAATAGTGACAGGTTGCTAGCCTGTCGCCTAAAGTATACCTTAACCTATGTCCTTAGTCGCGCCTCTTACGACAACCATGGAAGAAATGGAGAGGTGTTATTCTAAACCCGACACCACACGGGTAAACCTTTAGAGCTAGCTAAAGCACTAAGTTATTTTGACATATCGTCTTCATTGCTTTGTGTTAGTAGGTAACTAGGCAACAGATCAACTACTATTCTATTAACTTTTGTCCAAAAGGTTTTTTTCTCGACTTGTGGTCGGTTTTGTTTTAGGTTCAGGATACGGGCTTACGCCAAGTATCCTGCAACCATTGTGTATATATATTTTTTTAATTCAAGTGTTTTCGTGTTGAGTGTTTGCGTTCGTGTGAATGTCATGTGGTCATGTCGTGTGTTTTTGTTCGTGTGAATGATTTCCGGATTGTCGTGTATCGGTAAAGAGGTTGGATTTAAGAAGCGGCGAACAATTGAACATGTATCTAGGACATAGAGGATAGAACCTATAGAGAAACAATGTTCGCAACCCCGGTCCGCAAATGTTTGTTTATTTCAATATACTAACGTGTA
>BHDV01054129.1:0-12394 GCA_005406045.1 Adoxophyes honmai | reverse complement strand
TGACCCTGTCCGGTATAGCCCCGGGGATCATTTGGGCACGCAAGCCCCCCCACCACGACAAGGTGGCGACACAGTCGGGGGGGATATCAGATCTGGCCTCCCTTCATCAGACGTGACCTTTACACACGCTGTTGCCAGCCACAAATTGCCCTGAGAATGTTGCTAGCGTAGGCCCTTGAAGTGCAGCCGACAGACTTTTTATGCGGTCGAGTCTGCGGCGTACAATAAGTCTGCATGGATTGTATGCGCTGGACTTTTTGCGCGTCGTGTGCGTTACTGCATATAATTCCCTTGATTCTATTTTCAGAGACTAAAAAGTCCGTCGCGGATAGTCTATCGTCTGCGCAAGGCCTAAACCATATTCCAATGACGTACACTTCACGGTCACTTGATAAGATTGCAGTAGAGTCCACGGCCATACTGCCTTGGTAGTATAAAACGACGTATCTCCATAAGACTAACTCTACCATGAACTTTACGGTCCGGCTTTTTACTTGAGGTCTCGTCTCGCTTGCTCTTCCATTAAATAGTATTGACGTGAGTGGTTGTAAGCCGTGATAGCCCAGCGGTTCGACATGGTGTCCTCTCAAGCAGAGGGTCGTGGGTTCAAACCGCGGGCTCGCACCTTTGAATTTTTCGGAATTTATGTGCGATACCGAATTTGATATTTATCACGAGCTATTCGGTGAAGGAAAACATCGTGAGGAAACCTACACGCAGCGACGAAGTAATTCAACGTTGTGTGTGAAGTTCCCAATCCGCACTGGGCCCGCGTGGGAACTATCGCCCAAGCCCTCTCATACTGAGAGGAGGCCTGTGCCCTGCAGTGGGACGTATATAGGCTGATGATGATGATGATGATGATGACGTGAGCGGGACGGCGCGACAGACTGTAAAAACCCGGACGGCTGAACCGTAAAATTCATGGTAATACTCAAGCGCCCTAATGGCCACATCCTGGTGTTTTCACGTCAGAACAAAAAACTGTTGCTATCTTAGAGTTATATGCATTTTAATCGATATCGATAGTTTTGTTAAGGAAGACAAACGGTCTGGCAATGACACCAGTCATAAACTTTAAAAAATATACGTGAGATTACAGCAAAATGTAATATTTCAGTTGGTTTGTTAATTTAAAACTTTATTCAAAAAGACGCCCAAGAGCACTTTCACACGTCTTAATTGAGTCCACGAGCGCTTCAGAAAGGCCATCATTGCTAAGAAGCATTCGCCGCAAGAAACTTGGCACAAAGTTTTTTGTCTCAAAATACAAGTAGGTAACATCTCGTAATGATGATAAAAGAAGTTTTTTTTTTGTAATTCTCTGTGAATAGACAGGTTTTTGTATCATCATAAAACTTCTCAACGTCCAGTGGATAAAGCATATCATATAACTCGTGTAAAGCATTGCCCGACTCAAAACTTTATTTTTAAATTTTCAATTAACTGTGTAGAATTATTACAAAATAGGTACTCGATCGATTAAAAAAATCTACTCAACTCTAGCAAAATGCCAAGTCATTTTTGCCGTGAAAATTCGGATTCTTCTTATGGCGTTTAAATACATAAAAAATGTTTCTACTCAGCTCTAACGAGATCAAAACAGTATTTAGTTTTGCAGTAAAAAATCCGGTTTTTTTTATAGCGCGTACATTCTAACAACATTTTTTTTGCCGTAAAAATCCCAATTTTTCTTATGGCGCTGATTCATAAATGATTCCACTCAGCCCTAACAAGATTGCAGTAGTCTTTTCTTTCACCCTGAAAATTCCGAGTTCCTATGGCGCTTAGGTCCTTTCCATTGGCGCTTAGTAGAATGCTGCAGTGAACAAACATGCACGCTTATCGGGTTGATTCATGGATTACACCGGTTGGCTGCCGTGGCCTCGGCCGCGACCTTCCTGTCTAGCTTTAATTAGTGCTTGCCCTTTGGCGCTTAGTGCTTTCTTTGTGTGCGCAGCGAAAACTCTATTTAAAAAAAAATGGTAACAGATGCCTATCTGGCTACTTGTTTCGTATTGTGTCTGTTTTAGAACAACACCTCGCCATTTCTTCTGTTGATGTCTTAAGAGGCGACTAAGGAAATAGATTTAGGTATGTTTTAGGCGACAGGCTAGCGACTTGTCATTATTATACTGCCTCTTCTATCTGTTTTCAAACTCAAAATTATGCTAAAAATAGTCATAATCACGAATTTGTCTACCTATGTCATGTTTTGTGTGCCTTGGCCCTGCCTATCCCGTTTTTGTATGTACATACATACATACATATTCTCACACCTGTATTCCCAAGAGGGGTAGGCAGAGCACATGAATTCAAATATCCAGTGCCACGTTTAGCAATTTTAGGTAACTAGATGTTTAAACGTGATATTGTAGTGACAGGTTGCTAGCTCATCGCCCACAATACACTATTCCTTTCCCAGAGTCGACTCTTACGACACCCACGGGAAGAAAGGGGGAGATGCTATTCTTACCCGGCACCACACGGGCTGTTTTTGTATGTATTTTATAATATGTAAATACTTAACTTAAGCCGCGTGCTTCTGTATTTAATTCTACGTTACTCGTATCTCAGAATCTAAAACCTATTTTAGTCGTTTGACGACCATCCTAAAAGAGATAAGCGCCCTAATGCGACCTTAACTTGTCCGAGCATGCCACAAACCTATAAACAAAGCAAACCTAAAGGGCTTAAGTTTCTGCCGATTACGATAAATCGAATATTCCTGTTAACAAGAACGTTTTACCCACAGACTTACAACGAAATAGATACCGCGAGTTCCAGCATTTGTATAAAAACCAAGCGTGCCACTTTTTCTCTACCTACTGTAACGTCACATGAACGCTTTAGTGATGGGAATTGACAGTCTGAGTAAAACCGATTCAAAGGTGACGTCGCCCTATTCAAGTTGTGTTCTCTAGCTAGGCAGTTAAACCTAACCTAGGGTGACGGCACCAGTTATGGACGGTTTAAGTTGACAAGCACCAGTGATGGACACTTCATTCATAATTTAAAGACCATAGAGTTGTGAATTGATTGTTGTAAAACAAATGACTTTTCCTTAGTGGGTAGTAAATAAGAGTCATTGTCCATTACTGGTTCTATGTCCATTACCGGTGCGGTCACCCTAAGTGGTACAAAATTAAATGAAATCGCGTCAAAAGAAGAACATTGCTCTCCCTGTTGGCTCCCTTTTGGCACACGAAATACATACACTTGAGTCATCTATGTCGATATAAGTCTGTGGGTTTACCACAGAATTTGCGGGGCAAAGTTTTTCTGAGAATGTTATGAAACCGACGCGTTATGCTAAGAATTTCCGATAAGGTTTTGTTATTAAAGTGGGATCGTCGAGGAAATTTGGCGTCGTAGCTGAAATCTTACTAATATCACGCGGAAAATGTTACTTTGTTTTGAACTAACATTGTTACCTTTAGTTTTTGTCATTTTCCTTTTTAAGATTCCGTACCTAAAGGGTGAAAACGGGAGCCTGTTATTGAGACTTCGCTATCCGTCGATCTGTCATTAGGAACAGTGATAGCTTGAAATTATAACAGCATGCCGCTATAACAACAAATAATAAAGATAAAATAAAATAAATAATTAAGGGGGCTCCCTTTTTTTGTGTTTTTGGATCAATATAACGGTGACAAATAACGGTGACAAGTAGATTAAATATGTATTAAGATATCTTATCTGATTCGTTGTGTGCTTTTCCTACGTATTTTGAGAATAAAGGAGATACAAAAAATGACAATCCCGAATTGTATGTAGGCATAAAAAATAATAAAAATATCCAGGATAATGTATTTATAATTTAAGTCAGTTAAATAAGTGATATTTACATTAAAATGTAAATAGTTCTACGAACTAAGTATTACAAGACTTTAATCAAAGAGTCATCAACTTTGTGATGTTTTTGTTCAATTTTAATAGAGATTATTTCCCATGTTTTTCATAACCTCATTCTGTCCCTTTATAGTACAAAAGTGCAAACAAAAAGGAAATAAAAGCCTTTTTCATAAAGTGAACGTTATTTAATTTATGTCAGCTTTTTAGCACTTCATAGTGCTAATCGTTCTCCATGGTCAATTCAAAGTCACAACTTTAAATGAATTAATTTAGCAAAGATTTAAAGAATAGTAGTACGTGATGTTATTTTAACCAGTTAACATATACTGCAAAATATATTTCATCATTGCTATTAGAGTTAACCCATTAATGGTTTCTGTTGATTTATCTCCTTCATTGCTTTGTAGTGTCGGGTTTAGAATAGCATCTCTCCATTTCTTTTGTGGATATCGTATGAGGCGACTAAGGATAAAACCGGCCAAGTGCGAGCCGGACTCGCGGACGAAGGGTTCCGTACCAAAAACTGCAAAAATCAGATTTTTTTGTATGGGGGGCTCCTTAAATACTAATTTTATTTTTATTTTATTATTTATTTTTAAAGTAAATATTTAATAAAATATTCTGTGAGCATTTCAAGTATTTAGCTGTTACAGTTATTTAAATAGACCCAAAACTGCAAAAAAAAACACGTTTTTTCTATGGGAGCCCCCCGAAATAATTAATATTATTTTGATTTTAGTATTATTTTGTTGTTATAGCGGCAGCAGAAATACATCATCTGTGAAAATTTCAACTCTCTAGCTCTCACGGTTCGTGAGATACAGCCTGGTGACAGACGGACAGACGGACGGACGGACGGACGGACAGACAGACAGTGAAGTCTCAGTAATAGGGTCCCGTTTTTACCCTTTGGGTACGGAACCCTAAAAAGGTTTAGTTATACTTTAGGCGATGTTTTCCTTAACCGAATAGCTTGTGATAAATATCAAATTCGATATCGCACATAGATTCCGAAAAAAACATCATTATAATATTAATAACCAACTTAAAATGTTAGTGGCTGCGAAATATGAAATAATCATAGTTTGTATATGTGTTTACATTTCGTGTGCTCTGTTTACTCTGAGAATGAGTTCTGCGTGACGTATGTATGTATATGAGAACAAAAATAGCCAAATTCAAATCACTTAGCGAAATTGGCCAGAAATAATATAATTTCCCATATAAATGATGTGGAAAGCCGATTTCCAGGCCAAGGCGGCGATCGATTTGTTTAGACCGCACGCCATGTTGCTATTTTCAGATTCGTAACATACCCACTTTTATATCGTTTAGTTTTTTTTTTACATACACACACGTTTATGCTCCCTAATGGGGTAGGCAGAGCACAAGTAACGTGACAGACAACCTGCAAACAAACTTTCACGCTTCGCAGCCACTTTTAGCATAATTATAGGTTTGAAAACAGATAGATGAGGTAGTAATAGCCGTGGTAGCCCAGCGGTTCGACCAGTGGCCTCTCAAGCAGAGGGTCGTGGGTTCAAACCCCGGGCTCGCACCTCTGAATTTTTCGGAATTTATGTGCGATATCGAATTTGATATTTAGCACGAGCTATTCGGTGAAGGAAAACATCGTGAGGAAACCTGCACAGAGCGACGAAGCAATTCAATGTTGTGTGTGAAGTTCCCAATCCGCACTAGGCCCGTGTGGGAACTAGGTATAGCCCAAGCTCTCTCATACTGAGAGGAGGCCTGTGCCCTGCAGTGGGACGTATATAGGCTGGATGATGAGGTAGTAATAGGTTATAATAATGGTGATAGGTTGCTAGCCTGTCGTCTAAAGCATACCAGAAATTATTTCCTTCGCCGCCTATACCTGTGCGGTGTCTGGATATAATTCTTGTTCTGGATAGAACACTTCTCCATTTTTTGCTTTTTTTCCATATACCTTCACGAATATTAGGTACTAAACTGTTTCAAGAAACAGTTTTTCTAGTTCGTCTATCGGCAATCACTATAATGTAATTCACTATAAAATTACACATACATACATACATACATATTCTCACGCCTGTATTCCCAAGAGGGCTAGGCAGAGCACATGAATTCAAAAATCATGTGCCACGTTTAGCAATTTCAGGGTAACCAGATAGTTAAACGTGAGATTGTAGTGACAGGTTGCTAGCCCATCGCCCACAATACACTAACCCTTTCCCTGAGTCACCTCTTACGACACCCACGGGAAGAAAGGCGGAGGTGCTATTCTAACCCGGCACCACACCATTATTCATATACCTTCACGAATATTACTAAACTGTTTCAAGAAACAGTTTTTCAAATTCGTCTATCGGCAATCACTATAAATCACCATAAAATTACATGAAACCAAACAAGATTCTATAATAAAATATGAATGAATATGCCCATGTTTCTACAAAAAGAAAAATTCTGTAAAAAAACTAGCCAAGTCTCGTTGAAGCTGCTTGTTTATCTCTAAAAAGTAATGAAACCCAGACAAAGTACCTAGTGCCAAGTCTAAGGTTCCTTACTGCGATTTCTTTATTATTATAGTTAATTTTGTGTGACTTGGCCGTTTAACACTTTATACCAAGTACCCATACCAGTATGGGCTACTATCTCGCGTAACAAACAAGGTAGTTACAACATTACGTGTCAACAAAATTGACTTGTACCTACTAACGTATAAAAAAATGTTAAACGGCCAAGGCACACAACATTAACTACAATAACAAAGAAATCACAGTAAGGAACCTTAGACTTGGCACTAGGTACTTTGTCTGGATTTCATTACTTTTTAGAGATAAGCAGCTTCAACGAGACTTGGCTAGTTTTTTTACAGAATGTTTTTGATCCCATTGTACGTTCTCCTTCACCTAATAGAACGTGGTAATATCAAATTTAATTTGGCACATAAATTCTGAAAAATCCAGAGAATCCTGGGATTTGAACTCGTGACCCTCTGCGTGAGAGGTCAAAGGTCAAATCGCTGGGCTGAGAAAACCTGCACAACGACGAAGTAGTTCAATGTTGTGTGTGAGATTTCAAAACGGCCCGCGTGAGAACTATAGCTTAAGGGTCTCACCAAACCAGTCGACGCCTTTTCGGCAAAATGCGGGTAGAAAAAGCTTTATGTCAACGCAATAAGGGCGAACAAGACGTGAATTGGCTCGGCCATTCTCGGTCGAACGAGCCGAGCCGATTGACGTCTTGTTCGCCCTTATTGCGTTGACATAACGCTTTTTCTACCCGCATTTTGCCGAAGAGGCGTCGACTAATGTGGGGAGACCCTAAGACTTCTCATACTAAGAGGAAGCCTGTGCTTAGAAGTATGTCGTAATTAGACTGGATTATTGTACCTATAATTAATATATATCCAAATTCATTGTATTCCTACTAAGGACCCGTTCAGACGGACAGCATTTCAACTGCAACCCAGCTTACCCAGCTGCGAAGTGGCAGTTCCGGGGCAGTTCTGATGCTGTTGGACCAACTGCATTAGAACTGCAAACCCATTGTGCAGTCTGCTTGCAGCTGTCATGCAGTTCTGTCAACCGCACACCAACTGCAATCAGGCTGCACCTTTGTAATGCTGTCGTATTGCAGTTATATTGCAGTTGGTACGACACATTGGTTATCTACTATTTAGATCAGTTTTCTCATATCTCAGAAAGTCCTAAATCACATACCCAAACTAATGTCATTTATTTTACTACACCAACCGGCGCTCACCTAAAATTCTGGCTACCTAACTTGAACTCGATCAAAGAATTACGCAGTGCCATAAATCTATCTTTTGAAATCACCCAAATCCT
This sequence comes from Adoxophyes honmai, assembly GCA_005406045.1. Classification (NCBI taxonomy): domain Eukaryota; kingdom Metazoa; phylum Arthropoda; class Insecta; order Lepidoptera; family Tortricidae; genus Adoxophyes; species Adoxophyes honmai. The sequence continues at coordinate 4,706 of BHDV01054129.1, read as the reverse complement.
TACCGGGCATGGGTACCACAAAAAATACCTATTCAGGTTTGACCCAATTAAAGCCGAAAACCTCTGCCCGTGTGTTGGAACTAGTATTCAATCCATAGTAAATTTTTGAAACATTGTCCTAGATTTGCTGCACAGCGCAGATCATGAAATTGTTTGCAATAACTTTAGAGTCAATCGTTACATCATCAAGGAAGTCAACCAATGACCAAATAACTGTTTCTTAGACAACATTAATAAAATTCTAAACAATAATCCTACAAATACCTACCGATTCGAATAATAACCAAGCGATTCCCGGTTGAGAAAAGCAAAATTTTACAAATCTTTTAATGCAGTTTTTTTTTCTTTAAAAAAAATAAGGGTTAGTTTCCTTTCAGTAAAATTAGCTAACTAAATGATTTTGAGTACTTTCCCTTCAGGTGGCATTACAAAATTCCACCCTGTACGAGGGGCATGCCAAAAGAAATTAGATACTCCATGCTCATTTGATTGATACTGGCCAGTTATACACCATTGTAAAGGCTGGTTATTTAGCTATCAATTTAAAATGGAACTCTCCGGAAATATGCGTAATATTTTTTTAAATAATTTTTATCTGTTCGAATCTGGCGGGAATTTGCGATCACGATGGAACTTGGTCGACGAGATTTTAGAGTTTCGATTTATTATGACTTAAAAAAAGGTTTATAGCCACAAGAATGTTTTGAAATTTTAACCACGACTTTTGGTAAGTCTGCTTGTTCTTGTGCAACTATTTTTAATTGGTTTGCTGAATCTAAAAGAGGGTGAGGGAGCTTTGAACGTGAGGCGAAGTCAGGGCGGCCGCCAACAGCAGTTACTCAAGGAAATGTGCAAGTCGTGGAAAAAAATATTCGCAAGAACCGACGAATTAGATATGTAGAGTTTGAGCGAGATCTAGGCATTAGATCAGCAGGCTTGCAAAGCATAATTCATGGACATCTATCCCTCCATAAGCGTTGTTCGGGAGGACTGCCGCATAAACTCAACGATTTGCAGAAAGAACGGTGTGTGGATTGGTGTAAATTTATGATAAATAAATTCGATGCTGGCGAGAAAAAAACTGTTTATGATATACTGAAAGGTGACAAAACATGGTTGTATAACTACGATCCGGATACAAAACGGCAGTCAACAGTATGGTGCTTTGAAGATGAGCCGACTCCAACAAAATGTCGCCGAGCATGAAGCACACAGAAACAAATGGTTGCCTCGATTTTTTGTAAGACGGGGCATATTGCGACTGTCGTGCTAGAGGATCGAAGGACTGTCAACTCAGAATAGTGTGTGACAGTTTGTGCCCCAAAAGTTTTATCAGCTTGGTGTGACAAGCTGCTAAAGTCAGGAACCCAGCATCTGCTCTGGCACCACGACAATGCCGCTCCGCACACTTCTGCCAGAACACTTGACTATTTTAGTTCGAATAACGTTAATATACTCCCTCACTCCCCATATTCTCCCGACCTAGCACCCTGTGATTTTTATCTGTTTCCGAAAAGAAAAGAAAAATTAAGGGGAAGGCGATTTCAAAGCAAAGAAGATGCCCTAGCTGCCTATAATTATGAAATTTCTGAGGTACCCAAAGAAGAATGGATATAGGCATTTTCCAAGTGGTTTAGCCGGATGAAAAAATGTATACGTGCTCACGGTGAGTATTTCGAAAAAATAGATACCAATAATAAAGAATAAACTGTGTAGTTTTTGAGTATCTAATTTCTTTTGGCATGACCCTCGTAAACCCCATAGATACCCTAGCAAAACCGGAGCATGGAGCTAGTAAATAAATCAGAAGAGAAAGCACTCTTGAGTAAAAGCTCCTTATTTTAACTCTCCCGTATTTTATAATATTTCCTGGAATGTAAGGAAATACTGTTTCAGTACAAAGCCCTAGACAGCATTTTCATTTACTTCGGTAAATTAATGTAACGGAAAATATTGCTAAGCACTTAATTTTATAAAAGACGAAATTGATTTGATATTCTATTTCAGTAGTTCAGTTCTGCCAATATTGTCTCGTAAGAATTGTTTTTTAGATAGATTGACTATCATAAGTCTCATGAGATTATATTTCAATAAAATTAACCACGCACCAATTAAATATCACAAAGTCACGTAGGTACCTAGTTTGGTCAGGCCACTTCCTGGCCACGTGTCTGTAAGGCTCAATTCACACCAGAAGAGCAGCGCAGCGCGGCGTATCGAAGCGCAGTTTCAGTGTCATGAGAATTTCAACTTTATTTCCATTACAATAAGACTTATTTTCGCATGAGAAACTCTAACCTTGCGCGCGGATGCCCGCGGATCCGCGGGAATTCCAGCGCATTCCATAAACAAAGCCGTGCGACTGCGCGAGCTGTCGCGGGAATGCCCGAGGATGCTCGAGTAGTCGCGACGGCCGCTGTTAATACATTATGTCAATATGTCAATAATTATATAAATTCCAGCGACTTCCTACGCATTCCAGCGGCTTTTCGAGCAGTCGCAGGAATCCTCGCGCATTCTCCACGGAGCGGGTCGCTGCGCTACGCCGCGCTGCGCTGCAGCTCTTCTGGTGTGAATTGAGCCTTAAGCATTCCACTTCTCGACCACAATATAACAACCTGTCACAGTTCTCTTTAGTCTATATTTAAACCAAAATTTATGCTAAATAGTTACAATGTACCTAACGTTTTGTTTTACACATAAAAAGGAAGATTTAAGAGGATTTTTTAACTAGGTACCGGGGTCGTACGAAGATGCGATTTTAAGTGCAAAGACTTGTTTAATGAAAAAAAGACAAGATAAAATATCGACAATATGCAATAAAGCAGGCATTTTCCTGTTACAATTTCCATCCCAGAAAAAAATATCCTTGATGATAAACAAATAATCCGATTTCATAAAGTCGCACTTCTGGGCACAGATCGTCCCTTATTGTGAAAATTTTCGGCTGGTAATTCCCACGCGGGCCCAGTGCAAATTCGGATCCTTCATACACGAGATCAAACTAGCTCATCAGTACTCATCACTGTATATCAATTCTGTAATTTTATTATCAGATTGGACTTAGGACTTAGGAATTTGAACCCACGACCTGGCTTTGCATAAGAGGCCACAGATCAAACCACAGGGCTATCACGATTTTTTTAAATTCTTAACAATTTAGAAGGTAATATTGTAAAGCGAATGTTCGTAAAGGTAATGAAGGTGAACCGTATAAACTTCTAGTCCGAAAAAGGGGTGTGAATGCTAGATATCCAGTGAAATTATACTTTCAGTTTCCTCGTTTTAACATACAATTGGTTACAAACACGCCAGCGAGTAAAAATAGCAGAAATTTAAATATCCGCGCGCATGCCAGCATTATTAACAGTTTTCATTTACGTCAGAGTTTCCAAGTTAAGTTATATTGGGTCTTCAGGAGACGAATGAAAGTTCTTAATGCGGTGCAGGGTGGTTTTATATGTCGTCGTGTTTGTTCTATGCGGGTTTTGAAGTAAAATGCACGCACACACGCGTATGATCGAACGAAGTTTTTGTATGTACCGTTTGTGAACAAAACTTTATATTCGATGTGGTATCGGGTTTAAAATAACTGCTCTCCAGTTCTTCTGTGGATGTCGTAAGAAGCGAAATTTGGTTCGGTGCGTTTTGAGCGACAGGCTAGCAAACTCCAGTATTATATTTATCACTATTATCTAACTTAAAAAGTGCTATTCTAAAGTGCCTACGAAACGTGGAATTGTAGATTTTTTGCTCTGTACGAGTATATCGTAGGCGTTATATAATTTGTAGTATTTTTTTAAGTACTTGATTACAATAGGCATATTTAAATCATACCCGAATCATGATCTCATGATTAAAATGTTATTGTACGAGTGTTAATCGAAAACGTTTTACAATATTTTACACTTAAAGTATTGTTACTCTTTTGTGCTTAAAGTATCGTTAAAATTGTTTACATCTCCATGTGTTAGCCCGTGTGGTGCCGGGTTAGAATAGCACCTCCCCCTTTCTTCCCGTGGGTGTCGTAAGAGTCGACTCTGGGAAAGGGTTAGTGTATTGTGGGCGATGGGCTAGCATCCTGTCACTGCAATATCACGTTTAACCATCTGCTTACCCTGAAATTGCTAAACGTGGCACTGGATTTTTGAATTCCATGTGCTCTGCCTACCTCTCTTGGGAATACAGGCGTGAGAATATGTATGTATGTATGTTTTAGTTAGTTTACAAAGCCGCTTAAACTTTAAATAAATTACGGCGTTAAATGGACCAGTTCGGTGCTTCTAACTTTTTAATTTCACGGTTTCTGACCTAGTAAAGGTAGTGTGCCACTGAACTTATAATCCACAAGTTTCGACTCAGATGGAATTTCGGTTTCCCCAAATAACTTGCCGAAAGTTTTGGATATAGAGAAACCACGTTCGTGAATGTTCGTGTAACATTCGTGTAGCAGTCGGGTGAGATCGCAACCACAAATTTAATGTGTTGTCATTTACCAATATTATAATATTATTATTTTTGTTATTGAGCTCTTTCCAGTGGTGAAATAGATTTAAAACTTGGTACGAATAGGTTAAGTGCAGGAAAATGCAATTTTTGTTTTTAAATAGTACCATAACGGAAAAAAAATACAAAAATTGTCTGACTAAAATGTTTACTATAATTAACCCTTTATTTGGCAAGGACAAAAAAATTGCAAATTACAT
>BHDV01054117.1:290920-301181 GCA_005406045.1 Adoxophyes honmai | reverse complement strand
ATAATTAATTAACAGTTCGATTAATTTTGGAGTCATATCCACATTATTGCAAACAATGTCGCAAATTTTTCCGATCTCTGGTTATTACTTACAGCTATCTACAATATATAAACAACACTCACCCGAAAAGTAAAACGCAGCGGCCGGCTTTTGTTTTCTTCGCTCTGCGCGCGCTGTACGAGCGCCTAAGAAATTATTAAAATTAAATTGATAATTTATATCAAAAAATATCTGTATATATAAACTGCGCGTGTTAAAGTGCGAAATACAGGACCCCGACTAGGGTGAGTGTTGTATATATTGTAAATAGCTGTAAGTAATAGTGTAATCTTTGCTTTAAGTTTGTCCATAGTTTTTCTCAATATTCCTTATACCTATTCCTAACTAAATCTTTTCTATTCTCTTTACCTATCCCTGTGTAAATAAGTGTACTGTTGAAATATGTGTATAGTGTTAATATGTTGTGCAGCCTGGTCATGCTAGAGCGTAACGGCAGTTATACCTAGTCAATTAATGACAACGTCGCTCCGCCTACGCATGACCAGCGCTGGATAGCCGGTCTGAGCCGTGTCTGATACAGATATATTCTACAGGGTTCAAGCACCTATCTATCAACCACCGCTGCTACATCCTGTCTCCATCTACTTCCCTCCTGCCCGACCTAACCTCCCGCTGAACCCTGCTGCCTGCGGACCTGGCTGACGTCTCTACCGGCGGTCTGCGGCGTGCAAGGGGAGTGGCATTATATTTACATATTTACTGCGTTATCTTCATAGCCCAAAACTGAACTTACGACCTCTAAATTACATACCTTTCTTCTGTAAATACTTATTTCTATATTTTAATTGTTATTGTTAGGTTTTTTTATATTTTTATTATACACTGTACAGTCTAAGTTTTGTTTTATTGTAATATACCTAGTTGTAAATATAATCTTGTAACGGATAAACCGTTACAAGCCGTATCTTAGGGAATAAAGGCCAATCCCATCAAAAACATTCTGTAAAAAAACTACCTAAGTCTCGTTGAAGCTGCTTGTTTATCTCTAAAAAGTAAAGAAATCTAGACATAGTTGTGCAAAGTCTAAGGTTCCTTACTGCGATTTTTTTATTATTATAGTTTATGTTGTGCGCCTTGGCCGTTGAACATTTTTTATACGTTAGTGGGTACAAGTCAATTTTGTTAACATATATAATAGTGTATTTCTCCGTGGCGACCTTCTGGCTCTATCATCAGACCCTGGTTACTATCCCACACCAAAGTATTCACCATTAAAAGCAAAACGAGCCCAAACTAAATGTTGTTATATTGCTTAGTTACAGAGTTCCTATGTTGAGCTTCTAGCTCCATCAACAGACCCTGGTTACTATCCCACACCAAAAAACTCATTATTACAAGCAAAACGAGCCCAAACTCGATGTTATTATGTTGCTTAGTTACAGAGTTCTTATGGTGACCTTCAAGCTCCATCGTCAGACCTTGGTTACCATATATCACCAACGTAGATACTCGTTAAAATTAAAACAAATCAAAAGAGACAACCTCGATGGATTCGAAACGCAAAGATATTAATTTACACGTGATTTACATTAAACATTAAAAACCTAACGTAGGTACTGAGTATCTACAATAACGATTCGGCCGTCTTCGGTACGCCGCGAGCTCTCTCACTCTCACGTTCTGCATGAACTTTCGCTATTTTGTTGGGAAACTTGCTTGTTTTGACACTGACAGGTTTACCGGTAGTGATTTTATGGGTAAAATATCAAATAGAGGTAATGTTGTCAATTGTCAAAACCGCTATAACATTTGAATACCGGTATTGATTATACCTACCGCTTATTAGACCTTTAGTGATATTTGAATAGGGAATGGATGATTTTTTTAGATATACTTGATTATTTTTCTAATGATAGGAATAACCTTCCTTAATCACAGGACAAAGTATTAGATTTTTCCGATGCGCGATGTATTTTATAAAAATAAAAACATTTTACCCGCCCCCGATGCCGTACAGTCGCCATCAGATATATCGGAGCGGTCGAGGTACTCAAATAATTCGCAGCAACATAAAATTTCAATATATTCGTTACGCTAGATAGGGGCTTTAATATCGGACCACATAAGTCGTCATAAATTTAAGAGCAGCGACTTTTCAATAAAATCGTAACATACAATCGGCCAAAGATTTCGGAACGGACAGATCGCCAAAATTATGGAAGCAGTCAGGATGATCATAAATATCGGAACATTTATGGAAAATATACCTTAAGTGTATGTGTCGCATAGTTTAAATTTAAATATTATATTATATTGTCGTTTTAAAAATTATCATGACTATACCCTACCCTGTGCATTGACACAAAGGTTATATATGGCGCGCTCTCTGTCACATAATCCCATACAAATGACAAAGACAAAAGTCAATGGCAATGGCGTTTGACAATTTCGAAATACGTTTTCACATCTGGCTACACTATTAATTTAAAATAGTTTTTTCTCGCGAATTCACCTTCCTATTTTCAGTTTAAAATTTAACATCCGCGATTTGGTCATGGAACGTCTGCCCAGGTCTTCCCCTCTTTATTAGCAATAATTTAAGTATTGAACACAATAAATTTATACAAAAAAAAAGACTTCAAATTTGAGATAGGTATACACTGAAAGTATTTGTCTAATGAGGGTGACCTTCCATCACCAGCACGCCTGACTAATTACTGAAATTATAATTACCAGTCTGCAGGTGCATTCAGTATTGAAAGAATTATCCTTTAACTCCTTAACATTAATGAGTTGATCTTCCATCATCAGATCGGTATTTTTTTTTTACTGCCAAGCGTAAATTCAGGTGTGCCTATAAAATTTGAAGGTTAATGCCCTCGCTTTCCCTCATATTCCATCATCAGGTCAAGATATGCTAACAATGGGACCACCTGGAAACTATAACCTTTCAGACAAAGAAAAAGAGTTTTTCAAATCGGTCCAGGCGTCTTCGAGTAATCAGAGAACACAGTCATAAAAAAACCCTATAACCTGCAACCTGCCAGACTGCTAGGTATTCATAATGAATATGAGTGAGGTGAATAAAAACGTACTATAAAACAGAAAATACTATTTATTTTAAAATTGAAACATAAATGCTATAATTTACTCATATTATTAAAAAAAAACCTTTCAATAGCTTCTTCGCAACCCGTAAACTAACAAATTTAGTATTTTCCTCAGTATGTTATAATTATAACGTAACGTTAGTACTTCGTATAACTTCCTTCGGCATTCAACACATTCTGCAACCGGCTTCGCATAGAACTAACTAAGTTTTCGCACACGTTTCGCCCTCGAAAAGACTCCCACACGTTGATAGCGTGCCGTCTTAAGGCATCTTTGGTACGACACTGGCTTCCGTCCCACTCTTGCACCATTTTACCCCATAGATTTTCTATGGGGTTGAGATCTGGGCTCTTAGCAGGCATCTTAATTCGAGTCAGTTCATCTCTGCGGTCATGAATCCACGTCTGTACCAAACGAGCATTATGAACCGAGCTGTTGTCTTGGATAAACGTTATGTGCTCATTTGGGTAAAACACGCGGGCAGTCGGCAAAAACGAGTCCTCCAGTATTTCTTTATATTGGACCGCATTCATTCGACCAGTGATTTCTACCAACTCCCCTGGGCCATCTTTGCACATCCAGCCCCAAAACCCAATCGTAATACGCCCACTCTGGCGATTAGGCACTACGTTTTCCTCCAGATAACGCGTATTGTCTGGTCTCCACAAACTCATTCTGCCATTATCTGATGAGCAGAATACCTTTTCATCCATAAATATAACTTTACTGAAGTTGTGGTTTAAGTACCTCGCCGCAAATTGCAACCTGTCAGCTTTATGCCTATCAGTTAGGGCTGGTTTCCTTGCTGGCACTCTATTATGCAAACCACCCTCTTTTAAACGCCGTCGTATAGTGGTGCTCGATACCTGGTATTCATTTGCAATGTGAGTGGTATTTATAAATCTTTCTTCGCGAGCTTGATTTATGATACCAGTGTCTTGGCGCCCTGTCGTAGAACGCGGACGTCCAAATGATACATGATTTGCCACTGTACCTTCGTGCTGCCATCTCTCCACCCATCGATAGACAGTGTTTCTCTGAAATAAATTTATAATAATTAGTATTACCATCGTAAATAAGCTTTCTATTTCAATTCCTAAGTATCGTATAAAATAATATTGTAAGCAATACTTACTGTAACGCCAACTTCATTAGCTACATCTGTTATAGACAAACCATCATTCCGTAATTGTATTATAGTCTGTTTTGTTTCAGTACCTATGCGATAGGGAATCATAGTTACACGAAAATCTGTTATCTAAAGTTAAAATAACAATTTTTAATACAGTTGCTAAAAAAAAATGGGTTTTCGTGGCTGCAGATCATGCGGAAAGTTCGAATTCGCGCCTAATGCTTTTTTCATTTCCACTTTTTTTTAAACTATGCTTGTTCCAATTTATGACTACTCATCAATTATGGTTAATATATACATTTTCTTTAAACGTTGTTATGAACATAAAAAAATAAGAAATATAAGTACTTAATACATAATGTACATTTTTAATCATTTTATCATACAAGTTTCCATTATAATACGTTTTATATTTAATGTTGAAAAACCCTTCTTAATCAAACCATCTGAGTGGAATGGAATGGCCGCCAAACGCGTCAAATCGCCCGCCAAGAAGAGGCGTTTTTTCTAACCGCAACACTTGCTTATAGCCGTTATTTGAAATTGATTTAATAAATAAGGTAATAATAGTTTTATATTTCGTATATTTGCTTCTATCGTAAAGAACGCGCAAATAAATTAAACATTGTACATTTATATGACAAAATAATTATTCTAGTCGATAAACATGTTTAAAGAAACTAAAAAACGCCTCTGCATAATGTCAAACGTCAAATCTTTTCACAGAAATATTTACGGATAAATAAAACGGATTAATAAAGCAGTCTATTTCAGAAAAAGTGCTTTTAGCTTATTTTCTAGAACTATCGAAAAAATATCAGCCGTCCACCCTGTGGTCAAGTACTCGATGCCGAAAACTATGGTAAAGTGGAGGAATGACATTGATATCAAAAGTTACAACAGATTGAGTGCATTTTTGAAGAGACAATCTACAGAACACTAAAGTAAAAATCGAACGAATTTGACGGCAGAAAATGTAGAAAGCTTTATTAATGATGCTCCAGATCATCTGTATCTCGCAACAAAGGTATGATGTCAAATAAAATTATAATTAAGTTCATCATAAGATTTTTTTTTAGATTAGTGTTTGTATAGGTAAGTAAATTAAAATGTGTGATTTTGTTCATAGGTTGCACTCATATGGGGTTTATGGAGCCTGCAGGCATGAGGAACTGGCGAACATTACAGTTAAAGATGTTGAAACTCATGGAGATATACTATTAATACAAGTACCTAACACTAAAAACAAGATACCAAGATCTTTTACTGTTGATGGCCCGTCATAGGCATAAATAAATTTGGAAGTATGCCAAAGGAAATAGCAAGCTTATTGAATTTGCCTGGTGCTGACCGGTATACAGGACATATATTTAGAACCCCAGCCAACCACTTCAAAAAAGTCAAAACCATCTACAAATGATACAGAATCAAGTGGAAAATACAAGGTACCAAACCCTGAAACTCAAGAATTATCACAACACAATAACCCGGTTTCATAATTATCAGCATCATATGAAATAAACAATGCATTAAGCCAGACACTAAACATTCCCCGTAAAACATTTAGAGTCCAACTAAATAATTGTATGAACTGTAATGTCAATTATTATTTTCATAATAAATAATAATTTAATATTTCTTGTCTTTTTTTCCCAACTATATTAAAAAAAAGTCGTTCGATACTAGTGCGGAATTGTCAGTCATCACTCGTACCGAGTCTTACTACTTGCCTGTGGCTCGTGGTAAGATATCTTGGTACTCGTAAATAATTACAAACTTTCCGCACTTGTATCGAAATGTACAGGTAGCGCCCCTACTTACCTGTCCAGGCAGATTCGGGGTGTTGGATGAGAATAAATCGCACTACTAGATTAAAACCGAGCTAACTCGGAATTTACCTTAATTTAAATTTAAACCATAGGGTAAAACATTAAGTCTCATTTTTGAATAGTCACATTTAGAGTTAGGTCTGTTTTGATCTAGCTGTGTGAAATATTATTGAAATAAACGTGGGTAAAATGTTTGTTTGGTTTATATGAATAAATGACTACTTACTTAAACAGACTACCCTCCAATGTAAGTATTACATGCTCATTTTTAGGGTTCCGTACCCAAAGGGTAAAAAGTGTAAAAACGGGACCCTATTACTGAGACTTCGCTGTCTGTCTGTCTGTCCGTCTGTCTGTCTGTCTGTCAGTCTGTCTGTCCGTCTGTCTGTCTGTCTGTCTGTCTGTCACTAGGCTGTACCTCACGAACCGTAAGAGCTAGAGAGTTGAAATTTTCACAGATGAAGTATTTCTGTTGCCGCTATAACAACAAATACTAAAATCAAAATAACAATAATAATTAAGGGGGGCTCCCATAGAAAAATGTGTTTTTTTTTGCAGTTTTGGGTCTATTTAAATAACTTTAACAGGTAAATACTTGCAATGCTCACAAAATATTTAATTAAATATCAACTTAAAAAATAAATAATTAAATTTAAATAAAATTAGTATTTAAGGGGGCTCCCATACAAAAAAAACCTGTTTTTTTGGTACGGAACCCTTCGTGCGCGAGTCCGACTCGCACTTGGCAGGTTTATTATTAAGTCTTGTAACTTGCCAGTTGGCCCAATGGTCAGGCATACTATGCATACACGTTTGTTTTCTTATTATTATTTTAGTTTTGAATAGGTTATTTAATTGGTATACATGTTTTTCATGTTTCAATATAGAATGAAGGTTAATGAAATATCACAATTGGATCAGATTTGAACCCACGATCTTGCTCTTCATTTATCAAATACCGCCACCAAGTATCCGACATTGCGTCGAAACAACGTTTTTATAGTTAGGGATCCGCAAAAAGTATCGATACCTGAGTAGTATCGATACTTTACGCTCGATACCTAGTATTTTTGTACTCGATACATTTATTCTTAGTAATTTCTAGGTATCGATACTTTCTCAATTACTCGATACTTTTGTTGCCTCACTAGATTACACCCGTAATGTTGCCAACGTGATGTTGGTGATGTTGGCACCAGGCTCGCGCAACTAGGAACAAAAAAACTTTTGTATGGACTTTGCATGGCAGATCATTACCATCATACTAAAACAAAATATGTCAGAAATGTTTATCTGTCAAGTCAACTATCCGCCATATTGTTCAGATTGTCATTGCAGCTCGCTTACCTACTTTCTTCGTTCATTTCTTTAGATTTATTTTAAGTTTATTTCTTTAATACTCTCAATTGTTTTCTAAAAAGTGAAATGTGTTGAAAGTGAACACATTTTATGAAAATGGCACCGAAAAGACGGCTCATATGGCGAAATTTCCCTTGGATGAGGACTTGAATCCTGATGAGGAGTTTAAGTACTTACGACATTTCTCCTCTCATCTCGTAAGTCTTAACAATTTTACTCGATACCTAGTAGTATCGATACTTTTATCGTTATACTTGTATCGGTATCGATACTTTTAGTTCGATACCTTGGTATCGAGTAAGTATCGATACTTTAAAAAAATTGCGGAACCCTATTTATAGTCATTTACTTTAGTTAAGAGTTAAGAATTTATTGTCCAATTCTCGAAAGAGACAGAAATATATTTGTCACGATGACAAGTTCACACTCTTTTCGGAGAATGTCACAACAAACTTAAAGTCAATACGTAGAGCAGCAAATTTAAATTTAAACTATACGACACATACTTAAGGTATATTTTCCATAAATGTTCCGATATTTATGATCATCCTGACTGCTTCCATAATTTTGGCGATCTGTCCGTTCCGAAATCTTTGGCCGATTGTATGTTACGATTTTATTGAAAAGTCGCTGCTCTTAAATTTATGACGACTTATGTGGTCCGATATTAAAGCCCCTATCTAGCGTAACGAATATATTGAAATTTTATGTTGCTGCGAATTATTTGAGTACCTCGACCGCTCCGATATATCTGATGGCGACTGTACCATTACGGCTTATAAGACATTTTTTATAAGCCTGTTTAATTTAAAAAAAAACAGCTACTTTTATCTGTGGTACACAATGACGTTTGAAACTGACATTGATGGATATGAAATGCCCCCCATTCATGATAGCTCCGGAACGTGGGCCATACCCACATCCAAAAGGAGCGACGCCGGTAGTTTTAGGACAACTGGATACTTTGTCCCGTGATTAAGGAAGGTTATTCCTATCATTAGAAAAATAATCAAGCATATCTAAAAAAATCATCCATTGCTTATTGCATTATAACCGGTTATACCGTATTTAAAACCGGTATTAAGAATACCGGTAACGATCCCTGGTTAGGAGTAACGGTGAACCCCTTGGCGTTCGCGGGTCAATATCAGATTTCGTCCCGCAATTTCTAATTTCTTTGGCGCAATTTTTTTCTTCAATTCAATATAAGCAATAAATGAAATGACATACCTTGTAAACGACTGAATTTCAGCACAATAACATAGTTACATAAGAAATTCAGTCGTTTACAGGGTATGTCATTTCATTTATTGCTTATATTGAAGAAAAAAATTGCGCCAAAGAAATTAGAAATTGCGGGACGAAATCTGATATTGACCCTCGCGTACCCCACTTTGAGAAACCCTGTTCTAGCACTTCTAGCTTACTGTAAGCCTGGTTGCTGCAAAATGAAAGGCATATACGAGTTTGGTTAAAATGAGACGATAAGGCGGATTCCATTGTAAAATCACGAATCTTATGCACGGCCATGATTCAAATCTTTAATTTTCCAAAGTCTATGTATGAAATATGTGGCGCTAGGGTCGCTACACCGTTAGGCTTTTTACAGAGGAACTGAGTGTGTGAACGGCAGAGGCTACTTCAGCCGTCGCCACATATCGACGGCAGCCGTCGACGTATTGACTGCTGCCGCCGACGCGTCTGCGGCAGCCGTCGACATATGGCGACGGCGGAAGTACCCTCTACCGTTCACAACTTGGAGTTCGCCTGAAAGACCTTAATGACTATCCAACCTTGCAGTTTTCCCGTGGCCTTGAAAGGATTCATGGTGCTCGTCATCTACGTGACGTTTGCCTTGAACTTTTGGGTGCCCTTCGACCTCGTGTGGTACTATCTGAAGAAGAGGCATCCCGAAGATAAGTTGTGGTTCTGGGAGCGAGTCTACCGCGCCATATTCGTCATCGTCATTGTGGGCATTGCTGTCATATTCCCGACAGTTTCCAGTTTCATGGGGCTGGTGAGTTTACATTTGTGGGGAGAATTCTGTAGCACTCTAGCGCCACCTAGCTATCGTCGAATAGCGGAACTAAAGACATTCGTAAGTACATCCCGCTAACGGAGTTTCGACGAACGGTTGCATTAATACTGTGGCAGCAATACATATTTGCATGCTGAAAATTTATGTTTTTATTATAATTAACTTAGCTCGTTCCAACTTCCTCTCTATGGACTTCGGTCCCCAGGTTTAACATCTACCTGGAGAGAGATCTCTCTATTGGAGTTATGGAAAAGACTCCATCAGAACAACAGAGATCTTTCTCCAGGCTCCAGGCTCGGTCATCGAAAATTCGTTACCTCGATGTAGGATCGTTTAGTTCGGCTATTCAACAGATATGGCGTTGGGGCACTACATATCCAAAACCCAGAATTGATTAACCCTCCATTTGGCGGTATATACCATGTGATTATAACAACAAAGCAACATACGTACATACATACATATTCTCACGCCTGTATTCCCGAGAGGGGTAGGCAGAGCACATGAATTCCAAAATCCATTGCCACGTTTAGCTAATTCAGGGTAACCAGATGGTTAAACGTGATATAATATAAGATGAGATAAAAGTGTGAGTGTTTAATTCGTCAACCTTGAAAGTTGAATAAAGCAATTGTTAGTTTTGTTGATTTTGAGTCTATTTTGCTTTGGATTGTTCAGGGCAAAGTTGCAAGTTGCAAATTCAGGGTAGCCAGATGGTTAAACGTGATATTGCGGTGACAGGTTGCTAGCCCATCGCCCACAATACACTAACTCTTTCCCAGAGTCGACTCT
>BHDV01054117.1:258981-286510 GCA_005406045.1 Adoxophyes honmai | reverse complement strand
ATACTTTCATTTGAAGAAACTGATATTTTTGACCGGGTGTTTTGGGAACGGATGTTTTGGGAAACGGATAGCTCGTGCCGAAACCATATAAATGCCGTATTTCCATATGTCGGTACCAAACATGTGCCAACAGATACATCTGCGACGTGTGTGTTAGCTCATTGAATTGTATATGGAGCTAAGTAACAGATATCTTACCGTATCTGCTTAGTGTGGGACGAGCTTAAAAATGTTTGGAAAAGAAAAGTCAAAAATTATGTAAATGCTTTATTTGCTTGGTTAAATCATACTGTGACCTTAATACCTAAAATATTGGTTTCAGCCATTTCTAATAGAAAACGCACTTTCCAGCGCTACAAACTTATTTATGCCGGTGGTCAAAACTGGAACTAACGCCCTGGGCATACAAATTCTGTTTTAAAGTTAACACTAGAGCGACAGTCACCGGAACAGATAAATTTGTTTCGCTGTATTACAATCTAGCAATAATTCTTCGCATATAATTCACAAGGCGGAAAATTATCGGATTCAATTGAAACTCAATGGAGAGCTTTGGAAAAGTATAAGTACAGAAGATACTCAAAAAACTAGGTTTCATACAAACATGTATATCACTTCACAGCGCCATCTAGTAGCTGCTTGGAAGAGTGCAAGTTAGTAGATTTTATACTTTCATCGGGCAATGTAAAAGTTGCCAGTAAATACGCTAATAATGGTAACATGATTTTAATTATTTCATTGAGTGTGCTCTATATAAATTTAGCTTAATTATAGTTCATACAAATTGACTGTGTATATTAAAAGTATTCTAATACAATTGTACAATATAACACATGTATTTGTTATTCAGTCTCTCCACAAGGCACGTAAAAACCTTGTACATAAGCCGCCATTTATATATAATTGTACAGAATTGGCACGATTTATTGTCAAAGGTAACAATTTTACGAAAAAAAATTAATCAATATTTTTATAAACTAAAAATACTGTGTTTCCTTATTCGTATTATCGAAAGTATTCGATTATTTTTCAATGATTCGATTACATTAGCACTTAATTAGTAAATTACAACTATCAAACGTACATCTTATAAAATTTCACACATGATTCAAAAAGGTGCAGTGCAGTTACTTCAATCAGTAAAACTGACAAAATTGCAAAAACAATCACTGGTATCTTACAACTTCGTGTCTTATTTAGTACAAGGTAAACTCAACACATTTTGAGTGGCAATCATTTTCTCTCGTTTGAAAAATACATAGCGCCATTTTCGATTCCCTCAAGACAATATTAATTTATTTATCATAAACTGACTTAGTCATAAATTTTAGAAATAAAGCTGCCATAGGCAATAAAAAGTGACGTAAGAAATGAGAAGAAAATAAAGAAAATAATAGCAGTATCGCCGTGAACGAGGATAATTGAAGTATTATTATAGAAAAAATATTACAAAATCTCAGCTTAGTCAGTTTATAATAGCTACAAGAATAATTAGTACAATAATGGTAAAGTTTATTCCAGCAAAAAACTATCGTAAATAGTCTGTTTAGTGACATTCTGAACTTAAAAACTGACAAGCAAAAAAATATATTTGAACAAAATGTTCACTGTACAGTTTTGGCCTATTAAATGGGTATTTATACCCCACTGGGGAAAATGTACCCCAAGCTTAGTTACAAATTCCAGTAGCAATACAATTTAGTTCAATGGGATTCACCCCTGGCTCGAAACTTAAACTTAAACTCTTCAATGAAATTAATTAGTTGCCCCAATAAATGGGTTTTTTATCTTTACCGCATTGGGGACAACTTACCCCTAGATTTTATAACACCATCATCGCATCAAAAGTAGTTTGACATAACCAAAGGGTAGCCTTTGGCATCACAAGCACTTCAGCAGTAGAGTACAGTCAACGTCAAAGACATATTTACACTTTAGTACCTTTTCTTAACTATCGTATGAAATTGTCATAGCGATCAAAGTGAAGTACTAATGACTTCGACTGTACACTTTACAAAATTAATAGAGGCACAGTAGACCTAAGCGTCCTTTTCAATATGCCATTTTACACTAACGTCCATTGGAATTTTATGACCTTAGAAGTATCTACATCAACGCATTCACTCCCACTAACTTTTCCATTTTCGTGACTATCGCCCACTAAAGCGGCAATGAATGCGTTCCGTGTACAACTTTACCCCAATTTTAAATCAATCGAAGTAGTCCGAGTACCCCTGTGCCCCAGTGAAGATAACGTCGATCCATATCCGAGCAGCTTCGCCTGATGGTGCCATGAGGTAGTATTTCCGTTGGCGCGTCTTGACAATGAAGGTCGTTTGAGGACTCGGCGACTTTGAAGTGTTCCCGTGGTCGAGGTATACTTCTTCGATAACCTGGGCGAAAAACTTCTTCGAGTTATAATATGACAGTGTATTGATTTGATTTGAGAAGTCAGTTGATTTAGTAAATTTTAAGCATAGAGGGCAGCCACTAGAGAAACAATGTTGGCCACCCAGGCCCGCAAAAAGTTAGTGGTTTGTCATTTATTAACGTCACCGTCACTGTCACAGAAACTGTACAGAGCCAATAACTGTAGAGAAAAAAGGCACTAGCGTTACGCGCGATCTTGGGCCGGCCAATAAGAGCAGAGCAATCGCCTCGATGGCTTGGCGGAATCGTCTCCGAACAACCAAAATGACATTAGTACTCTAGTGGGTCTGTCCTCTATTGTTTTTAGTTTGATCAGTGGATTCACTTAGAAAAATAGTAAAATTTAAGAATAATTCGTGGAACTGCATTCCCAGATAAGGTAGGCAGAGCACACGAAACCATGACTATCTCAAGTTAAGTTAAGTTTCGTAGCCAATTTTAGGTTTAGTATTGATTCCAGAAACGATAATCGCTTGATCGCTTCCATAATGATTTTGAGAACATAAAAAAAAACTTGTAATTGTAAGTCACTCATATTAAATATGTCTACATTGATGTAATTTGACGTGTGCCACTTAAAAATTTCAAAATATTTTTTCTATGACTTATGCTTATGATACATACATACATACATATTCTCACGCCTGTATTCCCAAGATATGCTTATGATATACTACACAAAACTATGACCAAAGTGACCAAACTTGATGGACACGAGATGTACGTATTCTTATAGTTAGCAACCAAGATCGATATCTTTTATAAAGACATCGATAGTGGAAACGCTCTCCTTGTCACGCAAGTATCACAATTTTTACACCGCCACATCTTTGTTGCTCACTGTATTTCGAGAAACGCTGGAACTATTTATTTTCAGTTAAAAGTAGGCTCATTCTGATTTTGGCTGGGAATTCATGGTTATGGAAACAAGGGATGGACTTTATGGCCTGTATACAACGTGTTACAAAAAAAATTAGTTAAGCAGAAAGAGGGTTAAATGACCCATTAAAAGAAAGAAAAAAGCCATTAATTCCTCTTATTGCGTTTGAAAACCTTTTTGGATAAAAGATTGAAAATCCGTCATTTACAATTTTTTTTTGTAATACTTTGTATGTACAGTGGCCGGGAATCGACCGTAAACATTTTAACCAGTGGTCGGGTAAACGCGCCTGAAATCCCCTGTGAAATTCTTTTCCAAAATTTACATGTAAAAAAAAAATCGGACAGTATTGCTCAGTCCTTTGTACTCCGGCTTTTAGTCAACCGCGTTGCATAGCCATGTCGAACGATTGCACGTGCACGCGCCGACTAACGACTTGCGTACGGGACGTAAGGTAGGTAAAACATAGGGCGCAATGACCTAAAAAGCGATTAAACATGTGTGTCCCACGAAATGAAAGTTTTCAGGGGTTTTCAGACGCCTATAATTCCCGGCCACCCTGTACAAGTAATGGTATAAGTAATGTCACTTGATAGTACCTGGAAGTAAGCGCCGCCTCGTGGTTTTCTCTCGCTCTTATCCCAATAGTACACGAACGTCTTCGATTGCCGGTCAAAAACGAACCATCTGCAAAATAGAAACGTTTGTTATTAGCATTAGGTACAGGACATTCAGTTTTTTTGGGTTTGCATGCATACATATGTACATATGTATGGAAGTATGTACGGTAGAGTGGCTAAAAAAATAAAATAACGGGACAGCCTTAAATCTTTTCCACTTGCTAACTGGTTAAATCACAAAAAAAATTATGTACCACTCTAAAGTCGGTGTTCCAACTACCCATAAGTATAATATCACACTAAATTGCATATTGCGAGATGAGTCTATAAGAGTTTATGTTTTTGGGTGTTAACTTTAGGGTCGATATGCACATTTTTCTTCTTACGATAAGAAAAAACAAATGTAAAAAAGGGGTGCTTTGTGATGATGTACAGACTGACTAAAGTACTCATGTCGAAGAGTTGGTATTCAAACAACTTACCTCTTAGACCAAGTGTGGAACTTGGCTCCCAGTTTATGGAGGTATCCGCGGCAAACGCTCGCCGTCAGACTCACGTGGGGGCACAACTCAATCTGGTGTCCTGTAGAAGAGAAAAAATAAACGTTATTATATGGAAAATGTTTTATTAATTGTGTTCGCCAGTGGTTACCAGTGCCGTAACTAGGGCGGTGTCAGCAGTTAATCAATCAATCAATCTCGACTAAACTTAATGATGGACATCTCTAGGATACAATGTTAATAGCTTGCACCAATTTTGTTACAAACTTCTCATATGTTCCGCAACAAAAAAAAGAAAAAATAATTCTTTCAAATAAAGTTCTAATTCATCACGGTGAAGGAAAACATCGTGAGGAAACCTACACACAGCGACGAAGTAATTCAACGCTGTGTGTGAAGTTCCCAATCCGCACTGGGCCCGCGTGGGAACTATCGCCCAAGCTCTCATACTGAGAGGAGGCCTGTGCCCTGCAGTGGGACGTATATAGGCTGATGATGACGATGAAAGTTCTACTTGGTGGTCACAGCGTAAGCAAATTCTAATTTCAAAGCGCAGAATAAAATCCTTGAAAGGTCGGGGCACTTTGACCCAAAGGGGTAGCTTCGTCCACACAAAATCAGCTTGCAAAAATGTACGCCTTTACCCCATTAAAATAAGTATACTCACCGGCAGACTCAACGTGTCGTCGTAGATCGAAGTCTTCCCGATCAACAGGCAGATAGCGGGTGAGAGGGCGCTGCGATTCATTGTAGGGCGCAACTCCGCGTCGTGTGCGTCTCGGACCGCTCGCCGGTGACACTAAAAGGAGATAGGCATGCGTATAATTTGCTATACGTTTCCTATGCGTATTGTCTGTAACAGGGATGTTTTGGGTATGAAATTTCGGATACGGATTTGATACGGATATAGGATTGATCGTGATACCGGATACGGATACGGATATGCAATTATTCCGGATATTTTCAGAACCGGATATAACATTTTTATGGAATTCCAAAAGCGAAAGACAAATAGGTAATATATGTTTTTTGGCAGGAAACTCATTCAGTCAATAGTTTTACAGCTTATGTCGGCTTCTGTGTCGGCAGCAGCCGGCCGATAAAAACAACTTATCATAACGTGTCTCAATAATTAGACTCCATCTCTATCCGACATTATCCGAATCTTTCATTTCGGATCCGGTTACGGTTAGGGATATATTTTATATCGAATATCCGATAGTTTCAATTACGGTTACGGAGCTCCTTAACATCCCTGGTCTGTTATAAGAGCAATGAATTGAAATGGATCATTTTACAGGAATTAATTTCAACTTTCTCTCCGTCGACTTCAGTCCTCAGGCATAACATCTGCCTGGAGAAATTTTCCCACAACGGAAAGTCGCGCGTCGCCTCGTACGCGAGATAGTCTATATCTTGTTTCTGTTCGCGCGGGATAGTCTACCCGTCCCTTCCAGACGTCTCTAGTTAGACAGTGACAGGTATAGTCGATCTTGCGCGTGTGTCTTACTCGCGCCCTGTCGTGCTAAAGGGACTGTCAACTAGATAAGAAAATGATAGGCAGTTTGTGTGTTATGTCTACTCTATAATATACATATATATACTCGATTGAATATCCCTCTAAATGTCACTGAGTACTTATAATTAGGATTGTTTATGATTAGGGTAAGAACTTACAGATGTTGTCCCGGCTGAAATCGGACGCAAGGCTGAGCGGTCGGCTGTCATCGCTGCGTTTTTCATCTTCTGTTGACTCCGTACGAGAATTGCGTACCTGAAGCTAAAGGAAACACGAAATTAGATGAAAGAAGATTTACTAAACTTTATACAGGCAGTGTGGACGGGAATATTTTTACAGGCTTTAATTCAGTTTCACCTATTTATTTGTTTATTTGTTAATCAAATTTTGCAAGTTAAGTTTGATCCTTCTGCTAGCCCAGTCAGGATAATCTTTGCAAAGGGGAACTCTTCAATGATTGGTCCAATTTATGTAAAATTTGGTACACATGTCTAAAATGGATGACGGATGACTTTAGTAGGAATAGCTCAGCAATTTAAAGGCATGGACCATACTTATTTAAAATACCTGTAGATCTAATAATGATGCAGATTATAATTTTATGACGCTGACAAAAATAAAAAAAAATAAAAATGCTAGTAGGTCATTCGGGGCTTTTTTACCCACTTTTTTAATCTACCAGCTCTTCAGAAAGATCATGATTGCCAAGAAGAATCCGACGCAAAAAATTAAGAACTACACAAACTCCGGGAGCGAAGTCGCATACGCAAGCTAGCTTATAACGTGTCTAAATTTAAATCAGTTTAGTAGAGATAAAATAAAATCCGTATGTTTTATGAGACTTTCTATAATACTCACTAGCTCTGGTTTAGGTGGTGAGACGATTCCCCAATTCGATGCTTTTACGAACGTAAGCCACATAGACATAATGTCCTTGAGAATTTCAGCTCAACATTTATGTTCAACACTTTTTTCAACTCTGGTGATCATCATAAAACTAATTTTAGTGGTGAAAATGTTTGTTTTTTTTTTAGTTAATATGAATTAAGGACAAGTTTTAATAAAATTTTCTATCGTGGTGAATAGTGCCCACTAATTCAGCATAACTATCTCAGTCCTAACTGAATGTACTTTTTTTCTACTAGTTACTCGTTCTATGTTACATAATAATACCTATAGATAGGGCTTCAAACTGTCCCACGTATAACTGCTGCGTTACATCATCCATACTTTTCCTAAACCAAAACCCAAAAGAAGTAAATCTAAACACTTCGAAACCCTCTGATCCAAAATTCCAAACCCATTAAATATTCAAATCTTCAATCAACTGGATAAATATTCTTTGTTTTCATTGGTCATAGAGTAAATACGATGAAACGGCGTGCCTGACAGATTCGGAAATAAAACAGCCCACGCGCATTCTCCAACCGACGACAGTTTCTTTTGACGACTCACAAGAGCATCTGGAAGTGTTTGCGCATGGTTACAGAGATTCATACGTTTAGCATTGATACGTACATTTGATTATTTATGTGAACTCTTTGTACGTTTGTATAAACACGATGCTTGCGAAGCGAGGTAGAGGTTATGCTAACATGTTCTAAATTCGAAGGTTTTATTTTACCTTTAAGTTGGGGTAAAGGGGTACTTAGTACTTAGGGTACTCTGACCCAGTAAGGTTACTCAAAAATATAAATGTATTTACTTTAAGTAATTAATTGTCTGGTATCGGTTTTTATTTAATTTGTTACTTAATGATGTTGCTGTGCCCTTTGAGGCCGTCACATAACTGTATACCTAGTCTATCTGTACGAAATGTTATGTGTTATGTGGTATGCAATAAATACTTTGACTTTAATTAAATAAAAAATATTTTATGAGTAAGCAAAGTAACTTGACCTCATCGAGTTTCACTTTTGCCAAAAATTTGGTTCGAAAGACTAAAAAAATGCTAGTTTAAAAAGCAAAACTAGTCTTATCTTAGTTTAATGTTAAATGAAGCAAAACTAGCTTTATTTTTAAGATACACAAACTCTAAAGGTAAGATATTTTCTTTTAAGTAAATCGGAAATATCCTAAAATAATCTCTGGGATTTCTTTCGCACTTGCCATAAAGATTACGCTCATAGAGCACAAACATAATCGATTTTTGTTAGTCGAATAATCGATATCTTAATATAAGCTTCTGTAGCCAAAATGGCAAAAAACGAAATTCGTTACGTCCATTCTAACACAAAATTTTTGACGAACTTAAATTTTCACCATTAAAACTATTTTATATGTTATTCGTTCAATTTTTTTACAATCACATAAAATTTGACGTCTCCATCACTTCTTAAATCACGGCATAAAACAATTTTACGACTTTTTAACCTCCAATTATTTTAAATCACACTTATCGCGATCACGAATTTACCAATTAAAAATATCTTTTCCACAAGATACACAGACGCGTCAATTTTCCCGCGCGGTTATTTTTTTTAATTTCGAGTGCCCGTGACCGTGGCACGGACCGCGGGCTCTGTCGGCCGGCTACGCACTGCGATATTACACGCTCTAAATTAAAACGGTTTATTCTTGTACTTCTAAACGGTGGGCGGGAACTGAATGATCGTGTTTACGTGTTTAATGAATTGCCGATGAGTGTACAGTTTAGAGTAATTATGACAAATAGGTGTATTTTGAAGTTTTAGCGATATGTGGACAGTTGTGTGGGAAGTTCTCGGAAAGTACTGCAGGAAGTTTACTGTATAAAGTGCGTTTCAGGGCGTTAAAAAACTATAAAACACTGGAATGTGAATTATGGCCGTGATACAATATTAACGGGCATGAAATAAAAACGTTTCCGCTGTCCAAAACTTCGTTTTCATTTTTTGCGAAAAGAAAAATGCTCCTGTTGTATGAATGAGTAGCTAGGATGTTACCTAAGCTTTACGCGAAAGCCGATGATAAACTCGATAAGATAGTACGTCGATTCGTTTATTATGATCGATAGTCCGCGCAATCTATACACCTACTGTCCCAGTGGAGATTAAAATGTTTTACATCTTACTCATTTACTTCTACAAATTATGTTTATTTTTTGCGATGACATAAACATTTTCCGTTTTATAGTAATACACATAGCGCGACTGTCCCTGGCATGAGGCGAGGGCGAGGTAGCGCGCCCCACGGGATAAATACATTTTTCCGCGATAAAATTAGCCTATGTGTTAATCCAGGGTGCCAGCTTCCCGCGTACCAAATTTCATCAAAATTAGTCCCGCTGTTTGGACTTGAAGAGGTAGCAAACATTCACACACAATCACGAAATTTCGCATTTATAATAGTGTGATGTGATTAACGCTTCAACGGTTACACAAAGAAGACAATAACCTACGCAAAACCTTTTGTCTTCGGTTGTATAATATCTGCGACCTTTGCCTTAGTACGAAGTTTATAAAAACATACACAAGCTATTTTTCACGAGTACCCTTACTACGTGTTACAGTGAGTGTATTCGCTAGCGAAGGTGTAAGCGATTTGTACAGTTTTATTTTTACACGCTTAATGTGGCAATATGTGTGTAATTTAAATACGGCTGGTTTTTTCCTACACACTTTTTTACATTAGGGTTTGACTTCCATCAATTGATATATATTTTTTATAATAATGAAAATAATTTTCAAAATCTGGGCAAGTAGCTATCCTCTATATGGGATAGTTGTCCCAAAATTGAGAGGTCTGCAAAAATTGCTAATACTCTGGAAATACAATTTTTATTCCTTCTATAAATTTGAAGATAATAAACCAAAGTGCCTACCCGTTTTAGAAATGAAGATTTTCGCTTTTTGTACTACGAGATACTATTTTTAAAAAGTGGAGCAACTATCCTGGTTTTACCCTAATAATTCCCTATTCTCCATATTTACTTCTCAATACCTTTGCAAGCGAGTATTGTCAAAACAAACTCGTAGTAAAGCTCCAGGTATATATAGACAACAAAAGCATAGCGGATCGCAAACGTCATAGTTATAGCTTACTGGTGTACGACGCACTCTGTCGCTATTAAAAATTACACAAATATGTATACATCTCACTAAGCGGGGAAGCGAGAAACATGGGTTTTATTATTAGTTTCTTGTAACGTTGTGTAATATTTTATTCGGCCGATGTCTGCATGTTTATAATTTACTTTGAAGTAAACGCTATTTTGCGGGTTGTAAGACCTATTTCATAATATTCATAGGTAATATACGGCGTTCAAGATCGGCTAAGGGGTCGATGTAACGAAACATTTTATTTTTATATCAAATTTCTGTTTTTTTTTTTCATATGAGACATTAATTTACTTGCCAATAAAGAGTGACTTATTATAAGACTTAATCTCGCCTCTCCCTCCTTGAATCAACCCTTATTATTACAAGAAAATAAAGAAGGATTACTTCTACAAATTCCTTTAACATCTCCATTTCTTCCAATCGTAAGAGGAGACTAAGGAAGTAGGTTTGGGTATGCTTTAGCTTTAGTTAGGCGAAGGGCTGGCGACCTGTCACTCCGACTATTACACCTCTTCTATCTATTTTTAAACCTAAAATTATGCTAGAAGCGGCTGCGAAGCGTGTAGTAGTCACAGTTTTACCTGTCATCTTTCGTGTGCTCTGCCTATCCCATTTAGGAACACAGGCATGATTCTAAGTATGTGACTAAAACCAACAAACTTCCCGTCCCATCCGCCATAAATAATACCATTAGCTACATTGTTTCGAACTTCAAAATAACTACTCGTATTCCATTATTATTTTTGTCGCGCGACATCTTGAATGCATTTGTTTCCGGTGGAAGGCGGACGCATCTATTTTATTAAAAGACCATCTGAACTGTCCTTTGAGGGTATATTTTGACAGGATGCTCCTGTTATAACTATTAATCTTAATAACTTTGGTTTTTTAGTTTGGAATGATGGTAGGATTATTTTTATACTTGTGGCGGCAGTTCCTTTAGCTGAGTATACCAATCAACGTGTATACATCGACAAAAGTGACAAAACTATGGCAATTTCACGTAATTTAGCCATTTTAGCATCATTTTAGATTTTAACATAGATGAGAGAGGTATAATAGAGACAAGGTGCTAGTCTGTCGCCTAAATCAAAGCTTCATACAGGGTGGCCAGAAATTGATCGTAAAAATTTTAACCAGTGGTCGGGTATACGCGCCTGAAAACCCCTATAAAAAAATTCTGAAAATTTTCATTATTGACCTTGCGAGAAACAAATGTTTCATCGCTGTTTATCTTACGCATCTGCAATCGTTTGACATCTCGTTGCTGCGCGGTTGAGTAAGAGCCAAAGTACAAAAGACTGGGCGTACAGTCATGCGGAATTTCTATTGTTTTTTTCGGGTTAAAGTAGCCTATGTGTTAATCCAGGTATTCCAGAGTGTCAGCTTCATGTATACCAAATTATATCTAAATTGGTTCAACCGTTTGCGTGAAAAATTAACAAACACACAGATGAACGACAAACATACCTACACACAAACAACTATTATTACTTACAATACTAAGTAGAGTGATTATTCAAATGGTACTTTGGTACTTACCTCTTCGATAGATGATGACATAAACCCAGAACTGTAACAGAAAAAACATTAAAGTAACGTTCACAATGAGAGGCAAACTGAAGTCTTACTTCAAGTTAGTTTATTATTAACCGACTTAACATAAGGAGGAAGTTATAATAATAAATAAATAAATATCACTGGACAATTTTTACACCAATCATCTAGTCCCAAAGTAGGCAATTTAATGCCTGTGTTATGGGTACTAGACAACGGATAAACATACTTATATATAGATAAACATCCAAGACTCGAAAGCAAACATTCGTATTCATCATACAAACATTTGCCGCGACCGGGGATCGAACCCGGGACCTTAAGCTTCACAGACAGGTTCTCTAACCGCTGGGCTATACGGCCGTCAAAAGCTAAAAAGTTATAGTTCCATCATACCATTTTATTATTATTAGATTAGCCCTCTCATAATGAGAGGAGGCCTGTGCCCTGCAGTGGGACGTATATAGGCTGATGATGATGATACGATTTTATATGTAATTTCAATAGGCAAGATGACTAAAAAAACTAATTAGTCAATCCATTAGATTATCCAAAAATATTATACACGTACATATTTTACAAATTATTTATTTCTGTTGCCATGTCATAGAAATAAACGCGATATTTCGCTTATTCTTGCTTGACATAAATAAATGGCAACAGTCAATTTTATGGAACCCTTGTTGCGCGAGTCCGACTCGCACTTGGCCGGTTTTTTGTCTATAAAGCCAATTATTATGGCGCTATTGTTGGGCTTGGTCACTTTTCTATACCTCATTATTATTTATAAGATGCATCTAATAGAACAAAATATCGTCTATGGCATTGCATAGGTAGCATTATGACTATAATTATTACAACATTTACTATAGAACCAATTGATTCGTTACCCATCATAGAACCCACAGTAAACGTCAGAGTGACATTGCATTGCTCGACAAAGAAAATCATTATCGGGGGGCACGGCAGTGCCCCCACCAAGTCGAGCGCAAAGCAAGCACTGCCGTACCATCCTTTACTGGAACCATTTCGCGGCATTTTCAGGCCCCTATTTGAGAACCTCTGGATAATACTAGGACGCTGAAATTTTCGTCATCTAGTGAGCTATAACCACATACTTAAAATCCAAAATTTCAAGTCTGTAGGTAATTCAGTTCCGAAGTTAAGCGAAAGCGAAGTTTCGCATTTTCGACACTCACTCACTCACTCATGATCATCAAAATAGAACTGGTACTTCCCGTTAACTCAGAGAGCTGAAATTTGGTACATGGTTAGGGATTAACGACTACATAAAGAGAAAAATGTAAAAACTAGGATAATCGAAGATCTGGAGTACCTGATGAAAACACTAGAGCCCAACCAAACTGCTATAGAGATCGACACACTTCTTTTACAAAAAATATTCAACTTAGTGGGTCGCTTCATTTGATGTCAAAAATCTGAGGTCTGAAGTATCTGATGAAGACCCTGAGCTGCTCTGGTACATAAAAAATCGACTGTAATTGCAAAAATCCAGCGTAGAGAGACACATCTTCTAATTTAAGGACCGCGAATGGGCAATACGAAAAACTGTTCCTACTGTACGAGATCAAAACCGGAAAAAAGAAAAGAAAGATAATAATTTGCAAAAATAAGTAAATGTGTAAAATAAGAAAATCTAACATAATTAATGAATATGCTCACGTTTCTACAAAAAGAAGTGAAATCCCATCAAAAACATTCTGTAAAAAATCTACCCAAGTCTCGTTGAAGCTGCTTGTTTATCTCTAAAAAGTAATGAAATCTAGACATAGCTGTGCCAAGTCTAAGGTTCCTTACTGCGATTTCTTTATTATTATAGTTAATGTTGTGTGACTTGGCCGTTGAACACTTAATACCAATTACCCATACCAGTATGGGCTATTATCTCGCGTAACAAACAAGGTAGTTGCAACATTACATGTTAACAAAATTGACTTGTACTTACTCACTAACGTATAAAAAATGTTCAACGGCCAAGGCACACAACTTTAACTATAATAATAAAGAAATCGCAGTAAGGAACCTTAGACTTGGCACAGCTATGTCTAGATTTCATTACTTTTTAGAGATAAACAAGCAGCTTCAACGAGACTTGGGTAGATTTTTTACAGAATGTTTTTGATGGGATTACATTTACTGTGACAAAGTCCTAAGATGGGTCAGAATTCAATCTGTTTGTAACTCACCAGCAAATAAACTTGCTCCCTTTGTGCTTTGTTTTTGACATGGTAGCCATTTTGATACCGTTTTTTAAATAAAATGCCACTTTTTTATTATTTTATTAGATTTTAGTCACATCTACTTGTAAATCATAGTTACCATTACATTAAAAATAGTAACGTAGACTTTGGTATTATTCGTGTCAACCTAATGTATATAACAGTATATAATCAATGCCACATTAAAATCTCATAATGGTGATGGGTTTAAAATTACACCTAGCCATTTCTTCCGCGGATATAGTAAGATACGACTAAGGAAATAGGTTAAGATTTAAAATCGCTAAAAAGATAACGCCCCAGTTATGGACAGTTTCAGCTGACATTTACTAGTAATGGACACTTTATTCTTAATTTAAAAATAGGCAGAACACAAAACACTACATACACAAAACCATGACTATTTCACGTTTCGTTGCCACTTCTAGCATATTTTATGACTTAAAGTTAGCAAATGTAACAGTGGCAGGTTGCTAGCCAGTCGCTAAAATGCACCTTAACCTATTCTTAGTCGTCTCTTGCGACATCCACGGAAGAAATGGAGAGGTGTTATTCTAAACCCGACACAGGTATCTAAGCGGATGGACTATGTTTCACTAAGACTATATCTTTTGCACTTCGTTGTCCTAGTTATCACATTTCTCGTCTATTGTCTTAGATTACATATATCTATGCCATATACTATGTATGTCTAGAGAAGCAGTGAAAACATCTGTGCACTCAATTGGTATAGAGGATGGTTATGAATGCGATGACACTATGCACATACAGGATGCTCCAGTGTGGCAATTTTTTAGGTACTTACTGAATAAAATGTATTTTTTAATTTATTTTTTGCTGCGGTAACTGGAGGGTATAATTTGCCCTGCGTGGTAACTTTAGCCCAAACATCAAATACTGAGAGACCTGTGCCCAGTAGTGGGATGTACATACACATAACGTGAAGATATTTTTTTTTTTACTTTATTTAACTTAGGTATGTTTAGGTTTTTTCTCGATTCCAAACGAGTCGATTTCAAATGTCCGAATTTCAACTAGATAAGCTCGTCATTGTACAACTATCCTGCAACTCGTTATATTTAATTGTTTTTATGCTTCATACAAGGCAATGCAATACAAAAATGACGTATGCCAGTAAATAAATTTCCTTCAATATTACGGAACACCCTGTACACACAGATTGTCCTCATACGGGGCCGACCTAAATCGGTCACGTAGCGACCATATTAATTTGTCGCCACGATCTGAATAACATAGTATGCACGGATTGAGAACAGAGTGATACATTGAGCGTGATACACGCTATTAAAATGTGATTCATATACTAATTTGATACATGTAAGATTTTTTTTGGAAAGCAATGTTAATCTCATGCCTGTATTTAAAAGGGGTAGGCAGAGCACGCGAAATGTTATATAGACAAAACAATGACTATCTACTTCATGTTTTTGGACATTTATAGGTGTAAATAATTGTATTGGTTATCTATAGTTTTAATCGGCTTTTATAATATGGAGTTATGGAGGGTATAGATGGATAAGTATGTGTGTATGTGTATGTACTTTCCAACCAATAGAGTAAATGTTAGTCACTGTCTGTCTGTCTGTCTTTTCACGTTTCAATCGGTGAACTAATTTGGACGAAAGGTATGGTGATAGTTTAAGTCAATAAAAAGGTCATAGGCCGTTATTTGAAGTATTTAGGAGCTCTGATTAACATAGACGCTCATATTAAACAGGGGTCACTTTATTGATCTCTTACTTTAACAATACATTTTATACAAACTAGATGAATAGCGTTTCGTGTGCTCTGCCTACCCCATTTGGGAATACAGGCGTGATGTATGTACAAAATAAAGCTAGTAAATAAAGAAAACTTTATTCCTAAGATCAGTTTTCAGAAATACTAATGAAAACTAAAGTCTCTGTTATTTTCGCTATTTAAGTGATTTTTAATTCGACTAACACTATAATGGAGCATTCGTTTGAAGATTGTGAATCATACTGACTACTGTGAGAGTTGTGTATTACTTTTTACTTGTTGAACAAGTCAATCAATTTGATAAAATCTGAGCTAGCAAAATGTTAGAAAAAATTAGAAATATTAAAGTTTGAACTTTGAATCATAAAAATTGGAAGATTTTTCAACTTTTAAGATGTTACATTGGACTAACTGTGTACATACTAAATTATACTGTAATTATACTCCAAAAAACTACATTGTAACATATTACACACACAAGTCATCTATATACAACAATCACATCCAAAGTAGTCACCAAAGTCACACTAGCACTATGAATCTTTCGTAAAATCCACTTTGCACACAAAGATTCAACAAATGTGCAACTTTTGCAAGTTTCGGACACAGACACACGTTTGCATTGGCCAGTACTCGGCGCGCAACTGAGTTATCTTATCAGGGCGATTGAGGCGAGTGTTGTGACACACTTTTAAAGCTAAAGACTGATTCGGATTTAAGATTTTTGCTGTTCAGAATTGATTAAACGGTTTGATGTTGTTGAAGATTTTTCGTTTTTAGTGTTTGGGGTTACTTGCATTTACAACGTGTTCCGAAAATACCAGTAAAGCAGAAAGGGAGTTAAATAGCCCATTGTAAGGACTCAATTTGCAATATAAAAAAAAAACAGAAGAAAAAAGACATTAATTCCTCTTATTGAGTTTGCAAACCTTTTTGAATGAAAAATTGAACCTGAAATTGTCTATGGTACATAAAACAGGCCTGAATACTTTTTTATGTTTTTCTAGTTACTTTTTTAAGTTTTAATTTGGCAGGTAAAATAGTGAAAGGATGCCATGTTTTTGATGCGATGATGATTTCCTTGGTCGGGCAAACGTTTGATAGTACATAATATAACTATTATGTATAATATACATAGTGTAAACATTTCTTTAGTGACACTATTCCGTATACATTGTTGTAGTTGTGTACATTGTCATGTTCGCCATTTAGATTGCACTTCGGCTTAACTTGTTTAGTTTTGTTATGTAAACAAACTGGCACGGCACTTGACATTGATTGGCTGACAAGGCAACAGTGTTGCCAGTGTAAAATATGAGTTCCTAAGAAATTCTAAGATATGGCCACACCTCAGAATTAAGTGACATATTTAGTTACTTTGTTAAAGTGTGGATTTTCATGAAACTAATTACTTTATAATGCATGATTTCCACCAAACGGCCGGAATCGGAAAGAATTTTATGGTCTTTATACGATACTGAACCTTCCGGTCACTGTGTTTAAGTCTACATTACCTTATTTTTTTATTCCGTGGTCGCGGGCGACGTACGTCACCTAGCTTTTGTACGCTGCTAGGTAATGTAGACTTAAACACAGTGACCGTGAGGTTCAGTATTGTTTAAAGACCATAAAATTCTTTCCGATTCCGGCCGTTTGGTGGAAATCATCCTTGAAGGTTCATACATATATTTCAAAAAAAGCGAAAAAAACTGGGAAGGACTCCAATATAGGCAGATGTTATGCCTGGGGACCAAAGTCCACAGAGAGAAAGTTGGAAGTCGTATTTATGCAACCGATTTTCGTAACCTCGTTAGCGCGATGTAAAACACTTTGACAGTTGATGACGTAGATCGAAACTATCGATCGACGTCGACTATTCCTTTATAAGTCGATGCCGTCAATCGACTACAGATTATTGGTAAAGGCAGTAAAAAAAAAGACACTCACCTCTCGTCAAACACATTGCTGACGTTTATGCTCTCCTCTTCTCTAGTGTTCACGAGGCTAGTATTCATGATGCTAGTGTCGACAAGGCTAGTGTCTATAAGACTCGTGTCTACAAGACTCGCGTCTACAAGACTAGCGTCTTTGAGGCTAGAGTCTACAAGACTCGAGTCTACGAGACTAGTATCCTCCTGCGGCGCTACTTCCAAGTCGCCACTGTCAAAGGATTTAGCCTGTTCGTTGCGCGTGCGTTCCTCCCAAAGCTTCTTAGTTTCGTCGTGGACTCGACGCTTGAGTTCGGATATTTTTTCACGCTCGTTCTCTAGTATTTGGCAGCCTGCGTAAAAAAGGTGGATTAGCTGTGAAGTGGTACCAATTCACGTAGGGTTAGGTTAGGTTAGGCTAACCTAACCTAGAATAATTTTAAACAAAAAAAACCGACTTCAAATTAGCAATATTTTGAAAGTATTCTGTTTACTGAATGTAAAATCTTGACTTCATCAACAAATTACCGAAAACGCCGTACAACTCCATATAAAATTTGAAGAGTTACCTCGATTTCTCCAAGATTTCATCATCAGATCTTGGTTTCGTGCCAATGGGACCAATTTCGAGTTATACCCTTTCGATTAAAAAATAAAAAAATTTTGGTCGAATTGAGAACCTCCTCCTTTTTTTGAAGTCGGATAAAAAGTAGAAAAGTCCCGAGATTTTAGTTTCATATATACATAAGTCACGCCTATATTCCCAAACGGGGTAGACAGAGCACACGAAAAGCTAAGACAAGAGCATGAGTGTTTCACGTTTTAGCATATTTTTAGATGGTAAGTTAACGGTAATAGTGACAGGTAGGTGCTTTAACCTTAGTCACATTTTATGACATCTATAACTATAAAAACTAATAAGTTATGTCAAATGATAGAAACATCTCATACTAGTTTCAATTCGGGGTATCACAGAAGAGATTTTGAAGAGACAAAAAGTAGCCTAATGTCACTCTGCATTCTGCATGCCCTAAACTATCTCTACCTAAAAAATCACGTCAATCCATCGCTCCGTTTAGCCGTGAAAGACGGACAAACAAGCATACTTTCACATTTATATATTGGTACGGATATTTACCTCGTTTTTCCAGCATCTCGATTCTCTTCCTCTCTATCTCCATGAGACTGTCTAGCGTACGTTTGCCCAAGGAGTTCATGTCAGTATCGCTCGAAAGAATAGGTGCATCTATGGTAACCTTTGAAATTCTATCAATATCATCCTGGGAAGGTATCTTACCAGAATCAGAGATGAGAACAAATTCCCTGACTGTAGGCTCATCACCACAACTCTTTCTATGAAGGATCTTCACATTTTTATTATCTTCGAAGGTGACGTTATGCCCTTTCTGATTCGGTTCAGATTCATCCTCTTCCTTAATGTCTTCTTTTAACAATTTGTCCGGAGAAAGCGATTTAGCCTTGTATTTATTGTCAACGCTGGGTTTCGCGTGCTTTACGTAGCGATTCTTAGCTTCTACGTTATCTCTTACTTCTATTTTAACGTCCTTCGTTTTCTTCCCGAAGGAATCCTTCTTTATAATCTTTCCTAAAGCAGCAAACGTTGGTATTTTAGAAGACGATGCACTCTTAACCGGACTCTTATCCTTTTTCCCCTTGGAATTCCTTAAACTGTTAAACCTATCCAACGCATCGTTTTCAATACTATCGTTATTATAAAACATGTTCTCGTTCAAACTCTGCGACATGACATCAACCTTCTCCTTTTTCTTGTTCTTCCTTTTAAGAGAATCGAAATTCCGCTCCCAAAATCCTTTCTTCTCTTTCGAAGTCGAAGACTTAGAGGGACTTTCGTGATCAACATCGGTAACTTGTCTCTCTATATCAACTATCATCGACTGCGACATTTGATCTATAGAGTTGAACTTATCCTTGAGTTCGTTGGTATGTTCTTCGAATTGGGTAACTTTATCGAGATCATCGCTATCACTGCTTTGTGGAGAATATCCAAATTCTCCAGATTTAGCTCTGGCCTGATCAGTGAAGAATGCGCTGTCAGGTGACTGAGTTCTCTCTATATCATTCAGTCTTGCCACTAGAGGTTTCAACTCTTTCTCTACGCCCTGTAGTTTCCCTGTCAGATCTTCGACATGGTTGAGTAGCCTGACGTACTCGGCTTGCAAGATTCTTGTCTCGTCCAAAGCAGATTTCAGATTACTGCTGGCTTCAGATTTGAGGGTCAGTATTCTAGTCTTCTGCGATTCTATTTTCTTCGATAGAAGCATGACCTCGTTTTGCAGATCTTCGCGATTTGCTAGCCTGTAACAAGAATTGTTAGTTAATAAAAAAATGAATGATACATTTATATATCATGCCTGTATTTCCAAAAGGGGTAGGCAGAGCACATGAAATGCTACATAGACAAATCCAAAGTTCATGTTTCGTGGCCAATTATAGCATATTTTTTGTTTTTAAGTTGGCAGATATAATAGTTCAGTCTATCCAAAAGTTATGGCCATCTAAGTCGCGGCGTTTGGCGAATAAGTCATTTGAATCTTTTAACGTCGATTTATCCAAACATTTAGTATTGAAATAATAATCTTACCAGTTTTTTACATTAAAATACTGATTTACTCGCGCGTAATACATACATCGCTTGTATTTCCATATGGGATAGGCAGAGCATACGAAACGACACATAGTCAAAACCATTGTCATGGTTTTCCAGTTTTGCAGCCACTTCTGGCATATTTTTAGATTCTTAAAATGTTCGTATAGACTTCACACGCCGTATATGGCAGATATTGATGATCATCTCACACTATACTTACAGTTCGGACTCTTCCTCCAGATGTTGAAACTCCAGGTCCTCGTAGATCTTAGATTCGTTGTCCAGGATGTCCCTTGCGTTCTGCAACTCCTCAACCGTGGCCGCCGCCTGCTGCAGGTCATTCTCTATTCTGTGAAAGTGAACGGAATTAAGAATCTAGTATTTTTTAAAGTAACGTTTTCATACTAGATGTTTTTTTGTTGTTGTAAAACTTATGTTCGATGAAATTAATTTCCCTGTTTTTCTCTTTAGAAAAAGTTTTTCTATTCCGTTACTTTTTTGATTCACTTAAGTAACGTAAAAAAAAATCCTTAGTGGGTAGTAAATAAGAGTCATTGTCCATTACCGGTGACGTTATTTTAGTAAGACGGTCTAAGAATTAAAAAAAAATCGTATGAATACTAGGGACAATTTTTTTAAGCGTCGTATTATCGTCATTTTTTGTTTGTCAAATAAAATAAAAAGACGTGTTTAATATTTTTTTGTAATTTATCTAACGGACAAATAGTTTTTTTAGTCGTCCACTCTATTGTAAAAATTTTATGTACTTACCTCTCAACCTTCATGGTAGCGACGTCGACTCTCTCCCGCATGTCGTTCTGCCTCTGCTCCTGGCTCTCCTTCAACTGCTTGATCTCTTCTTCGATCTTCTTCGCTCTCTCCACTAACTCCTCCTTTTTCTTCTGCTCTATGTTCAGAATCGCGATTTCGGAATCATATTCCCCTTTGATCAAAGCTTTCTCCATTTCCAACTGAAAAAGGAATTTTTAATTAGTTTCACAACAACATAAGCTTTGCACAACAGCATTATTTCTTTGTTGTTTTGTCAATCGTTTGAAGGTTAGCAGGAAGAGAATTCTTTAAGGGATATGCTCGCCTTTGTATTTGTGTTTTATTTTGTACAATAAAGAGTTACATATATACATACGTAGTAGATATATACATACATACATATTTTTACTATACAACACAGAGAATTTACAGAGTATACGTACAAACACAATATCCGTCGTAGAACGGAATCACTGTATGGCTATATCACTATATCGATATATCACTATATCACTTTGCACTGTTCACGATTTCGTATAGAACCCGGGTGTCCTATGCGAGATAGTTGAAGCAACTGTGAGAAATTTCCTAATGTTCAGATATATAAAGGACACAATATCCTGGTAGGTAAAGATTATTTTATTAGTAAAAGGGGATTTATAATTGCTAATGGGATAAGTACTGTGATGATAGTCATTAATATCTCATTAGAAACTGCTAATCCTTTATGAGTGGTATTCCATGGTTCCGTACAAAAAACAGCAAAAAAAAAACACGTTTTTTTCTATGCGAGCATCCCTATATATTTTTTTTACTTGTTGTAGTGACAATACAAACACATAATCTGTGAAAATTTCCAAACTGCCTAGCTATCACGGTTCTTGATATACTCGTACGGCTCGCAGAATGGTGACCACATCGGTGAAATTTTCAATTGTCTAGCTTTTAGGGTCAGTTCACACCGAGACGAGACGCGGCTTGCGCATTTTCGATAGTACAAGTCAAGATTTACTTTATTTTCTAGACGATAATGTTCATACTTCATAGGCGCGACGCGCAGCGCTGCGTGGAAAACG
This sequence comes from Adoxophyes honmai, assembly GCA_005406045.1. Classification (NCBI taxonomy): domain Eukaryota; kingdom Metazoa; phylum Arthropoda; class Insecta; order Lepidoptera; family Tortricidae; genus Adoxophyes; species Adoxophyes honmai. The sequence goes on along the minus strand of BHDV01054117.1, from coordinate 264,559 downwards.
TATGTACTATAATAGTGATAGGTTGCTAGCCTGTCGCCTAAAAACATCCACGGATAAAATGGAGAAGTGTTATCTACCCCGACACGATACAAGAAATTACAGAGAATAGAATAGAAAAAAGAATAGAATTTACAAAGTATACGTACAAACACAATATTCGTCGTTGAACTGATGTCACGAATCACTATATCACTATATCACTTTGCTGTTCACTATTTCGTATAGAGCCCGAGTGTCCTATGCGAGGTAGTTGAAGCAACTGTGAGAAATTTCCTAATATTCAGATATATAAAGGACACAATATCCTGGTAGATAAAGATATTAGCAAAATGGGATGTAAAAATGTTAATGGGGATTTATAATTGCTAATGGGGTAAGTACTGTAATGATAGTCATGAATATCTAATTAGATTCTGCTTGTGTTGTTTGAGTAGTACTTAATTGATTTAAAAAAACGGCCAAGTGCGAATTCAACTCGCGCACGAAGGGTTCCGTACCGAAAACAACATTTTTTTTTTCTATGGGAACCCCCATTTATTATCTTGTTTTTAGTATTTGCTGTTGTAGTAACAATACATACACAATCTGTGAAAATTTCAACTGCCTAGCTATCACGGTTTCTAAGATACAGCTAGCAGAATGGTGACCACTAAAAACGGCTAAAATATCACGTTTTTTCTATGGACGCACCTCTTAATTATTGTTATTTTTAACTCAAAATATACTTTATTCACTACACGATAAGGTTCACATTACATTGTGCACAGGCGCGAGGCGCAGCGCTGTGTGGCAAACGTACTCTGAATTCTCACAATGAAATGTGAACCTTGTCGTATAGTAAATAAAGTATATTTTGAGTTGCACTATTAAACTTGCGCCCAACGTCAACGTCGCGTCTCTTCTCGGTGTGAACTGACCCTTACGGTTCTTGAGATACAGCCTGGTGACAGACAGACAGCGAAGTCTCATTACTGACTCATTATTAAGGTCCCGTTTTCACCATTTCGGTAATCCATACATACATATTCTCACGCCTGTAATCCCAAGAGGGGTAGGCAGAGCACATGAATTCAAAAATCCAGTGCCACGTTTAGCAATGTCAGGATAACCACTAACCAGATGGTTAAACGTGATATTGCAGTGACAGGTCGCTAGCCCATCGCCCACAATACACTAACCCTTTCCCAGAGTCGACTCTTACGACACCCACGGGAAGAAAGGGGGAGGTGCTATTCTAACCCGGCACCACACGGGGGTTTTCACCATTTCGGTAAGGAACCCTAAAAATCTTTTACAATCGGAAACGAATACAACATTAGGTATATTTGCAAATGGGTTCTTAATTGAGAGGATTAGTAATATCCTTTAATTTGTAGATGTAATTATAATTTGTAATCATGGACAAAGCTATGATGCATCTCATAATTCATTTTTAGGGGTTCGTGCCTCTAAAGTAGTGGTTTTCAACCTATGAGTATACACAACAAGACGAGACTCGGCGGTGGGCGTACATTTTTAACAGTGCAACTTAAAATATACTTTATCTACTATTCGATAAGATTCACATTTGTGAGAATTCAGAGTACGTTTGCCACGCAGCGCCGCGCCTTCCGCGCCTGTGTACAATGAAATGTGAACCTTATCGTATAGTAAATAAAGTATATTGTGAGTTGCACTATTAAAACTCGGTGTGAACTGACCCTCTTAGTGAAATTGAAAGGCAAGTGAAATTTTCGCAGATGATGTATTTCTGTTCCCGCTATAACAAATACTAAAATCAAAATAATTTCAACCTAAAAGGTCGTGACTTCTTGAGGGTGTATAGTTTCTGCAAGGTGTTGCTAAGGGTTTCTAAGTTAAGTAAAAACAACCTAAGGGGGTTGCACCACGAAAAACGGTTTCAACATACATACATACAATTATGCCTGTATTCCCAAACAGGGTAGGCAGAGCACACAAAACGCTACATAGACAAAACGATGACCATTTCACGTTTTGTGACCACTTCTAGCATAATATCTAACCTACGGAACCCTTAATGCAAGAGTCAATCATGTAGACGGACAGACAAATACGAAACTTAGTAGTAATCGTTAGCACGACAGTGGACGTGTCAAAACATTTCCAAAAAGTTAGTGAAAACATTTTCACAAGAGAAAATACAGTGAATTCGTGACTAGATTTAAGAAAATCGTATCAAAACGTTAGATTCAGTAAGTTAGTTCCAACGGTCCGACGATATGAAAAAGTGATTCAGGTAGCCAGAAACGTGACATAGTGAGTGTCAAACCGGCAGAAAAGGAAGATGGCATTGAAGGCAATGTTGGTGATGTAGGAAGTGAAGACAGTGTGATATAAGTGACAGCTACTAAAACTAAATAATCCTACGTTACGCCAACGAAGATTGGTTGCATAAATACAACTTCCAACTTTCTCTCTGTGAATTCGGTCTCCAGGCATAACATCTGCCTGGAGAGAGATCTCTCTATTGGAGTCTTCCCCGTAACTGTAAAAAATAGGACTCACCTCCCGCAAAATGTCGTCTTCTTGCGACCTTATCTCACTCATCTTGCATTTGAGCTCATGAATTTCAGCAACCAACTTCTTCCTCTCTTCCCTCAGCCTATCATATTTCGCTTTCATTTCGTCCATGTTGACATCCGTAGCACTGTCAATGGAGTCCGCTTCGAAGTCAATCTTCTTCATGTCGTCCTGTATCTGCCGTATCATCTTCTCCCTCTTACTCTGTTCGAGATCCTTCTCAAACTCTTCTAACTCCGGTATATCAGCCATCAGTTCTTTTTTAACGTCATCGAAACTTTGATTTTTCGTTAACGTTCTCTCTTTAGTTTCGAATACTTCATCATCTGACGCGTTCGAATTTTGACGCTGAATATTACTGTCTTCTTTGTCAATTATTACAGTAGAATGTCTTTGTTCTATATCATTTGTTACATCCGAATCATCTATCATAGGTATATCTTCTTCGAGACTTAGTTGCTTCTCTATACCAGCGAATTTCTCATTAGTTTTACTAGTAACATTATTGTCTTCATTTATTTTACTATCTACGTTATTTGTATTATTAGGAACATTAAAACTAGGCTTTTTAGAATTATCTACGGGCGGTGGCGTAGGGAAAACAAAGTACTGAGGCGACGGTAGATTCTTGTGAGCGAATGTAGTCTTTATTCTAGTTCTAGGACTTTGGGAGTTGGGCGATTTTGGCTTGAGATTACTTCTGTTGTAATATACGTTTTCATATGGGCTTCCTGGAAATAACAAAATAAGTGTTTAAAAAAATGGTGTGGGTGACAAAACAGATTTTTTCTTTAACGATATCATCAGCCAAACTTTTATCCTATTTATCATCATCATCATACCCGGTATCCAGCCTATCTGGTCATGTTTTCATTATCCGGCCGGATATCGGATAGTAATTCAGTATTCGGTCGTATACCGGATAGACATTCAGTATCCTGGCGAATATTGGATAGTAATTAAGTACTATCTCTAATACATACAAACAATCACGCCTGTATTCCCAAACGGGGTAGGCAGAGCACACGAAACGCTACATAGACAAGACCACGACTATTTCACGTTTTATGGCTACGTTTAGCATATTTTTTTAGGTTTTAAGTTTTACTTAATAGTGACAGGTTGCTAGCCTGTAAAAAAACACCTTAACCTATTTCCTTAGTCGCCTCTTATGACATCCATGGAAAGAATGAAGCAGTCTCTTTCCAAATCCACCAAACGGCTGATTTAAAGACAGTGAAATCCTTTTAACTCCGTTCTGATGCGAGCCATTTAAGTGCAGCGCAGACGACAGACTTTTTGTACGATCGAGTCTGCGGCGCCCAAAAACTTTGCGTGAACTGTATGCATTGTGCGCCGGACTTTTTGCGCGTCGTGTGCGTTACTGCATACAATTCCATAGGTTCTATTTTCAGACTAAAAAGTCCGTCGCGGAGTCTGTCGTCTGCGCAGGGCCTCAGTCTAAAATTTAGACCCTAGACCCTAAATAGTCTTTTAGCAGCTTTAAAAGACTTACCTATAGGAGAAGCTTTGGGGTCGTTCAGCCTCCTAACCATGACCGGGCTGGACAGCTCCTCATCAAACACCGGGATCCCGATCTCGTCCATCCGGCCGAAGGTCTGGATTTTCACCTCAGGAGTGAGGGGTTCAGGGAGAGAGTCCATGTTCTCGTAGCTGGAGATGTTCCGCTGGACTGGTAGACTCTGAGGGGCGTGGGCGTGACTAGTTTCGAATCTAGAAGGATTTAGTTATTTTTGGTTAATGGTTTTTTTTTCAACTGTGTGTTTCCTCTACTTTCACGTGTTTTGTCAATCGCTTAAAGGTTAGGAAGAAGAGATCCCTTAAGGAATATGTATGCCTTTGTACTCACGTTTTCTTTTGTTTGTTATTTTGTCATGTTTATTTTACAAGATTACATACATACAACATACATTATTGTCATTATTTTTCATATCCTTTTGATGACTTAGACTTATTATGTCACATTTTGTGATCTTTTATTTTGACATATTTAAAAAGGTCACTTCTTGAAATTCTATTGAATTCCTGACAACCATTTAGTATTCCAACCACAACCAACCATTTACCTATTCTGTGGTGTGGTGTGGTGTTTTTTGGATTCATGTATTCTGCCTACCCCTCTTGGGAATACAGGCGTGAGAATATGTATGTATGTATGTGGTAGGTACTCACTTGTAATACCCCTCGCTGGTCTGCACAAAGTTGGGGTTGTTCAGGACCACACTCCTGGGTAAGGAACCATTGGTTATGATTTTGTTGTGCGGCCTCTTCTCTGTCGGCGTTATTGGGATGCCTGGAAAGAGAAAAATACACATACATACATATTCTCACGCCTATACATATATTCCCAAGAGGGGTAGGCAGAGCACATGAGTTCAAAAATCCAGTGCCACGTTTAGCAATTTCAGGGTAATACCACCTTATTAAACGTGATATTGCAGTGACCCTTTCCCAGAGTCGACTCTTACGACACCTACGGGAAGAAAGGGGGAGGTGCTACTCTAACCCGGCACCACATGGGGCAAAAAAATGAAATGACTAGTAGTTGCCCCATGTGGTGCCGGGTCATGGTCAATGCAAATAACTTATTTGCAATGTCCATGGTATAAAAATGTTGGACAGGAGTGTTTTTGTGCTATGACATGTCTAGCCAGATATATTGAATTGACATGCAATTTTTTTTATCTTATTTCTAAATTGTTTAAAAAAATTACAACTAAATCTACTTGCGGAATATAATTTTGACATGCACGATGACTTTTATAACATGCACGGAAGAAATAGTGCGGTGTTATTTGTTTTTATCACACTAAATTTACGTATTATCACCTAGCACTCGTACTATAGTGGTAGGCAGAAATCTTGGCCAAATTTTAAGAAACTTTCGGAGTGGGGGCTTGTGACGACACGCCGTGGTAAAAATTGTACCGCGTAGTGACGTCACCTGAAACTTCAGAGCATTGGGGAGCGTTCAAGTATTACGTAACGCAATTTTTGAAGATTTTAGACCCCCCCC
>BHDV01054117.1:222749-249085 GCA_005406045.1 Adoxophyes honmai | reverse complement strand
ACCCCCTCCGAAAAGTTCAGGCTCCCATACAACAATCGTGTTTTTTTTTGTGTCCGACTCGCACTTGCCCAACCCCCCGAAACTAAATCCTGGCTACGCCCGTGGTGACTGGTATGACTCGCGCCTTACCGTGCTAAGGGGACAGAGCGCAGAATGGAGGTTGGCGTGACTCAGTGATCGCGTGATGAAGGCGGGGCATCCGCTGCGTGCTAAAGGCCGGTCGCGGAGCACTGAGAAATTCGAGCGTTGACCCGCTGCTATCTATCTCTGTCGCACGCGCGCAGTAATATTGCCCTCACGCTCGCACAGTGCGACTTACGTGCTCAAGTGCGAATATAAAGGTCTTCACAGATGTTGTTTTAATCTATTCTCTTACCAGGCTGTCCGCAATGCTCGTTAGGCTGGTACTGCGCCGGCGCCATGGACACGTGTGCCGACGGCAGCACGGACTTCATGAGCTTGGCCTCTTCCGGGTGGTTGAAGCGGAGGTAGTTGGAACGGCCTATGGTGAGCATGCTGCCTGTAATTTAAAAGAAAAGTGCTTATCTATAAAAAAACTAGTTACACTATCTACAACTCAAGAACGGTTGAACCGATTCTGGCTGACAATTGATGGGGAGGCAGCTTAGAACCAGGAGACGTTTTAGGATACCTTTTATCCCGTTCCCGGGGGATGTGCCTTAAATCGCAGCAAAACGACAGACGGTTAAAAACCTCCTAGGCGGATCAAAGTTCGCCAGGTCTGCTAGTTAAAAAAAAGCGATACTTAATAAAACGATATGGCATAGCGATATTTTATAGCATTTCCGACATCACAGCAACTGTCAGGCTGAATGGCTTACCTTGCCAGACTCGAGTGACTTGTCGACTGCTGAAAGCGCATGGATACTAAGATAAACTCGTCTTCACAGACAATTGACCACAGCAACTGACACAAGCTAGATGGCTTACCCTGCGAGAGTCTAGTGGGCTTGTCAACGAGCACGGCGTCTAGTAACGTGCAGCCGCTCGCGGGGTAAAGCGTGACCACGCCGTGGGAGTTCTGGTGGAAGCGAAGAATGGCGCGTTCTCACAGCTGTGACCACAGCAACTTACACAGGCTGAATGGCTTACCCTGCGAAAGTCTCGTGGGCTTGTCGACGGGCACGGCGTCGAGCAGCGTGCAGCCGCTCGCGGGGTAAAGCGTGACCACGCCGTGGAAGTTATGGTGGAAGCGAAGAATGACGCGTTCTCACAGCTGTGACCACAGCAACTGACACAGTGATGAGCTTACCCTGCGAGAGTCTCGTGGGCTTGTCGATGAGCACGGCGTCGAGCAGCGTGCAGCCGCTCGCGGGGTAAAGCGTGACCACGCCGTGCGAGTTCTGGTGGAAGCGAAGAATGGCTCGTCCTCACAGCTGTGACCACAGCAACTGACACAGTGATGGGCTTACCCTGCGAGAGTCTCGTGGGCTTGTCGACGGGCACGGCGTCGAGCAGCGTGCAGCCGCTCGCGGGGTAAAGCGTGACCACGCCGTGCGAGTTCTCCACGCGGCAGTGGAGCGGCGCCACGCCCGTGCCCACCACGTAGATGTCGCACGTGGGGTCCGAGCCTATGGTCACGCGGCCTGGAAGGTCAGATAGTATTTTATGTACTTGTACAGTCAGCTGCAGAGAAAGGTAACCCCCCGCCCATACAATGTTTCGTTACTAGGGGGTTACTTTTCTCTGCAGCTGTCCGTACATTCATGTTTTCTGTACTCAGACGGAATAAGCATTCATACATACAATTACGCCTATGTTCTCAAATGGGGTAAGCAGAGCGTACGAACCGTGACGTAGACAAAACCATGATTATGACTTTATCACGCTTCGCAGCCACTTCTAGCATAGTTTTAGGTTTGCAAAGATGGAAGAGGTAGAATAGTTAGGTTTATAGTTCGCAGGTATAATAATGACGAGTTATTAGCCTGTTTCCGCGATGCCTACCTGTGAAGTTTCGAAGATCGGTTGATTGAATACAATTTCCAACTCCAGCTTCCTCTCTGTATGTGTACTTCGGTCCCCAGGCATAACATCTGCCTGGAGTGGGATATCTCTTTCCTGACAATTCTTTTACGAATTTCGTCAAATCGATCATTTGGGTAAACCACATCCATATAATTACATACATACATACATACATATACTCACGCCTGTATTCCCATGAGGGGTAGGCAGAGCACATGGATTCAAAAATCCATATAATTGCCTCTCATTATGCAACTGTCACATAATTAACTAGATACTCTTGTATATTACCTTGCTTGATGGGATGGAGCGTCACCGCAGTGCTGAGCCGGCCGGTCCCGAGGCTTACCAGGTGGGGCGTGTTGGTCGCCACTCTGTAACAGTTAAACACGTTCAAACTTGTCCTAAAAACAGACAGGTGGGATGTCGACTGCGATAAAAATATGTAATACTAGCTTTTGCCCGCGGCTCCGCTCGCGTTAAATTCGGGGTATCACGGAAGAGATAGCACACATACCAATTTATAGCTTTGTACATTGAAAACTTCCACCCCTCACTTTAGGGAAATGGGGGGGTTTTGAAGAGACAAAAGTAGCCTATGTCACTCTCCATGTCCTAAACTATCTCTACCTAAAAAATCACGTCAATCCATCGCTCCGTTTAGCCGTGAAAGACGGACAAACAAACAAACACACTTTCACATTTATATATTGGTACGGATGTATGTATGTCTAATTAGTCCGTTAAAGTTAAACTATGGAAAAATCTGAGACACGTGTTTTTTGATTTATCAAATAACTAAACATCGACAAAGAAACCATCAAACTTCTACATGTTCGGAAAGCTTTCACGAATTTTTTGTAACATTAGATCTTAAGTCCAACATCCATTATGTAAAGACTATTCTTACAGAACATAAACTTGTTTTCAAACTCAAACCTGACACTAATGGTGTTTGTTATTCATCTGTCTGTCTGCTCACGTATAGCCGTAAACTATTTTAGGCCTTAAGTCAATCTTTTCCTGAACCACCGGCTAAGAGAGTCAACAATGCACCAATATTTTGTAGTAATCGCTTGGTGAAGTGTAAAAAATTTCCGCACAATTTATAACCGGGAAGTGGACCAAATTTAACTTGCAAGATTTGATTTGATTAGGGACAACAGGGCAGGTGAAACAAAAAAAGCTAGTAAAAAGTAAGTATTAAGTAAATTGTCGTAACTTGTGATACTTTATTTTGATTTCATTAGCATGTATCACAAAAAAAATGTAAGTACTCTTTTTAAAAAAAAACTTAGACAAAGATAAAATACAAAAAGATCGCAGGACCATTTTGCCCCGACCGGGGATCGAACCCACAACGTCAACGTACACAGCCATGCTTACAACTTTAGACAGCAAGAGATCGATTCTCGTTACGCGGTTTACGAACGTTTCTCTTTAGCCATCAGCTCACGCGCACCCAAAATAGCAGTTTCCTGCGACGCGGCAACAATAATACCGCAGTTGTAAATAAACATGGGTTGGAATAGGAAGTACAGTCGTCAGCAGCATTCATACGGCGGTGGAAATTTCAAATGTCGTAAGGGACATGGGGCTACTATGTCCCTTACGACATTTAAAATTTCCACCGTCAATATATGCTGCTGAGCATAGTCTTTACTTCCAACTTCACAAATAGGGTACTTAACTAATTAAGTTTTTTTCGATTTCGGAAAACATTGTAGGGGTCACCGATTTTTGTGCCGCTATAACAAAAAAATAGTAAAAATAAAATAAACCAAATATTTAAAGGGGGGCTCTCATACAACAAACTCGATTTTTTTTGCAGTTTACATTTTTAATTTTTCACATAAGGTCTGAACGGACCAATCATCTAGCGAAGTCCGAAGGTAAAACAAGTATATTTTGGAATTCCGCATTACAATGTTTTATTTGTTGTTGTCAATATGTCACCTAGTCGTATTTGAGCTCACCGTGAGACCTCCTAGGATGACATCAGGGGCGGGCCGCCCCCCTAGCTACTGCCTCTACTAATATAAATAATAGTCGTATTAGATTTTTAAGTCTGCCGTGTGGTGTGGGGCTAGAATAACACCTCTCCATTTCTTCCGTAGATGTCGTAAGAGGTGACTAAGGAAATAGGTTTAGGTATGCTTTAGGCGACAGGCTAGCAAACTATCACTATTATATCTTTGCTATCTTAAGCAAGGCAAGACTCCAAACCGTGATATAATCATAATAATTGTTTTGTCTATGTCACGTTTCGTGTGCTCTGCCTACCCCATTTGAGAACACAGGCGTGATTGTGTGTATGTATCAGCCCCATTAGGGCTATATTTCACCGGGACACCACGGCGGCGCAACCAGTCGTCGCTACCAACAAAATGTATGATATGGTTGCGCAACTAACGGACACCAGGTGAGTAACTCCCTATAGAGCTGTATACATTTTGTTGGTAGCGACGACTGGTTGCGCCCCCGTGGTGTCCCGGTGAAATATAGCCCTTAGAGTGACATATGGGGCGGCCCGCCCCCCTAGCTACTGCCTCTACTAATATAAACAATAGAATCGTATCAGATTTTTATTCAGCTTTGTAGTGTCAGTTACTTAAGAGGATAGGAGTCGCACCACCTCTCCATACAAACGTAGTCCCCTGTTTTCTCCGTGAATAATAACGTTAGAGCAAAATTTTTTTTGCATTACATTTGTATCCGTTGTGGCTATGCCCCTATGATAAATTTGCTTTTATCGAGGTTCTAAACAAAAAAAAATAAAAAATAAAAAAAAAATTAGAAAATCGATAAAAGCAAATCTTAGGGGCATAGCCACAACAGATACAAAATTAATGAAAAAAAATGTTTTGCTCTAATGTCATTATTCACTGAGAAAACAGAGGACTACGTTTGTATGGAGAAGTGGCGCGACTCCTATCCTCTTAAGACTGTAATAGACCGCGTCTCGGTAGAACACATTAGTTCTAATTTAGCAACGCGTATCGTTAGTGTCGTATGTCCTAGGTATCAAATGGTCTGGAATCGACTTACAACTAGTTGTAACTGGATATGATTGGGAACTCTTAATTGGTTCTGCATTGAACACTGTAATAAGACCTAGAAACCTAGATGATATAATAATAGGCCACGACTATGCAGTTCAGTCTAGAAGTTTTATTATTGAAAGGATATTTATTAACACAAAAAAATACAAATTATTACAAACTAAAAAAAATACAATCAACTATCTATAAATAAAAAAGTTGTCCCAAATCGCTGCCAGGCGGCAGTGTGCCCAGAAGACTGGCAGCATTGCCACGCTGAATGGCGATACCAATCCTCTGGGCAAAGAACGAGCCTGCCCTCTGGTCCCCTGACGTGTTCACGAGCTTAGTATAGCCCGGAACAATTCGTGGGCCCCTGGTCCATATATTGAAATATATTTTATTCGTAGTAGTGTCCGACCGAAGCTTCGGCTTCGGCTTCGGCTTCGGCCACCTTCGGCCAAAAAAACCACCTTCGGCCAAACCTTCGACTTCGGCCCAAAATTTGGCCGAAGCTTTGGCCGAAGCCGAAGGTTTGCAAGTTGTAATTTGAAATTGAACAAACGATGCCAGAGCGAGACGGATAGTGCGCAGCGGTTAGCAGGACAGCGTTTCGCCAGCCCGATCGCATTACTTACAGTTAATTACATAAATTACGGACAACACATAACATAGCAACATAGTCACACTTGATTTAGAAGCGAAAACTGAACATAATTTACTGCCGTTTTTTTTACTATTAGCAAATTTTCGTATTTCTTAGGGTCAACATGGGGTCAACACGCCTTCGGCTTCGGCTTCGGCTTCGGCCGAAGGTTTTGATGAAAGCCGATTAATCGGCTTCGGCTTCGGCTTCGGCCAAAATTGTACCTTCGGTCGGACATTAATTCGTAGATACTTTTTTTAGTGTGGTGTCTGGTTTAGAATAATACCTCTCCGTTTCTTCTGTGGATGTTGTAAGAGGCGATTAGGTTAAGGTTTTTAGGCAACATGCTAGCAACCTGTCTGTTACTATACCTGCCAACTCAAAACCTCATGGTTTTTTCTATGTAGTGTTTCGTGGTCAAAAAAGCATAGGCTAAAATTTTAAGCGATGCGCTGCTACTTATTCGGTGTGAGAAATCCATGGCAAAAAATGTGTTAAAATATTCATACATTCATTTTTACATACATACATACAATCACGCCTGTTTTGTTTTCCCAAACGGGGTAGGCAGAGCACACAAAACGCTACATAGACAAAACCATGACTATTTCACGTTTCGTGGCCACTTCCAGCGTAATGTTTTTTAGGTTTTGAGGTGGCAGGTACAATAGTGACAGGTTGCTGGCCTGTCGTCTAAATTTATATCTTAACCTATGTCCTTAGTCGCCTCTTCCGACATCCACAGAAGAAATGGAGAGGTGTTATTCTAAACCCGACACCACACGGAAATTCATTCATTCATTTTTAATTTATTAAAAGGCGTAATTGCATGGATTTTCTTTTGGAGATTAGATCTGTCGAATTAACAGGGCAGATTTGATAGTCATCACATTCTTAATAATATCGGTCACTGACTTAATGCGTTGATATAATTAGATACCACTTAGTGATGTGATGTTTATCTAATAGAGCTGTTATCGTTTTAATGCTTGTCGAATCGGCTAATCGTAAAGGTTATGTTATAATTATTAGCCTTTCAAAATTACAGACGGTGTTACAGACCCAGGGCATACATAAATACCTTGAAATCCATACCAATATATAAATGTGAAAGTGTGTTTGTTTGTTTGTCCGTCTTTCACGGCTAAACGGAGCGATGGATTGTCGTGATTTTTAGGTAGAGATAGTTTAGGGCATGGAGAGTGACATAGGCAACATTTTGTCTCTTCAAAACCCCCCATTTCCCTAAAGTGAAGAATGGAAGTTTTCAATGTAGAAAGCTATAAAATTGGTATGTGTGCTATCTCTAGTGTCCGACCGAAGCTTCGGCTTCGGCTTCGGCTTCGGCCACCTTCGGCCAAAAAATCCACCTTCGGCCAAACCTTCGGCTTCGGCCAAAATTTGGCCGAAGCTTTGGCCGAAGCCGAAGGTTTGCAAATTGTGATTTGAAATTGAACGAACGATGCCAGAGCGAGACGGATAGTGCGCAGCGCTTACCAGAACAGCGTTTCGCCGACCCGATCGCATTGCTTGAATTTAATCTTATAAATAACTGACAAAACATAACATGACAACATAGTCACACTTTATTTCGAAGCGAAAACTGCAGAAAATTTACTGCTGTTTTTTTTACTATTAGCAAATTCTCTCATTACTTTTGGTCAACACACCTTCGGCTTCGGCTTCGGCTTCGGCCGAAGGTTTTCATGAAAGCCGATTAATCGGCTTCGGCTTCGGCCAAAATTGTACCTTCGGTCGGACACTAGCTATCTCTTCTGTGATACCCCGAATTTAACGCGAGCGGAGCCGCGGGCAAAAGCTAGTCTATTTATAAAAAGTCTTCCTTTAACTCAAAATGTTAAGCTTTTTAGGGCACCGTAGCCAAATGGCAAAAAACGATACCCTTATAGATTCGTCATGTCCGTCTATTTGTCCGTCCGTCTGTACCTCACAGCCACTATTTTCCGAAACTATAGGCCTATACTGTTGAAACTTGGTAAGATAGTCTGAGAACCGCATTAAGATTTTCAAAAAACAGGAAAAAAACAATATTTTTTGGGTTTTCCCCTTAAAAAAAACCTTCATCAAACCAATACGTGTGGCTGGGTAGGTCTTTAAAATTATATTGATGTTTCTAATATACATACAATCAAGTACAATCACACCTATATTCCCAAATGAGGTAGGCAGGGGACAAGAAACGTGACATAGACAAAACCATGATTATGATTTCACGCTTCGCAACACTCTTGCATAATTTTAGGTTTGAAAACAGATGGAAGTGGTAGTATAGTGACAGGTTGCTAGCCTGTCGCCTGAAGCATACCTAGACCTCCTTAGTCGCCTCTTACGACATCCACGGAAGAAATGGAGAAGTGTTATTCTATCCCGACACCACACGAGATAAGTAGGGAAGTACGATTAAAATCAGGAAAACCATTCATAGATTAAACTATATTTAGTTCACAAACTGACATACTTATATCATCGACGTAGCTATCGAGTCTCTGCGCACACGCATAACTGTGAACCGATGACTTCACTTTATTAGCATAACGCCTTATCGCCTTCTTGGTAATCGAAATTATCTGTGCTCGGGCTGCGCGCGCAGCGGTTACATTATAAGGATATGCGCTACTAAGTTTTTTACATACGTACATAACCGTCGTGCCTTATTCCCTGCGGGGTAGGCAGAGACAACAGAGCGCCATTCGCTCCTATTCTAACATACTTCTCTCGCTTCACTCACATTCATCTCTCGTCATACACGCTCAACGATTTCGGGTACTCCTAATTTGGCCTCTAAGTTTTTTACATGATGATAATGATATCCTCTTTACTTTTGCTACATGACTTTGCGTTTCAATTTCATAGATTATAGATTAAGAACGCATTCATGCAAACGTAAAATTTTGTCCAGGAATAAGTCACTATTCCATACCAAAAACTACAAATAAAACTTGTATTTTGTATGGGAGCCCCCCTTAAATACTCATCTTCTTTACTTTAGATAAGCCAATAAACATTCTGTGAATATTGTCTACTTGTTACCGTTATATCATCAACCCAGAACACAAAAAGAAAAATTGTATGGGACCCCGTAAATAATTATTCTATTTTATTTTTAGTATTTCCTAAGCTGTTATAATAGTAATAGAAATAAATCTGTGAAAAATTGAACAGTTTAGTTAGCACGGTTCGTGAGATACAGCCTGGCGACAGACAGACGGACGGGCAGCGAAATCTCATTAACAAGGTCTCGTTTTCACCCTTTGAGTGCGGATCCCTAAAAAGCGGGTATCTTGCCAAATCTTTCATCTACCAAAAAAAATTGTGACTAGGTACATCTACTAACAGCTAACTCTTTATTTACTCGAACTGTATGAGTCAGGAGACGATTATCGCGAACTTTCTCTAGCGGGGGTGGACTCGGTTAGACTAGAGATTTGGCTAACTCTTTTGGGAAGAGAAATCATGCAGATTTGAATAATGGCTCATTCATAGTTCTCACTGTGACACTAATGACAAGGTTTTTAAGTTTAATGTATACATACATACATAAACATAACAACGTCAGGCCTGTAATCTCAAATCGGATAGGCGAAAAGCACACAACACGATACATCGTAGAAACCATAAGGCCCTGCGCAGACGACAGGCTATCCGCGACGGACTTTTTAGTCTGTGATAATAGAACCTACGGAATTATATGCAGTAACGCACACGACTCGCAAAAAGTCCGACGCACAATGCATACAATCCACGCAGACTTTTCGCACAAAAAGTTTGTCGTCTGCGCTGCCCCTTATTATTTCACGGATCTAGGTATATCTGGTTCAACAACACAGACTTATATCGAAATAGATACCTACCGCGAGTTGTATGAAAACTAGTGTCCGACCGAAGGTACAATTTTGGCCGAAGCCGAAGCCGATTAATCGGCTTTCATCAAAACCTTCGGCCGAAGCCGAAGCCGAAGCCGAAGGTGTGTTGACCCCATGTTAACCTTAAGAAATACGAGAATTTGCTTATAGTAAAAAAAACGGCATGAAATTATGCGCAGTTTTCGTTCCTAAATCAAGTGTGACTACTTATGTTGTTATGTCATGTGTTGTCAGTAATTTATATAATTAACTGCAAGTAATGCGATCGGGCCGGCGAAATGCTGCCCTGCTAAGCGCTGCGCACTATCCGTCTCGCTCTGGCATCGTTTGTTCAATTTCAAATCACGATTTGCAAACCTTCGGCTTCGGCCAAAGCTTCGGCCAAATTTTGGCCGAAGCCGAAGGTTTGGCCGAAGGTCGATTTTTTGGCCGAAGGTGGCCGAAGCCGAAGCCGAAGCCGAAGCTTCGGTCGGACACTAATGAAAACCAAGCGTGCTACTTTTTCTCTACCTACTGTGACGTCACTTGAGCGTGTGTGCGGTTTTTTTTTGCAGTTTTTTGCTGTCCGACTCGCACTTGGTCGGCTTTTTAAAGTTTGTTTGCGCTTATGTCAACAGTAGTAAACAAATGACAGTCTCATTGTGATATACGATTGTTTTAATTACTACTTACTATTATACGTAGTAGGTAGGTAGTAAACAAACGTAGGTATTGTATTGCCATTTCAAATTAAATAGACAAAAATGTTGGTAAGTATCTTTTAAATTGAAATTGTAGAGCGATCCCGTTATTGTTTTACCTATTGTCTGTAAAATTTTGCATGCCTATGAGGTAGAATGATAGTATTATTTACTAATTGCAAATACTGAGTTATGTATTCTTGCAACTAAAAATATTCTATTCTATTCTATAGGTATCAATAGAATTATTTTGTGTAAGATTCTCTTTAGAAAAAGTTGAATAATAGTCAAGTTGCACATTGTTTTTTTTTTTTAAATAGTGTCGAGATCGAGCCATCCATAATGCCACTCTTTGTACGATTTTTTTTATTAGCCATAGACTTTCTGTGCTCTACCTATTAAAAAAAATGTTTATGTAGGCATGTTTTCCATTACCAATCTGTTATTTATATCATATAAATATATCAGATTAGTCACTCGATCTTGAAAATAGTCCGTTCCATGAATCACGTCTGGAAACCGCGTCATTATAAAATTGGAAGCGAAATAAAATAAAACCCCGTGGAACTATCACTCGCTTCACGCTACGCGATCGGCCATAGATTATGGGAACGAGGCAGACGGTAAAATATGCATGAATATACTGCGGCGTTTTTTAAGGGGCGGTCTTTGTCGAGCTGAACAGGTTTGATTGAAAAATTTAGAGTTTTTAATAACTAATATAGAATATTAATAGTGTTCCAAAACTACAAAGAAAGTGGCGCCATTTAAATTCTTCTTTTATCACGTTTTAGAATACCGGAATTAAAAATGTTTCAGCTGCCAATACCAAAGGTATTTGTTTAAGTAATCAACTAAACATGAACTAAATGCCTTAGAAAAATATCAAATCAAGATAGAGTTTATACCGAAATACAGATTTACTGAATCACGTACGTGCCTTAGTTTGTTTTCATTTAGTTGATTGCGTACCCAAGGAACCACTCTACATGCAACATGCCCTACCATCTCGACAAAAACGAATAATACGTTGTTATGGGTATTTTTAACCGACGCACAGTATTGCGATTAGATTTACACCTTAGAACCGCATAATAACTCATCACAAGACATGTTGTGTACTAAGACAGAGCTTATATATAGCAGAGCTTACATATCTGATAGAGATAAGTAAATAGTTAAAATCAAGTGAATTAAATGGCAAAATATTTTCGTTTTATTACCCCTATCACCTTGTATACTCTCACCTCTACTTTCAGGTGTGCAATTCGACCCGACTAGTCTACCTGTCACTGTCTAACTAGGAGAGTCAGAAAAAGACAGCCATAGTCTACCCCGAACCGTGCTAACCGGGCTGAATGCGACACTAGCAGTGTTTATTATGGTATGGTGTGTCTATCATCGCTGATCTTTGACCGGGCCTAAGAATAAACGGCTGGCAGTGCGTCGACCCCAGTTGCATCAATTTAGCTTAATTGTTACTGCATTCGTTGGAACTGTTTATTTTGCCGGCAAACAGATTAGAACAGACCGGGGACTTGTAGAAAAACAGTCAGCGTTTTTTAATAAAGTAACCTTTCTGTTCTAAACTACTGTGATACCATTTGGTGATGTAATTATCGTAAATTCGTCTTTCACATCGTATGACAAGCTTATAAAGTTGTGTGTTCCCAAACGGGGTAAGCAGAGCAAATGAAATCGCTTAGATTAGAATATATTTTACTTATTTTCCTTAGGTGCCTTATGACATTCACGGAAGAAAAGGAGAGGTGATATGCTAAACCCGACACCACACAAGGACTTGTGACAAGCTTTTATTTTGTTTCACCTGTTCCAATGTTCATTTGTCTGTAATCAAAATTTGCAAGAGTTGCAAGTTTTGCTCTGCTTTCCGATTACCTATTGCTATGTAAGTCTAACGACAATACATATAGGTATAAGAGTTCCGTTATTTCCCATTTGGCTTCGGAGCCCTAAAAAGCACACACACACACACATACATCACGCCTGTATTCCCTACTGGGGTAGGCAGAGCGCATAAAACACGACATAGGTACCGTGTATTTCACGAAAAAAAAGCCTGTATCGAAAATGTCATTTTTGTTGGTCAAGCCACGAGTTACTAGGAGTCTTCCCTAACATAACCTTTCTACATTCGACAACGTATTTTTCTCTATTAATATTTATGCATTTAAAGGAATAAAATATCACTACGCAGTGATTCATGGACATCTCATTCCTATAGCAATAAAAGTTCACATATATTTAGGCTTCTTGCCAACTACCACGCAATCTGTATACTGTATGCAATGACTTTGTATTAGTATGTTGAGAGAGACGTTTACATGTGACGCATAAATACATTGAATTCGATACAATTGGATTTGTACCTACTATAGGAGATGTATTAGCCGTGGTAGCCCAGCGGTTCGAACTGTGGCCTCTCAAGCAGAGGGTCGTGGGTTCTACCCCGGGCTCGCACCTCTGAATTTTTCGGAATTTATGTGCGATATCAAAATTTGATATTTATTACGAGCTACTCGGTGAAGGAAAACATCGTGAGGAAACCTACACACAGCGACGAAGTAATTCAACGTTGTGTGTGAAGTTCCCAATCCGCATAGGGCCCGCGTGGGAACTATCGCCCAAGCTCTCTCATACTGAGAGGAGGCCTGTGCCCTGCAGTGGGACGTATATAGGCTGATGATGATAGGAGATGTCTCTCCTGTGGACATAACATATTTGCATAGAAAGCCGGACTAGTAGTTAGGGAGGCGTACCTACTAACAAGATATGGATTAAGTTGTCCGAAATAAAAAAAAAAAATTTTTTACTCGTGGTCGTTCCTGCTAAAATTATTGGCTACAAACCAATAACTTTCGTCATGTCTCCAGAAGAGACGCGAACTATAATTTGTGTACCTATGACCCAAAAATGGACCTTACAAACCAGACAAACTCTTCTCATTTAAAACAGCGGTTTTGCAGCAAAGTGTTCCCGCTTCAAAGCTAAGTTATGATTTGGGAAAAGTTTATTTCACTTCTTTTGAGGTGTTAAAGATCACTTCCTCCCGATGTTTGTTCGAGTTGAGTAATACCCCTGTAATGTTGCGCATTCCGTTTACCATTGCGGTCGCGAGACGTGTCTATGGTCAGCCGGCTTAGTACAGCAAGGCGCGAGTAGAGGTACGCGCGAGATAAACTATATCTGTCACTGTCTAATTAGAGACGTCAGAAAATAACGGGTAGGCTCCCGCGCGCGAGGCGACTAGAGCGTAATGCTGTGCTAAGTCAACGCACGAGAGATTCGCGACCACAGACTTACATCGAAATAGATGACTCAAGCGTATGTACCATCGCGAACAGGGATTGTTGAGCCACTTACCTACGAGGGTCAAACTGAAAGTTTCGGGAATAGAAAAAAATATCCAGTTAAAATGATCAAAAGTAATTTTATTGCTTTTGAAAGTATTCTCCCTTATATTAAATGTACTTTTACATACGTTCTAACCAGTTTTTGAAGCACTCATTGAACGCTGAAGGTGGGGTTGACAAAATGGCCGTTTTGTACGCCTCCACGGCATCTTCTGGCGCCTGAAACTGCTTACCACGTAACTTATCTTTGATTTTGGGGAATGTGAAAGAGTCATTGGGGCTTAAGTCAGGGCTGTATGGAGGATGGTTCAGTAATTCGAATTTTTCACCGTCTAGATAGTCCTTTGTTAACCGAGCCGTATGGGAGCTGACATTGTCATGGTGAAGGATGATGCGACGATTGAGGTTTTTTTTCTCAGTTCACCAAACACACTCGGCAAACAAATGGTTGCATACCAATCGGCATTGACTGTTCTACGGTCATCAAGAGGAATTGTAGCCACGTGACCCGATTTGGAGACAAAACTAGCCACCATCTTTTTGGCCGTGCTGCGAGAGCGAACCACTTTTGTCGGCTTAATCTCGCCTTCATAGGCCCATACTCGAAATTGGTTTTTAGTTTCAGCCTCATAGGCGTATATCCATGACTCATTATCCAATACAATACTAAAAACTGCATTTGAGCTTCCTCTGTTGATTTTATTTAAAGTTTCGGGGCACTAATCGACACAAGTCGTTTTCGGTTCGTCGAACAACTGATGAGGTATCCACCGGGAAAACAATTTTTGCACGCCTAACTCTTGCTGTAGAATAATTTGTATTTGACTCATTCCAATGCCCAAAGACTCCTGAATTTCCCGATATGTCACATGTCGGTCTTCCGTAATCAGTTGACGCACAACATTGATGTTTTCTTGGGTGACTGCCGATTTTGGTCGACCTTCACGCACATTGTCCATGAGGGAAACACGGCCACGTTGAAATTCCGAAAACCACCTGTATATTGTGGTCATCGAAGGGGCTTTATTATTAAAAGCAGCAATCATCCGGTCTCCACATTATTTTTGTGTTAATCCACTTTTAAAGTCGTAGTAAATCATAGCTCTTAACTTTTCACGTGACAATTCCATGTTGGGCAGCGACTCATCAAGTTCAAAAAACAATTGAAACCGAACCATTGTTTTTTTTTTCTATGTGGCCAGTGTTTTAAGATAAGGAAACTTTGACGATTGTAGAAAGGTATAATACGTGATAAAAAATGTTATTTAAATATTAGTTTCCCGAAACTTTCAGTGCAGCCCTCGTATGTTTGTAACTTGGTCGTGTAATACTAATCCAATAGATGACATCTAGTCCGTCACGTCACATCGGTCATTGATTACACGTCTAAATTGCGAACAGTGGCAAGTGGCTCAACAATCCCGGTTCGTGACTGTACTTCGCGTGCCAAAAGGGACCCAAAAGGGAAAGCAATGGCTCTTCCTTTAACGCTATTTCATTTAGTCTTGGAACACTTAGATAAGGTTTAACTGCCTGGAGCCAGGACAACTTGAATAAGGCGGCGTTACCTTTGAATCGGTTTCACTCATATTGTCAATTCCCATCACTAAAGCGCTCATGTGACGTTACAGTAGGTAGAGAAAAAGTGGCCCGCTTTGTTTTCATACAAATGCAGGAACTCGCGGTATCTATTTCGATTTAAGTGTTCGCGACGAATTCACATCTTCCGGATAAGCTCGACAACGAACGACAGCCCTACAGATATGACGATAATACTTACTAACTTAATTCAAACTACTTTGTCACGCTATGTCGTCGCATGAGCAACATGTGATTTTTAAATCCAATAACTCATGCTGAAGGTATCTTGAAACCCTAGGAAGACGTTGAGGATCACGTTCACGGATATAATAAGTTTACTTATCTCTGTAAACATATACGGCTTTAGTTATCGTTATCTACAGGGTGTATGAAGACTATGAAACGTGAAGGGGGAATAGAAACAAAATGAAGCACAAAAGTGGACTTTAATACCAAGGATCTCTATTTATTTTTTTCAAAATAAAACGTAGCCTATGTCAATTTGGGAGAATGTAGCATTCTAATAGTGATTTTTTTTAATCCGCCCAGTACTTTTTGAGCCTATTATTCACTACAAACATACAAAAATACAAACAAATCTTTCCTCTTTATAATATTAGTGTAGATGTAGATATTGTAGATTACGAAAGACCCATGGTTTAACTCATCCCATAGACATAATCATAGCAAATAGCATCAACGACAGCCATCACAATCATGAATATTTATTATTGACAATTTACGACGTACAGAAACGTCCGTAGTTTTTCCGGTTTGTAAAAGGTCAAGCTCGGATCTAACCAGAGTTATGTTTTATTTTATAACTTATTTTGCATTCCCGAAGAACCAGATTATATTTGGACCGTTCCAAATTCCCAATACATTTTATAATGAGAAGTTTGTAAAGAACTTTTTTGCCGTGTGACGATTGAGTTTTAGAATAACACCTTTCTTTTTCTTCCGTCAGTGTCTTAGGGGCAGCGCAGACGACAGACTTTTGTGCGATCGAGTCTGCGGAGCAATAAAAACTCTGAATGGAAACTCTGTGCGCGCCATTCAGAGATTTTATTGCTCCGCAGACTCGATCGCACAAAAGTCTGTCGTCTGCGCTGCGCCTTAAGAGCCGACCAAGGAAATAGGTTGTATACAATATTAAGCGACAGGCAACAAGCTGACAGTATTGTAACAACCTTTTAAGTTCAAATTAAAACCTAAAAAATATTCTAGAAGTGGCTCCAAATTGAGAAATAACCGTAATGAATGGTTGTACTTGTTGATTCGAGTACGTTTATAATTGGAAATTACGAGTACCTACGTAAGTAAAGTTTTTAATGAGTGAATAAGTTTCATTTACAAAATATTTATAATAAACAAAAATACCGACTGTTTCTAACAGACTACACATCAATAAAAATAGGAGTATGAATAAACGAATCATAAAATTGATATCGGTACGTTCGCCCTTGCATTAGTAAACCTTGACATCCAAAACGAGCATTTCTTTGTGGACACAAGACTACAATGGCCAAAGTAGCATACACACCCGACAATAGCATAATTCAAGGCTGCGTTACGTAAGAACATCTGTTACTGAAGCCAGTGGCAATCGGACACTATCCAGAATAAGAGCAATTAAGATGAAGGTACGAGTGTCAGACTGCCGTGTGGTGTCGGGATAGAATAACACCTCTCCATTTCTTCCGTGGATGTAGTAAGAGGCGACTGAAGAAATAGGTCTAGGTATTAGGCGACAGGCTAGCAACATGCCGCTATTCTACCTCTTCCATCTTTCCAAACCTAAAACTATGCTAGACGTGGCTGAAAAGCGTGAAATAGTCATAATCATGGTTTTTTCTTTCTCACGTTTCGTATACTCTGCCTACCCCATTTGGGAACACAGGCGTGATTGTATGTATGTATGTATGTCCGAGTGTCACGTCAAACCAATCGATTTCTGACCCAAGAAATAACAATAAGGCCCTCTGCACATGGAGCTACTTGAAAAGAACTAGTTACAAACTGAAATTAGTAAAGAGTTGCTTCATCACTACCGCCCATAAAGAAAAATCTATCAGTTAAATAACTAGTGCCACTTATGCCGTGTGGTGCCGGGTTAGAATAGCACCTCCCCCTTTCTTCCCGTGGGTGTCGTAAGAGTCGACTCTGGGAAAGGGTTAGTGTATAGTGGGCGATGGCTAGCAACCTGTCACTGCAATATCACGTTTAACCATCTGGCTACCCTGAAATTGCTAAACGTGGCACTGGATTTTTGAATTCATGTGCTCTGCCTACCCCTCTTGGGAATACAGGCGTGAGGATATGTATTTATGTATGTAACAACAACATACAATCGTGCCTGTGTTCCCAAATGGGGTAGGCAGAGCACACGAAACGTGACATAACCTATATCACGCTTTGCAGCCACTTCTAGCATGGTTTTAGGTCTGCAAAGATGGAAGAGGCAGAATAGTGACAGGTTGCTAGCCTATCGCATAAAGCATACCTAAACCTATTTCCTTAGTCGCCTCTTACGACATCCACGGAAGAAATGGAGAGGTGTTATTCTATCCCGTGTGTGTTATTGTATCTGTGTTTATGTTGCCAATTTAGCGACTTTGTAGCTCTAGAAATGACGACTTTTGTTAATTTGTATTGATATAGATAGAAGGTGAAACCGCGTTTCTCCGCCAGAGATGTTCGGTTCGTAAGGTGAAGGTAAATAAATAAGATACAATCAACCTCGACCTTAACTCGAGTATTAATATAATTGTAATGTTATTACTTTATTACCATGCATACACATGCATGCATTACCCGTGTAAGGTTTTAGAATGACCTCTCCATTTCTTTCGTGGATGTCGTAAGAGGCGACTAAGAACACTTCGCTTTAGGCATCCTCATCCATCAACGTCTAATCTTAAAAACTATGCTAAAAGTGGCTACGTAACGTAAAGTTTCGTGTGCTTTGCCTACACCATTTGGGAATACATGCGCGATGTATGTATGTAAATACATACTTGTAAATGCTCAATTGTATCAACCCCTTTACAATATTCTCGGTAAGTATCATCCAACCAAATTACTTCCGACCCACAGTATGTAGGGTCAGCGTCAAAAGTAAGTGATAATTTTAGTATAGAATTTGACGTAACTCAGTACTAAAATTGTCAGTTACTTTTGACGCTGACTGTACAATCGAACCAACTGATTCCTGACCCACCGCAGAACGTTGTCACAATAAACGTCATAAACATTTTCCTTTGTCAATCAATGCAATGCCACAATGACGTTCACTGTGACGTTCTATGGTGGGTCAGGAATAAATTCGTGGTTCGATGGTACAATTTTATCACAACAAAAACAATTCACAAGGTACCTTGACCGCTCACCCGGGACTTCACGTGTTTACACTATAAAAACACATCACAAAACAAATACACAGCAACGCGTTTCGAACACACTCCGAGCCCACCTCCAAAGCACAACCGTTCACTAATCAGACAATCACATTCTAAACGAAACGTCAGCAGTTTTCGCTTCAATGTAGTCTGTCAGCTCTCAGCACAGTTTTTGCGCAAAAAAAGATTGTTTTGTTTTTGCTATACGTAACGTATTCAAGAAGCGCACAACGTCGAATGGGCATCATTCCCTACAAGGTCAGTATAATTATGTATAATGGCAAGTCATTTGTGCAAGCGAACGAGGTAAAAAATCGGAAAATCATCCGCTGACGCTGTCCAAAGGTGTACCTTGACGATATAGTTGTTATCTTTAGGTCAAAGCGTATTCATAAACCTTTTTCTTATAAAACTCCTGTGAGACTCACTCATCTATACTAATATTATAAAGCTGAAGAGTTTGTTAGTTTGTTTGAACGCGCTAATCTCAGGAACTACTGGTTCGCATTGAAAAAATCTTTTTGTGTTGGATAGACCATTTATGGAGGAAGGCTTTAGGCTATATAACATGACGCTGCGACTAATAGGAGCGAAGAAATATTGGAAAATGTGGAAAAAATTGGGGAAATTTGTCACTATTCCACGCGGACGGAGTCGCGGGCACAGCTAGTAGTTTAAGGGGCAGCGCAGACGACAGACTTTTGTGCGATCGAGTCTGCGGCGCAATAAAAACTCTGAATGGAAACTCTCTGCGCGCCATTCAGAGTTTTTATTGCGCCGCAGACTCGATCGCACAAAAGTCTGTCGTCTGCGCTGCCCCTAATAAAACGTGACTATTCGGATCTATATCCGTTTTATTTCACTATATCCTTTTTAATGTTGCGAAGTTATCACATTTTAATTGCTACGCTTGATATTAGGGCATTAGGACCATTCAGCACACAAATGCGCCCATCAAGAAAGTAATTATTTTAGACCGCTGCTGCAGCATCTGCCTCGATCGGGAATCGAACCCGGCACCTTAGCTTTAGCCAATTTTAGCACATTTTTAGGTTTTAAATTAGATAAAAGAATATAACCTATTATCCTTAGCCGCCTCTTACGACATCCACGTGTGAAAGGTGTTATTCTAAGCAAGC
Organism: Adoxophyes honmai; assembly: GCA_005406045.1. Taxonomy (NCBI): domain Eukaryota; kingdom Metazoa; phylum Arthropoda; class Insecta; order Lepidoptera; family Tortricidae; genus Adoxophyes; species Adoxophyes honmai. The sequence continues at coordinate 229,353 of BHDV01054117.1, read as the reverse complement.
ATCTCACGGCACCATGTTCTCATAATTAAAAAAAAACCGACTCCAAATTAGCAGTATCTTGAAAGTATTCTGTTTACTGAATGTAAATTCTTGACTTCATCAACAAATTACCGAAAACGCCGTACATGTCCCTATAACATTTGAAGCGTTCCCTCGATTTCTTCAAGATTCCATCAACAGATCCTGACTTAATGCAAATTTGGAGTTATACCATTTCGATAAAAAAAAATTAAAATCGGTTCACGGGTCTCGGAGATATCGAGTAACATACACAAAAAAAAATAGTTCGAATTAAGAACCTCCTCCTTTTTGAAGTCGGTTAAAAAAGCGAGAACATAATTAAGAGCGTGCAAACAAAATTCGGTGATTTTGATGTTTTTAAAATGCTTTAGAAAGCTATAAATCCTTAAGTTTTTAAAGAAAAACTACTGTAACATATAAATAAACTCTTTTTCTAGGGATTAACGGAAAAAATATTTTATTAGCAACACAGATTTCTTTTACTTAGCCAATTTGTTGAAGGGTTTTCACAAAAATACGCGTCAGAGCTGTCTTTCACTTGAAAATTTGCCATTAAAATTTACCATAAACGATATAAACTTGTTATTATCTGATAGACAATATAGTCTACTGGGGATTAACGGATTAACATGAATCAAATTATTGGTTTTTATTATTCAAATATCATTTTACATAATTTGAAAGTTGAACCATTACTTTATTATTTTTCTCATTGATTTTAATGTAATTACAAATGAAACAATTTTATTGTAAATTTACAGAATATGTTTAGTCTAACCATATTTTTTTCATGGCTAAATATGAGTTAATTTACATTTCACGATTTTTTAAACATTGGTCCAAAACCACTAAGGTCAGGTGGGGGAAGAGAAACGCAGAGATAAGAGGGCTCTACAGACCATAATCACTCATAACTCGACGAGTTATGGTCTGTGGTGCCTCTTACCCCTGCCCTGCCCCTGAATTTCTCTTCCCCCACCTGATCTTATATTACGTACGTAAAAAATGTGTGCGCCCTCTTAAAACAAAAAATACATTCGAATATTCTCAAAATTAATTCATGCTTAAGTTTCACCACTGCTTATTTAGGGGGGTACGCAGCGGAGCGGAAAATTGGTGGAAGATTTCGATCTCCAGTTTGGAAATCGTGGAAACCATTTCCCGAGTGTAGAAAGTCGATCTGATTATAAAAACGAAAGGAAGCAGATGCGTTCAGAAATTGAAATCAAGGCTCGACTCACCACAATACAGCGGCATAACTGATAATAGTGATAATTGATAATAAACGTCAAATGGCTAAAGAGTGTTCTGCGTCAGTAGAATAAGAAAAAACCGGCCAAGTGCGAGTCGGACTCGCGCACGAAGGGTTCCGTACCAAACACAGCAAAAAAACACGTCATTTCTATGGGAGCCCCCTTAATTATTACTATTATTTTGATTTTAGTATTTGTTGTTATAGCGGCAACAGAAATACATCATCTGTGAAAATTTCAACTCTCTAGCTGTCACGGTTCGTGACATACAGCCTGGTGACATACGCACGGACAGATAGACAAACAGCGAAGTCTTAGTAATAGGGTCCTGTTTTTACCCTTTGGGTACAGAACTCTGAAAAAGCGGGCATGTTCGAAAGATTTTTCTAGATAAAAATAAATAAAAACACTTAACAGAGTCCAGAGCTACAACGTATGTAGGTATTACCGCTGTGACATTTCGCTCGGGGGTTTCTTACCAGTACGTCTAGTGTGTTCATTTCGATGGCGCAGTCGTTAACGAATTCGTTTGCGAGTTATCGCAAAATTGTATGGAAAGCGAAACAGCGCCGCCAGCGGAACGTTTGCACAACTGCCACGGTCGACAAGACTCCATACATTCCGCGACAACTCGCAAACGAATTCGTTAACGACTTCACCATCGAAATGAACACACTAGACGTACAGACAGACCTATGACAGACATTGTCGACAAGTTGAATCGAAAACTACTTGAAACGCCTTAAAATGCAATCGACTATAAGATAAATACGATTAACGAATTAATTGTAGTCGTATCTACAGCCAGGGAATCTGAATGTTTAGGAGGTTGACCGCCTTCATAATTTGTTCGCATTATAGGACAAACTTCACCATGAAGTTCAATATTGAGTATTTATGTCATGCAATTGGCTGGAAATAGCAATAAGGCCAATTTTAGAAGTATCTCAACCTGCTAAACGTCCAATTTCCCTGACTGTACTCGTATAGCTGTTGTATAGGCTCAATGATGATTGGTAGACCAGCAGTTAAAATAACAAATGGCGGACGCATCATGCGTCTAGTTTGCCGTCTCGCTCTGCTTCCCCGAATGCGAATTCAGATTTAACTGTTAAATTTACGAGAGCATGTCTCTTCGAACATGGTAAACGTACGCATACTTTTCTTGAGAAACTGACTCGTATTAGGAAGTAAGTAACAAACTTTTTATTCTACAAAAACAATAATGATTATAGATATATGAGTCGCAAACTGTCGCAAATGAAAAGACAAAGTATAATGGTCGACTTATCAACAGCCAACCTTTGTGAAGGAGAGCAGGAGTAATTTTGGGAACAACAAATAGAAATTTACACGTATGTATCACGCCTGTACAACCGCCGGTACAACTGCGAATCCTCAAATTCTTTGGGCACATCACTCGCAACGAGGGCTCCATGGAACGCTTGGTGGTGCAGGGGAAAGTTGAGGGAAAAAGATCTCGTGGCCGCTCCCCAACACGATGGACAGATCTCATCAAGTCCATCACAGGGAACTCGATCAACGATTGTTCCCACTCCACCAGAAACAGAAACGCGTGGCGGCGGGTCGCAAGAGCTGCTGTGTCGCAAGCATCGAATTTAACATGACCACGACCACTCTGTCAAGAGTGTACGACTAGGAAGAAGAAGAATCACGCCTGTGTTCCCAAATAGGATAGTCAAAGTGCACGAAAGTAGACCAAACCACAACTATTTCACGTTCCGTGGCCACTTCTAGCATATTTTTTTTAGGTTTTAAGTTGTCAGTTACAATAGTGACAGGTTGCTAGTTTATCACTTCAAACAGTCGGCAACCCGTGGACCGCGAAAGAATCCTAGAATTCTAGAGTCCATTTACAACCATCGTTGCGATCGTAACGAATCCGTAACGCTACACCGAAACGGCTTCCTAAAGGCACGTCATAATTTAACGACATCGGATTTATGAGCATCCGAGTTATTATAATTGGGCATAAATAAATTGTGATATACTGAGGCGGAATTAAGGACATGAAATTAGGTTACATTGGTAACAAGACGTAATTGGGGAATATATTTGCTGGTCAAATTAAATACAATCGTACTTTATAGATCAGTATCTAAACAACGTTTTTAGAAAGGACTCTGTGTGAGCAAAAGAGACACAATAAGGGACCTTATGGCGTACTTAAACGAGAGCCTGTTAGAAGCCCGATGAAGAACTTCGCGCAGAAGACACGCGTTTCAAGACCGCGCGACGCCTGCGCCGTAGATCACGATTTTTGCGTTTGTATAGGTCAATCAGGTTGTAAGGAATTCAGTACAAATTTAGCAGCAGAAGGTCCACAAAACCTCATAAAACTTTGGAAGGCGACTAAAAAGTTTGGGAATCTCTGGTCTAGATAGATTCGTCTGTATCATGCCTGAAGTATTCTGCTGCGTGCCAAGATTGGCACGCGTGCCATTGGTTCACCATCCCTGTAGGTTTAGCACGGCAAAACGCCCTAGTCGCCTCGCGCGCGGGATAGTCTACCTGTCACTTTCTGACGTCTACAGTGTGTTACCAGCACCCGACCTTTTTTAGAAGAGGGCGCACACATTTTTTACGAACGTAATATAAGATCAGGCGGGGGAAGAGAAATTCAGGGGCAGAGCAGGGGTAAGAGGCACCACAGACCATAACTCGTCGAGTTATGAGTGATTATGGTCTGTAGAGCCCTCTTATCCCTGCGTTTCTCTTCCCCCACCTGACCTTAGTGATTTTGGACCAATGTTTAAAAAATCGTGAAAAATAAATTAACTTATATTTAGCCATGCAAAAAATATGGTTAGATTAAACATATTCTGTAAATTTACAAAAAAAATTGTTTCATTTGTAATTACATTAAAATCAATGAGAAAAAAAATAAAGTAATGGTTCAACTTTGAAATTATGTAAAATGATATTTGAATAATAAAAACCAATAATTTGATTCATGTTACTCCGTTAATCCCCAGTTGACTATATTGTTTATCAGATAATAACAAGTTTATATCGTTTATGGTAAATTTTAATGGAAAATTTTCAAGTGAAAGACAGCTCTGACGCGTATTTTTGTGAAAACCCTTCAACAAATTGGCTAAGTAAAAGAAATCTATGTTGCTAATAAAATATTTTTTTCCGTTAATCCCTAGAAAAACAGTTTATTTATATGTTACAGTAGTTTTTCTTTAAAAACTTAAGGATTTATAGCTTTCTAAAGCATTTGAAAATCATCAAAATCACCGAATTTTGTGTGCACGCTCTTAACGAAGTCTGAGATTTGGTTATTTGATGAAATAAATGTCATGGTTAAGTTACGTATCTATGTCACTATAACACCCTAAAAAAAGGTTGGGTGCTGGAAACACACAGTATAGTTAGACAGTGACAGGTACAGTCTATCTCGCGCGTATCTCTTCCCGCGCCTAGCAGGCTGGTATAAAAGCTGGTCTTTGTGAACGGACCTTAAGCCGCCTGCGTTTTAAGTACGCCCATGTCACCGCACATCTGTCCAATGGACCAATCTGCAGATGACTGTCGACGACTGGGTTAACGGCGTTAGTCTAAATTAGGCCTGCCCCATTTCGGGTTAGTGTCTCCGACGATGGCGTTTCGTAATCGTTTCCTCGTTGGCGAGCAGACGCCTCCGTTGCATGTTCGAGAAGTTACTAAAGTTTAGATGGTGCCGTAAACTTTTGGTCGCTTTGTCCGTCTAGACATGTCCTAGACCCTTTTTTACAAGAGCGCGTGGAGTTATAAGGGTGTTACCAGAGCATCTAGTATAATTTATTATTTATTACAATAAGAATTACACAGCGTTACAGACAAATCCAATGCGCTATGAACTTAAACTAATACAATTCCACAAATTTACGCGACACTATACAATGTTGCGAAATGGATGTAGACAAACAAAGAGTAAAATACAAAAAAAAACACTTAAGAGAAAACACTAGATCTCCTATCATCCATCAGCTCACAGAATCTTAGACATTCACGATACACAGTCGGCCATCCACAAGCAAATAGGTCACATTCAGGCTCTGATGTCAGGAGCGCATTGAGCGACGACAGAGCGCGCGGCAGCGGCGAGTAATGAAAACGATGATGAATCCGATAACGATTTCGTTTGCGCGTTGTCGCAAAATTGTATGGAAACTGTGACAGCGCCGCCAGCGGAACGTTTGCACAACTGCTACAGCCGACACTTCTCCATACAATTCCGCGATAACTTGCCAACGACATCGTTAATTCATCATCATTTTCATTACACTGTACCATCGTTTCTTAACCTCGGGTCGCGACCCAAATTTGGGTCGCGGGCCATAAATCGAGATGGGTTGCAGGACCCGCGGGACTTTTTGAAAAACAAACAGCAATCACTGCATTTCATTTGATTTTAATGTTTGATTGGGTCGCGGGCTTCTCAAACATTTTTGAATTTTTAGGTCGCCAGGCAAAAAGGTTAAGAACCGCTGCACTAGACGCTCAGATCGATCGATCGGTCGTCGATGGACGGCATCGGTCAACGTTGATCGAAGTTGATCGACTGGTCTAGTAGCTTTAATTGATCGACAGATACCGGTCGCATATCCAGTCGATCGATTGCCGGTTTATGGCACTGGTCGGCGCTGATCGATTAACCCCGGCCCCGGCTATTCCATTCCACTCTACCACTTCATTCTATCGTCGATCCATGCCTTTGATCGACGATCAATCGATTGATCTGGTCGAAGCTACCGATCCCGAATGTACCAAACGTACCAAAGATCGATGCCGTCGATCGACACTCTTAAATGGAAATTGATTCCAAAAGGTACCAATTGGTCCTCGTCCTTAAGGGTGAGAAAAAAACAAATCCCTAAAGCTCCAATCCAAACGACAGGAGAAGCGAAGCGGAGAGGCACAGTGGCGTGATGGTACGAAACCCACGCAAGTTTGAAGCCAATTGAACGAATGACCAAACATTCGTTTCACGAAACCAAGTGACAGTTGGGTATTGGTTAGTTACACGAAAGCATTTCACCAAGACGCTCGGCATCACGATCGCTTCCCACCGTCAAGACCATGCTGATTCCGAGTGCGTTAGACAACAGCCTTGCCGTAAAATGTTTCAAGGCCCTTCTAAGCGGGCAATACTGCCGTCATACGGAAAAAAGACGCATCTAACATTTTTTCCAAAATTGAGTTAACTACATATTCGGAATCTAGAAAAAAAGGCGGTTCTGCCAGTATTTTTAAATTTTACTAAAACGAAGCGCAACACCTTCAAGCTTACAGTCAAATAGGACGCATCTACGTTATCTGTT
>BHDV01054117.1:195079-219808 GCA_005406045.1 Adoxophyes honmai | reverse complement strand
GGTAAATACATATTTTGCACGATATATCAAATAACTTAAACTATAATACACACTCTTGCATTAAAAAACTGTCACATTGGTGATTTTTCTTCACTCAGCAATTTTTTTTAATTTAAAATCACAAAACATTTTTTTTCTCCGTTTCGATGTTTATGTAGATACGTCTTTTCCCCGTACGACGGCAGAATATTTTTCTGCAATTTGTGGCCGGCAACTATTGCTAGCTTGCTCTTACTTCATACACTAAAGCAAGATGCACATAGTTGCCCGGCCACAAATTGCAGTAAAATATAGCCCGTTTAGAAGGGCCTTTAAACTTTTGTGATTCTCACTCATATTTATATTTCCTTGCCGGTCTGCGTAGGCCTTTATCCGTTTATTTCTGCTGATTATGATATTACGAAGCGTGGCGTAGGACGTCCACCTACAAGATGGACAGACGACTTAATAAGAGGCAGCGCAGACGACCGACTTTTTGTCCGATCGAATCCGCGGCGCACAAAAAGTCTGTGTGGACTGTATGCATTGTGCGCTGGACTTTTTGCTCGTCGTGTGCGTTACTGCATATAATTCCATACGTTCTAAAAAGTCCGTCGCGAATAGTCTGTCGTCTGCGCCGGGCCTAAAGGTCGCCGGAAAATGCTGGATGCAGGTCGCTTTTAACAGGTACTTATGGAAGTCTATAAGGGAGGCCTGTGTTCATCAGTGGACGTCTTATGGCTGAAATGATGAACGATGATGATGATGCATGAAAACTTCACAAACTAACCTCAAAGCGCTGCCCTGCTCTCGTACGTCGACTCCATTGATGACGTCCTCCGTCCTAGCTTGCAGGCCCGACATCGTCCACCAATCAGGACGCTCGCTGCGTCAAAAAAAGGCGGTTACGTGGCGCCGCAGCCAATGGGAGAGCGTTGCGACAGCGCGGCCATTCTGGAAAAACAAGAGACGGTTAGATTCAAATTAAAAATTCGTTGTAATCAAATTTAAGAGATTGTAATACTCGTCCGGGAAAATTGTAACAAGAAAATGAAAAGCGAGAAACAAAAGAAATAATTTTTTGCTAAATTATACTTTTTGCTCGACTTGACGTGACTTCATTGACTTTTTATGGGCCATTTTATGAAACGTTTTACATTTTCCTTTGTTATCTCAATTTAAAAAAAAAAGAGTTTTCCGTATCGGAATGAAGAGCACGCAAATCGACCAAAAAAAAACATTATCAAAACTAAAATTGAATTTACTCCGAACACAATTAAGTCAAAGTACAGATGTAGTGAGAAACTATTTTCCTTCGTGAATGTTCGGAAAAGTTCGTATTTATCGTTTTATTACTTAAAACAATTCCAATTATTATTTAAAACTGGATATTTACCATATATTTTACGGAATGAATTACCTTTAAAATGGGTGCCTAAGCCATTTGAGAGAAAACGATAAATACGAAGTTTTCCGAACATTTACGAAGGAAAATAGTTTCTCACTACATCTGTACTAGTTACAATATTTAGGCCTTTATCTTGTTGAAATTGGGACATTGAAAAAGGTAATAAAAAACATTCGTAGTCAACTTCAAGTATCCTGCATGTTAAATTAAGTACATTACAAATTGCCTAGAAGAGTGTCAATGTCAAAGTATTATTACAAACCTATTACTTAGAGTACTTAGAAAATCCCCAAACAGAGAACCAGGTCAACGCAAAGCTCTTTTAAATTCAAGTCGTATAGTCGTCGTATAAGGAGCAGGAAGCAAATCATTTAGCTTAGCGGATAGCTAAACTGTTATATAACGGTTGTGTAACCGTAACTTATTGTCTTAGACTACCTACGGCTAAGTTGGGCTTAAGTAGGTGAACGGATCGTCGTTGAGTTGCTCTTGATTCGCTACTGGTTCACCAGCTTCCATTAACACACGTACTCATCACCATTTCATCATTCCTTCTCTGGATATCGTAGAGATTTTTTGTGCGATCGAGTCTGTGAATTGAATTGAATTCATGTGCTCTGCCTACCCCTCTTAGGAATACAGGCGTGAGAATATGTATGTATGTATGTATGTATGTATGAGTCTGCGGCGCACGAAAAGTCTGCGTGGATTGTATGCACTGTGCGCCGGACTTTTTGCGCGTCGTGCGCGTTACTGCATATAATTCCATAGGTTCTATTTCCACAGATTAAAAAGTCCGTCGCGAATAGTCTGTCGTCTGCGCAGGGCCTTAGTAGATAGTATGGTATGTCACAGTGACATTTCTTGTACCATCGAACCAATTGATTCCTGACCCACCATAGAACCTATTCACAGTGAACGTCATAGTGACATTGCATTGCTTGACAAAGGAAATCTTTATTACGTTAATTGTGACAACGTTCTGCGGTGGGTCAGGAATCAGATGGTTCGATAGTAAAAAGGTACAAACCAACTTAAAACCTAAAAATTTTTTAGTAAAAACGCAGAAAGTAGCCACGAAGCGTGAAGTGAAGCAGTTTTGTCTACGTAGCGTTTCTTACTCTGCCTACCCCAATTGGGAATACAGGCGTGATGTATGTATGTATGTATCGAGCTCGATCTACTTGTTGCATAACAAAACACGAGCAAGGCCCATACAATTCATTTATGCTAATCAAATTATACGTTTAGCGCCTACCGACCCAATTTTCCTACTAAATGCAGGTTGCATCTAGACTAGTTAAAAGAAAAGAAAATTAATTGCAAGATAAGTTTAACCTTTTCACGGTAAGATTTAAGCGTGTCACACACTAAGCAGATACCATAAGATATCTGTATCCGAACCGAACGGATATCTGTCAATATCGCTCCCTACCCTATACAATTCAATGAGCTAACACACTGCGCGAATAACTTTTATTTTACCGTCAAGTACCTGTTGGAGCCGGCATATGGAAAGATGGCATTTATACGCAGATAAAATTATTATCGTATCTGCTTGGTCTGTGACAAGCTTAAGGTCAAAATGATATGCCGTGCTATAGCTTGTTTGCTTCGTTCAATATAGTTCTATGGCAACAGAGTACATCTATATCTATACTTATAATAAAACTGTAGAGAGGTCAATTCTGTACATTAAATATATAGCCAAAATTAATATTGGAGGATGATTGGTGATCGATACTGATGCCAAAAATGCAATCAGTAAATTTTTTGTCTGTCTGTCTGTCTGTCTGTATGTGCACGCATGGGTCAAAAACTACTGAACGGATTTTAACCAAACTTGGTATGATTGTAGTCTATACTCCTGGGCAGGTTATAGGCTATATAACATAACGATAAGACACATAGGAGCCGAGCAGTGACGTTAAATAAGGAGAAACTGGCTGACTGACTGAAAGATCAACGCACAGCATAAACGGCTAAACGTAGGCACTTGAAATTTGGAAAGAACGTAGCTTATGTACCGTAGAGGTGCACTAAGAAAGGAATTACCGAAATTCCCGCGGAAACGGGAATTAGCGGAAAAATCCCTTTGTATGAAAAATCTAAACCGCTTCAGTTAGACGCTTGAAATTTGGCATGCAGGTATCTTAGTAAACTTAAAGCTTAGTTACAACAGGATATTGCGAAATTCCCACGGGAACATGAATTAGCGGGAAAATCCCTTTGTATGAAAAATCTAAACCGCTTAAGTTAGACGCTTGAAATTTGGCGTGCAGGTACCTTAGTAAAGTTAAAGCTTAGTTGCAACAGGATATTGCGAAATTCCCACGGGAACGGGAATTAGCGGGAAAATCCCGTTGTATGAAAAATCTAAACCGCTTAAGTTAGACGCTTGAAATTTGGCATGCAGGTATCTGAGTAAACTTAAAGCTTAGTTGCAACAGGATATTGCTAAATTCCTACGGGAAAGGGAGTTAGCGGGAAAAAACATTTGTATGAAATATCTAAACCATGTAAGATAAATGTTTTCAATCTATGTAGCGTGCACGCATACCTTAGTAAGTATAAAGTGTAGTTTTGAAAAATGGGTGTTAGCGGGAAAAACAATGTTGTATGAAAAATCTAAACTGCATAAGTTAGATCAGCCATACTCAAAGTGTGTTCCGCGGAACCCCAGGGTTCCGCAAGAAATTAGAAAAAAAAACACCTCTGTCTGGCCAAACGTTTTGGTGCAGCGTACGGACGGACGGATGAACTGTTGTTTTTTTGTAGGGTTCCATGAAGTATTTCGCTTTCCAAAGGGGTTCCATCAGCAAAAAAGTTTGAGAACCGCTGAGTTAGATGCTTAAAATTTGTCATGCATATACCTTTGTGAATACAAAATTATTTTATTAGCTATAAACTAGATTTAGTTACCCCACATAAAACACCTGTAATATTTGGACAAGTAGGAGAACAAGGAGCATTCCGCAATTATCAATGTTTTCTATGTAGTATATGCCTAGAACCTTTTCATCCTATTCCCAAATTGAAAGACATAAACATATCGTCTACAGCAGCGTATTCAAATAATTCCAAGATCTCTTCTGTGTCATTCCGAACTTAATGCGAGCGAAGCCGCGGGCAAAAGCTAGTAAACAATAAAATGGACAAAATAATTTAAATACATAATTCACACTCGGAGGGATCCATACCAAAAAAGGAAAAAAAAAACAAATTCTTTGGATGGGAACCCTCCTTAAGTACTTATTATATTTTAATTACAACTAAATATTCTGTGAGTAGGTATATGTTACCGTTATTTTATATCGATCCAAAAACACCAAAGAAAATCACGATTGTTGTACGGGAGCCTCCTTTAATATTTCTTTCATTTTATTTTGAGTATTTGTTGTTATACCAGCAATAGAAATAGGTACATCATCTGTGAGAATTTGAACTGTCTAGCTATCACCGTTCTTTAGATACAGCCTGGTGGTGACTGACGGACGAATGGACAGCGTCTCAGTAATAGTAATAGTACGTAGTAATAGTTTCTATTCTTTGGTAATAGTGTCCCGTTTTCACCCTTTGGGTGCGGAACCCTAACAACTACAAAAACCACATTATCATAAAACAAACGTCGATCATGCTGAATTTCCACGCTCGTCCAAACTCAAAACAATATCTAAATTAAAACATTTGGTAAACATAATGATACTATGTATGTTACTATGTTGATAGTTACATTCGCGAATTGTTCCAACTCTAGCCTTGGCAATTCTCATAAATTACGCAATGGAGATAGTTTATAGCACATAGCCACAGACCTATATCGAAATAGATACCGCAAGTTCCTGCATTTGTATGAAAACCAAGCGTGTCACTGTTTCTCTATAGTACCAGAGCCCACGACCAAAATTTTTGTCTCATAGCAATACGGCCAAAACCGCATCAAATCGATAGATACGATTATCCTGAACTCGAAAATACCAATATCAGACATTTTCCGCGTAGCGTTTGATTTGTCCAAATTTTTTTCGTTTTTGGGAGTATATGCTACACTTAAATTGTCTGAAAACAGGTTTTTGGTAATCCTGGCAGCAATACGAAAAGTTAAAAAAAAAATTATCCGTATTGCTATGATACAGGTCGACTAAATTTGTTGACATTTTCAAAAATGCGCTCAGGCTATATGCTACGCGCAAAATGTCTGAAAACAAACTTTTTCGTAATACAATTATAAAATCTATGTACGTTTTCACTATCAGACGTATAGCTATAATACCGACTGCCTTTTTTTTTGACACAGCAGAAATGGCCTCCCACGCAGTTGCTACACTTTCGACCGTTACTACACACCTAGTCGGGTTCAGTATCATACAATCTAACGATTTTATAGGGTTTTTGCCGTATTGCTATGAGACATGGGTTTGGTCGTGGGCTCTGGTACTACTACAGTAGGTAACGTCACATGAGCGCTTTAGTGATGGGAATGACAGTCCGAGTGAAACCCATTCAAAGATGATGCCGCCTTATTGAAATTATCCTGTCTCTAGACAGTTAAACCTAATCTAAGTGGTATAAAACTAAATGAAATCGCTTTAAAGGAGGAGCATAGCTCTCCCTTTTGGGTCCATTTTGGCACGCGTAGTACATACACTTGAGTCATCTATTGCGATATAAATCTGTGTACGTAGCCGTCCAAGCTAGTCTAAATATACCTATGCATTAGATAATTTGCAATGGGCGTCGAAAATTATATACTAAACTGTTTTATAGAGGATTTAGTGGAACCAACCTGGCGTGATGTTGTACTGAAACCTAGATGTAAATGGTTGCAGTAATCTGTTGGGTTGTATAATAATTAGAGGAAACTTAAATACAGCAAGATTGGAAATATCAAATAGTAGGCACTACAGCCAAGTACATATACAGCAAATATACATATGAAACTCTGTATAAGTTTTATAGGTACGCTTATACGTAATTACATATTGATGTACATGTGTTGAATTGAAATGTAGAGCTACCGAAAAAAACATGAAAAAGTACGTCGTCAAATCGTGTTATACAGGTATATACATACATACATACATACAATCACGCCTGTTCCCAAATGGGGTACTGTTTCACGTTTAGTGGCCACTTCTAACATATTTTTTAGGTTTTAAGTTGGCAAGTATAATAGTGAGAGGGTGCTAGTATGTCGCCAAAGGCATACCTAAACCTATTTCCTTAGTCGCCTCTTACGACATCCACATTTTGTGATATTTTCTATACCCGACAACCGACGCCGCTCGGTTGGTACCAAATGGAATAATTAAAAAAAAAAAATTAGGTAACCCTGTGTATCAATAAATTTTAGATGTTCATAGGTGATGAATGCCCACTACCAAAACACTGTAGTATAGTATAGTAAAATAATTGCGTAACCATTCAAACTCATACCAATGAACAATTAATGTTTGTAAACAATCTCGAACCGTTATTACCTCACTAAACATCGACAATTAAAATTTATAGCACAATTTGAGTTATATCACGTATATACAAATAGTGTAGGGCGCCCGGAGAACCAAGCGTACTGTCAGCGGAAGCAATGCGCGATGGCGTGATGGTACAGTCAGGGAAATTTGGATGTTTAGCAGATTGAGACACTTCTAAAATTGGCCTTATTACTATTTCCAGCCAGTTGCATGACATAAATTTAAATACTCAGTATTGAACCTCATGGTGAAGTTTGTCCTATAATGCGAACAAATTATGAAGGCGGTAAACATTCAGATCCCTGGCTGTACGAACGAAACGCTTATTTCCCGGCCGGTGCGATGCGCGCTTTCGTTTAATTTCGAATATTACAACCGATACATACTGTGTGGTGCCGGGTTAGAATAGCACCTCCCCCTTTCTTCCCGTGGGTGTCGTAAGAGTCGACTCTGGGAAAGGGTTAGTGTATTGTGGGCGATGGGCTAGCAACCTGTCACTACAATATCACGTTTAACCATCTGGTTACCCTGAAATTGCTAAACGTGGCACTGGATTTTTGAATTCATGTGCTCTGCCTACCCCTCTTGGGAATACAGGCGTGAGAATATGTATGTGTGTATGTATACAATCACGCCTGTGTTCCCAAATGGGGTAGTTAGAGCACACGAAAAGCTTCATAGCAAAACCATGACTGTTTCACGTTTCTTGGCCACTTCTAACATAGTTTTTAAGTATTAAGTTGGCAGGTATAAAAGTGGCAGTTTGCTAGCCTGTCGCCTAAAGCATACCTAAACCTATTTCCTTAGTCGCCTCTTACGACATCCACGGAATAAATGGAGAAGTGTCAATATCTAAGTCCACACCAGTGCGCTTTCACGTTCACCTTGCGTCTTCCTCTGACGCATGCCTGTGCAACCACCAACAACAGCGCATGCCGCCAGCGCGTTTTCATTGAGGACGGATCTAGTTTCAGCGCATGCGCTGTGGTTGCACAGGCGTGCGTCAGAGGAATACGCAAGGTGAACGTGAAAGCGCACTGGTGTGGACTTAGCTATTCTATACCCGACAGCCGACACTGCTCGGTTCATACCACATGCAATAATAAAAAAAATATATTAGGTAACCCTGTGTATCAATAAATTTTAGATGTTCATAGGTGATGAATGCCCACTACCAAAACACTGTAGTATAGTATAGTAAAATAATTGCGTAACCATTCAAACCAATGAACAATTAATGTTTGTAAACAATCTCGAACCGTTATTACCTCACTAAACATCGACAATTAAAATTTATAGCACAATTTGGGTTATAACACGTATATACAAATAGTGTAGGGCGCCCGGAGAACCAAGCGTACTGACAGCGGAAGCAATGCGCGATGGCGTGATGGTACAGTCAGGGAAATTTGGATGTATAGCAGATGAGACACTTCTAAAATTGGCCTTATTACTATTTCCAGCCAGTTGCATGACATAAATAATCAATATTATTCATGGTGATTTTTGTCCTATAATGCGAACAAATTATGAAGGCGGTAAACATTCAGAACGAAACGCTTATTTCCCGAGCGGTGCGATGCGCGCTTTCGTTTGATTTCGAATATTTACAACCGATACTGTGACGCTACCACGCCGCACTGCCTCGTTTCCGCTATCAGTGTGTTTGGAGCTTGATAGACATCAAAATGCATAAAATTATTAATCCTAATGTTAAGTCGCCTGGCTTTCCTCCTTTACGCCTACGTAGCGTTGCGTGAACTGTGTACCCCATTTGGGAACACAGCCGTGGTGAGAAAAAAAATAGAAGTAGCTTTAAATGAGAGTCAGTTTCATGAAGTAACCCTACAGTAACGGGGCGTCCATAAATTATGTGAGGTGTTTAAGGGGGGGAGTGGGTAGAGTCAAATCTCATCTAATCTTACGTTGGAGGGACCCCCTCACGGCAAATATCACGCTTTTTTTCTTGTTTGAAACAAAAAAAAACTACTTTTTTTGTCCATACAAATAAGGTCTCAAAAACACATGTGCATGGCGCTTCATATTTGTCACTTCATAAGAGGCTTTGGTGTTATGCTCAAACTAGACTCGAAGCTCGAAGTCAAGTTGTCAAAATTAGCTGTCACGTTGTATGGAAAATTCGACAGCTGGACATAAAGCTAATCAACGAGTATGGTTAGATACAGCCAGTGGCGTAGCTAGGGGGGGCGGCGGGGGCGGTCCGCCCCGGGTGTCATCCTCCTAGAGGTGGTCACCCGGCTGTGAACTTTAGTAGTCAATGAAAAAGTATAAAAGGTAAAAAAATATATTTTTTTATTTTCACCATTTCTATCGATTACTAGGGGGCCCGGGGGGGGGGTGTCTCTTACAATATCCGCCCCGGGTGTCACCCATGCTAGCTACGCCACTGGATACAGCCCCGGCATCCAAGTTTTCCGTGGTAAAGGGACGGTGAATTTACCTTCATAACTTGAAACCTTGCCAAATTAGACGCCGGGAACTGCACAGAGAACATCACCACTGGTATTGATGAGGAAAAAATAAATCTTTTTCTAATCATGGACATCGAACAGCCGATGGCAGTCGCGAAAGCGAACAAAACAAGGTGAAACCGAGTCAACACGCATACAATGGGTATAGCTTATCTAATTTAAATACGTTTTAAAATGTAAACAGTCTGTCCTCGGGTGACGCCTGACAGTTTTGTTAGAAAACGGGCGCAAGCCAGCGGTTTCTGCGGTCGACATACATACATACATACATACCGTCACGACACTTTCCCACAGGGGTAGATAGAGACCACCTTGTTCCACTTGCTACGATCCTGACATGCGTCTTTTGCTCCATCCACATTCATTATCTCTTCGTAGGTATATGCTTGGTTTCGGGTTCTCTTGCCCTGATCCCGATTTGGTCACGGAACGTCCGTCTAGGACCTACCTATACGACCGAGATATACTTCTAGGTCTTCCCCTCCCAACACACCCATTCGCAGTTCTCGTATAAATCTGTTTAGTAAATCTTCTTTCATCCATCCTCTCTATATGACTAAACCAGCTAAGCATACTTTTTTCTATCATACTCGGTATATCCACTTTCACACCAGCTCGATCCCTTATCAATAACACTATTTATTTTTCTCTCATTCAATGATACGGCGATATCTCTTGTATTCTCTTTTATTCTCTGTTTATTGCTCAACGTTCTCATTTATTCTAATTTATTCTACTTTTTGGTTTGGTACTTTTTGGTGGATGAAAGAAGATTTACTAAACTTGATACGGGGAGTGTGGATGGGTGCATTGTGAGGGAAAGACCCAGACGGACGTTCCTTGCCCAAATCGCGGTCGTTTTAGAAACAGGTCAGGTCAAGAGTACCCGAAACCGACGAGCATGTATGAGGAGATTAATGAATGTGGATGAAGCAAAAGAGGTATGTCAGGATCGTAGCGAGTGGAACAAAGCTAAAGTGGTCTCTGACTACTCCTGTGGGAAAGAGGCGTGACGTTACGTATGCGTTTATGTACATATATGTAATTCTACTTTTGTACGTATTTGTTTTGTGTCAGTGCGTTTAGAGCTTAAGCAAGCAAAGAAAAATATTTTACAAGATAGCTTCATCCCGTGACTTGCGCCCGTTACATGATCCGAACGACAATCTTGCGGTAACTCCGAGTTTAGCGGTTTAACCGTTTACCTCCGATTGTGCGTTACTTTGTATGTATTTCCATTGAGGTTTCCATTTGTTGACACGTGTAATACCTATTTTGTTGTAGTGCCGTGGAATAAAGTAGTTACCTCACTTCTAGTCAACGATTATCTACAATAGTGTTGAACGGATGCGCAGTTGTTTTATTTTACACTATATCCTGATCTGAGAGACGACGTCCTGAACTAACTGCAAATATTGAATTCGAAATAGTTTAACGTATAACTAAAAAAAAAATACAATGTGTTGGTATAAACCAACGCATTATTATTTTTATGATAACGCGGATATTCCGTGGATGTCGTATAGCGACAGAAGAAAAACTGAAATGTTGTGTATGTTCGTGAATGAATCTTTTTAAGATAATATTCAATTTTTCACCAACTATCTCAAACCCATCAAAAGCGCGTCTGTAGATAATAGTATGTATTCAATTCATTAAAAATACTAAATCTCAATATTTATCTTTAAATGTATTTACTTTGTTTACTAATTACAAACATAACGGTGCCGAAACTAGACATCTTTAGACACATTATTAGACACTGGCCCATGGTGAAAAAATTATGGGTCATCTGAACCACTAGGTGACCTATCAAGAACGATAAAAGTAAGAAAGTATAGTAGCTCTTATAGTTTCGGAAAAACGTGGATGTGACATACGGACAGACAGATAGACAGACATGACGAACCTATAAGGGTTCCGTTTTCATCTGGCTACGGAATCCTAAAACTAAAAACACCTAGGGCGTGCCACCGCCGGTCGAAACGACCAATCATAACGCAATAAACATATTAAACGTACATTATTTTCTAATTATCATTCCTAATCACCGATACTTTAATCACGACTTGCTCTATTGAACTCACGTATTCTGCTAAAGATCCAACAATTTCTAATTACATCATTGTCTTACAAATAAATTAATTATCTATACTAATCTCGGTGACCTTAGAACAATCGTGGGCATTGTGGGTCAATGTTACATCACCTACGTTTAGAGTAGGCAGCGGTACACATACATACATAGGTATTGAGGTCAGCGTACTAATTGTCCGAAATTTAGAATGCGTAGGTTGGATTGTTTTTTGATCGAAGCCAGGATGTTGATGCAATCGTATTATGAATTATGGATTTTTAAATAGATAAGTTTCTGTGTGGATGAGTGCAGTGGGAGGGGAAGACCTAGACGGACGTTCCGTGACCAAATCGCGGACGTTTTAGAAACAGGTCAGGTCAAGAGTACCCGAAACCGACGAGCATGTATGAGGAGATTGATGAATGTGGATGAAGCAAAAGAGGTATGTCAGGATCGTAGCGAGTGGAACAAAGTAGTCTCTGCCTACCCCTGTGGGAAAGAGGCGTGACGATATGTATGTATGTATGAGTTTCTGTTGAATTTTTATTTTAGCGTTTGAGGCGAGGGGTGAAATTTCAAGGAGCAGCCAAACTGCGTAGTGACTTATAGATCACATGTAAAAAAATATCATTATTATTTTAAGTAAGTAAGTTAATATGATTGTAAGAGAAATTCAATCCTGACTAATCATTTCGATAGGTAGCGATAGCGAGTTTGGTTTTATTTTTAATTTAAGTATAATTTAAAAATATCACGTTTGACCATCTGGTTACCCTGAAATTGCTATACGTGGCACTGGATTTTCGAATTCATGTGCACTGCCTACCCCTCTTTGGAATACAGGCGTGAGAATATGTATCTATGTATAATTTAAATATTTTTAATTTAAATTGCAATTTTCTTTCTTAAAAAAAAAAGATTTCCTGGTTTTGGTCCAGGGCCCGGCATATTTTTTTCCACGCTGTATACTCGAAAGAATAAAAAAAAATAAAAAACGTAGAATCGTAGACGGGAAAATTGTAATAAAATAAAAAATAATAAAAAAGTCGCGGCTTGGAATATCCATTGCGATATCGCTCAATCGCAAAACGATCAGAGTGAATGCGCAAGTTTTAAATACAAACAAGGATATAATAAAGCAATGTCACTGAACTATTTTTATTTCCGTGAAATAATGTAACGAATTGCCGGCGCGAGGTCGCGGGTTCAAATCGCTACGATTACGTGACACTTTAATACCTACCTACTTTTGGATTACGTACCCATAAAACGGAACCTTATTACTAAGACCGCTGTCTGTCCGTCTATCTGTCACCAGGCTATAGCTCAAGAATCGTGATAGGTACCACGCTTGAAATTTTCACAAATTATGTGTTTCTGTCGCCGCTATAACAACAAATACTAAAATCTAAATAAAATCAATATTTATAGAGGTCTCCCATTCAAAAAAAGCAATTTTTGCCTATTTTTGCTCGATTAGGTAGGTACTTGTTCACTTAGTCAATATTATTAATGTTTCTATTCTTACATCCAAAAAATTTTCAAATTGTGATAAATTGAAAATTTTAGAGTTTTTTTTATAATCTTTCTGGCCAGGATGTTCACTAGACCTCATAAAACAAATAAAACACGGACTTTCTGAGCAAGTAAATTAAATATTCCAAAAGGTCGTCGACTTTTACTGATGAAAACAAGACTCGAGCAGGCTTCCTGACTAAATAAGACTATTTCTTCCCTCGAAATAAATACATTTAAAAAGCATGACGATGTTTCGTCGAAACATCTTTACGCATAAAATGAGAATTCCGAATACTGATTCGACATACTCGGAACAATAGCAGAACCCAGTTTTTGGCAGGATTTTAGTTCATCTTATAAAATACGGATAACTCACGTTTTAAACAACAGTAGTTTAATGTTTAAGGATTTTGGTTATTTAAGGTTCGCAGTGCCAACCCGAGAATTCTACCAAGACAATTTTACGCTAATTATAACTTTCGGAGAAACAGACCTTCGGAAAATTGTGGATTACGCCAAATACTCTTTCTGCAATTAAAATAACATTCGTCGAAAATAAACTATTCAAAGTCTGTTATGTTATGTCAAATACATTTCGAACAAAAAAAGGGAAAGAAAAGACACCCTGCTGAAAGTGACAACGGTACGAAAGTTTCGTGTCCTCTGATTTTTAAACAAAATACAATACAACAACAAAAGATGCAAATCGCATGCAAATTAACTATATCCGTAAGCCTGCTTAGCCTGCTTTAAATACAGCCAAGGTGGTGAGGAATTGTATCACCCAGGTCAATCCTCCTTTCCATATGTGGAAATCCAGTTTCATCCAGTTTTAAGCAGACCTATAAGGGCTTCCAGAAAGAGATTTTATTATTCAAGCTCGTAAATAACAGGTAGACCTTAAATATAGCGGCTGTGGGCGTTTTCTTCAGTGTGAAATGGGTTTTTGGTCAGGATTCGAAGTTTAGTGAACGAATAGTACACGTGTTTCTTCCACGGATATCGTTAAAGGCGACGAAGGACCAATCTAACAATTATATCATCGTACTTACTTTTAAACCTAGGAATTAGGCTAGGAGTCATTGTTATGTGGCAGGGTACAGAATAGGTAGTACTACGTACATAAGGTCCACCCCCGAACGTGTTTATGCGTAAAAAAATAAAAAATATTTTGAATAATAAACAATAATATGCGAAGTGCACACGCTCACGGACTATTCATAATACTTGTAGCGCTAACGCCTAGTTTGGACTAGGTTAGTATTTTAGTCGATTTGCGGGTATTTTAGTAACTAAACGTTTACTAAAAGTAAAAATTTAGACGTGTAGGTAATCAATGACCGATGTGACAGACTAGATGTCAGCTATTGGATTAGTATTACACGACCAAGTTACAAACATAGGTAAGTGGCTCAACAATCCCTGTTCGCGATGGTACGTGGGCTCCTGCTGTCTATGCGGTCCTGGTACCACCACAGTCTTTAACAGTGACTCCGGAGACAAATATAAGTCACGAACCGGGATTGTTGAGCCACTTGCCACTGTTCGCAATTTAGACGTGTAATCAATGACCGATGTGACAGACTAGATGTTAGCTATTGGATTAGTATTACACGACCAAGTTACAAACATAGGTAAGTGGCTCAACAATCCCAGTTCGCGATGGTACGCGTCAGCTAGCGTAGGTCCTTAGGGGCGGCGCAGACGGCATACTTTTTGTGCGATCGAATCTACGGCGTACAAAGTCTGCATGGATTGTATGAATTGTGCGCCGGACTTTTTGCGCGTCGTTTGCGTTACTGCATATAATTCCATAGGTTCTATTTTCAGACTTAAAAAGTCCGTCGCAGATAGTCTGTCGTCTGAGTAGGGCCTTAAGGTATGGTTATCGTAACATGAGGGCCACATTCTAACCTCATTCATCGTCCACTCCGCATCAGAACAATAGATTGAAAATGGCCGAGTCACTGGATTCAATAGAGTACGGCGTGTGGTGTAATAAGCAAGCTTCAGGCGATTCGGTGTTTTATTTGGACGGCTGAGCCCTGTGACGATTTGACTGCCAAGGTTGAAGTCTCTGGTTCGATTGTCGATCGTGCATTGATATAAAATATAGGTGTGTTCATCTGTTGTGTGTGTTTATGTCATCTGTATGTCTCTTCATTTCTTTCGTGGATGTCGTAAGAGGCGACTAAGGAAATGGGTTTAGGTATGTTTTAAGCGACAGGCTAGCAACCTGTCACTATTCTACCTCTTCCAACTTTGCTGTGAAGTGGCTGCGAAGCGTGATATTGTCATAATCATGGTTTTATCTATCTCACGTTTTATGTGCTCCACATTTGGGTTCAGGCGTGATTGTATGTTATGTTGTTGTTGTGTTTATCTGTTCCCGAGCACCTAGGGCTTTCAATGCCGCAATACCGAGATCTCGGTCCCGCGTCAATTTCCAACCCCGCGTGGAGCGATTGATCCGAATTTCAATCGGGATAGTGGGTGGTCGGTTCCAAGACTGGAAAACTGTTCTTAATACTCGTACTACGTCTGTGGTCGGTGTGAACGAGCGTTTAGAGAGTGATGTTAGTGTTATGTGCTACTCGACGTTTGACAATAACAGTGAACGTGATGACGAAAATGTGGGTAGGGGTAAAAGGTGTCATTTGTGTCAAGTAGTCGCGCTGAAAGAGCAGCAGCGCAGCACGCGTCTATCCGCCGCCGTAGCGCGTAGTTCCAGATGATGAGTCACAGATTGACCCGAAATATGCCGAGCTAATCTCACGGTAGTTTTATGAACATTATTACTTTAACTGCGGCAACGTTCTTTGATGGGTCAGAAATCAATTCGTTCGATAGAGTTCACTTACTAACTAATTGTAGTCAGAGCATCGTATTCGCTTGTGCCTTGACCCACACGCCATGGCGCATTAGAAAGTGTCTGACATTAACAATATGGGTAATTTCGTCAATTTAAACATTGAGCCGAGCCTTCAATAAACATAATACTTGGTCATTGTAATAAAATACTTCGTTACGTAAAGATATCTCCAATACTGGTACCATTTCTGTATTGTTCTTTCTTTAAGAATTCTATGAAGGAGATGTAGGGATTTTCTCTTCTTATTATTATTATTAATACATACATACATACATCACGTCTGTATTTCCGAATAGGGTACGTAGAGCCCACGAAACGCTACATAGACAAAAACTTTTTCAAGTTTCGTAGCCACTTCTAGCACATTTTTTTACGTTTTGAGTCACCGGGTATATTAGTGCCAAATTGATAGCCTGTCGCCTAAAATATACCTCAACCTATTTTCTTAGTCACGGTGCCCACGGAAGAAATGGAGAGGTTGAAAATTTTTGGATAACTTACGTTTAGTATTTAAATCAAGTTATCCGAAAATTTTCAACATGAGTGAGTCTCACGGTAGTTTAATGTATAATGTAAAAAAAATGATAAAAAAAAAAAAAAAAAACAGCCGAATTGAATACCTCCTTTTTTGAAGTCGGTTAAAAATGGAGAGGTGTTATTCTAGACCATCGTTTCTTAACCTCGGGTCGCGACCCAAATCTGGGTCGCGGGCCATATCGAGATGGGTCGCAGGACCCGCGGGACTTTTTGAAAAACAAACCACAATCACTGCATTTCACTTGTTTTTAATGTTCGATTGGGTCGCGGGATTCTGATATTTTTGAATTTTGGGTCGCCAGGCAAAAAGGTTAAGAACCGGTGTTCTATACCCATAAAATATACAATGTCAATGCCCGTTACGATAGGTAAGCTGATTCGAAGCATCATCTGCATATAGGTATCGTAAACATAATACGATACTGAGATGACTTGAGGGACATTATCGTTGTTGATAAGATTACACGGCAAACAGTGCTGTAACTACGTCTGAGCTACATTTGCGTTTCGAAACAAGAGCGATGCTAACTGACCTTAATTGAGATCGCGTAAGGAAAAAGTGTAAACTAATAATAATAATCCGACCTTACATCCCACTACTGGGCACAGGACTCCCCTCAGTATGAGAGGGCTTGGGCTATACCCACGCGGGCCCAGTGCGGATTGGGAACTTCACTCACAACGTTGAATTACTTCGTCAGACACATACAGATCCATACTTAATATTATAAATGTGAAAGTTTGTTTGTTTGTTTGTCCGTCTTTCACGGCTAAACGGAGCGACGGATTGACGTGATTTTTTTTGGTAGAGATAGTTTAGGGCATGGAGAGTGACATAGGCTACTTTTTGTCTCTTCATAACCCCCCACTTCCCTTAAATGGGCTGTGGAAGTTTGTATGGAGCATTCCGCAATTATCAATGTAAAAGTTATAAATTCTCTCTTCTGTGTAGCCCGGAACTTAACGCGAGCGTAGCCGCTGGCAAAAGCTAGTAATCCATAAAATAATTATTTACGGGGGCTCCTTTAAGAATCGTCTTTTTTTTGGCTGTTTTTGTGTTTACCGTAGTCCTTTAATGAGATCTACGCGGAGCGTACCTAAACTGCGAAATAGAGCTCCCCTGTTACTCAAAACTTTTTAAACGCCATTGGGTAAAGGTATTAGACAGTACAGCTTGCATCTCGATTCCTAGTATCGACTCGACCATCGAGCGCGCCAATTCGATTCCCTGAAGCGATGAAACAGGCAGTTATTTTTAAAGACGGGATGTTCCACGTATTTATTATTCACGCTCGTAATTCATGAGCTGATTTACTTTAAAACCTAACTAGGATTTTAGGTAACTGGAAAAAATACATAAAGCCATTTTTTATGAGGTCTGTTTTGAGGCCGTATTTATTAATATGTATAGCAACATTTTATAAAATTGGAGCAGTTATGTCAATCAGTTCAAGCATAAAAGTATTAATAGTACTAAACGAAGGATATTTAAATAGGTACACCATGCAAATGTCTTCACTAGCTGTTTTCCACTCATTATTTACATTGTACCTCAGTATATTTTGTCTGATTGCGTTTGGCATGTAAAATGTAAATAATTTGTTATTAGTTGACATTCATTGACCGACAGGCAGCTATACTCCATTTTGTATAACATTAGATTTTATTACACAGATCCTCACATATGTATTTTTAAGTCTCAACCCAAGCCATCTCCGCCCATGGAACCCACCCACCCATTTGTATTGAGATTATTCAGAATATTATAACGAACAGTTACAGAACAGTTATTATAGTGATATTGCAATAATGATTTCCAGTTTTATTCTTTAGACCTTTAGGTACTTAAAAGAAGGTAAACAATCTTGACATGTCTTTTTATTGAAATACACAGTCTAAAAACGAAAATCGTTACACTATACAATTCAATTATGAAAGTAAATGATTTTTTCATACATCATCATCATCATCATCATCAGCCTATATACGTCCCACTGCAGGGCACAGGCCTCCTCTCAGTATTTTTTCATACCTAAAATGTAAAATGTAAAGATTTTGATTTATAAAGTGTATGTTTAAATAAAAAGACACGTCAAGATTGTTTACCATCTTTTAAGTACCTAAAGGTCTCTAGTATATGGAGTAGTATTTCACAGAAAAGCAGTGTTGCTAGTGGAAGTAATTAGTTCCTACGAAATACTGTAACGCAGCCGCACCTCGAACTTCAAGCTACACCTACTTTCATGCAACTTTTTTTACCTGTAGTAATCATTCTTACTTATTATCTATTTATCCGTTGGCAACACCGGCCAACCCAAATCCCTTTCCAATTTCAAAACATAACTAATCGTAGGTAAGAAGATGTACGCGTACGATTGTAACGAATATAATTTATGTTTCAACGCAATGCTTACAAATAGTTACGTGTGCAAGGAATGCAGCCGGTTTACTAACCCTATGATACCATTGAATTATAAATTCATATGCTGTTTAATGCAATACTCATTATCTGCATACTTTGGATCAGCTTACATGAACATCAGTTAAACTACACTACACTGAACTCTATCGGTTACACCATAAAGTTCATTTCAGACGTCAGAATCGAGTCAATTAGTAGCGGTCAACATTCTAATCGTAGAAATAGGCGCGATTAAAAAGGAATAAAAAATTGTCTCTGGAACGTAAGCATATCTCGCCGTTCTTTTTTTGGAACGCGTAAGTTTTCCAGCCAGGAATCATTTAAAATGTTGTTTTGATTGCAACAACGTAAATCGTCATTTGTTTCTTTTTCTGATTATAAATAGAAGTGAAGACCAAGAATCGATGGACATAGCACTAGTCCTACTAGATGGTTAAATTGTCTCCCAAGCGGAAAACAATGTAAAAATAAAACACTAGTTTAGATAATGCCGTCATTGTGACCTCTAAGGTAAGGAAAATTATTCCTTAGATTTCAATGCTAAAAAAGGAAAAAAGAGAATTTTACTTAAACATTAGTTGAATTCTTGTTTGCAATCAACTTGTACATTAAGATATGGCCCAAACAAGTCTTTGTATTCCTTCGCAAGGCCGTACTGCATATCTAAGTAAGGAGACAGGACATTTTCGTCGATGACATCATGGATCTGAGTATTAAACCGCAATTTCAAAAGCACCATTGTGCGGTGCGTTTAAACTTTTGTATTGATAAACCACAACATTATTGTTCTAGTCCGGTTTTAGGTAAATATCCAAATATTTTACACAAATATTGACACGCCATTATGAATTGTTTACTGACGAATTCACGCACCTAAAGATAGAAAAACATTGTTCCGAATAAAATAACCTCCAAGATGTCGATCGTAAGTTTGGTAATCAATTTAATATCTGCTTAAAAAACTTCCTTTCAAGTCATTTTGTTTCTCTTTGCTAAACATAGGCTTGGGACTTAATATTGCAAGAGCTACATTCAAGTAGCTTAGTTAACACGGCTTTTCTCTACAAACAGCAGTTATTGCTAGTTTCACATAAATTTCGTATTTTCGTGACAATCCATTTTTGGGACAGAGCATAACAGTATTGTCTGTGGTTCTCGCTTGTTGCTGGCCGCAACGAATCGGCCGTTTTCCCAGGCGAACAAACGATGTTCCGCGGACAAAATTTTGAATTTCGTAATTCGAACGTGACAGCACGCGCGTTTTCGGCGACGGTTACGCAATATTGATTGAGCGGGAGAATGCGTTTGAAAAACTTGGTATGCCACTAATCGTTGCTTGGAGAAATGTCAATTATTTTTAATGTAAGCAATTTTCTTAACTCCCCATTAAAAGAAAATGTACACATAAACTTCCATTATTAGAACTTTCTAAGACTACCTCGTCTAAGAATACTTCTCTCGGTGTATTTTCATTGTTTTGTCTACGTCTTATACCTACTTATGTAAACAATCTTACCTACAGTGTAAGATAGGTAGACGGTGGTTACTGGTTAGTCGTATTATTATAGACCTCATTTATCATTGAATATAAACAATTATTAAACCATGTATTGCGACGATTTTAACATATTTCAGTAGGAACTTAAAAATAGTCGAATAGATAACTAATTGTGCAACAGAACAATTTGACTTAAACGTTGTCGCCCTCACGGAAATACAGAACCCTACAGCCACCCAATTGATTCAACGTCAACCAAATCCAGAATTGCGATTGGCCAACGACGTCAAAGGCGAAACTTGACAGCGATTTGACCAATCACGATGCAGGAAAACACACCAGCTAGCACTGACTAACACCAGTTTTAACAACTTATCACGCACAGACTTATATCGAAATAGATACCGCGAGTTCCTGCATTTGTATGAAAACCAAGCATGCCACTTTTTCTTTACCTACTGTAATGTCACATGAGCGCTTTAGCGATGGAAATTGACAATCCGAGTGAAATCGATTCAAAGGTGACGCCTTATTCAAGTTGTCCTGTCTCTAGGAAGTTAAACCTAATCCAAGTAGTGCATACATACATACAATCACGCCTATGTTCCCAATCGGGGTAGCCAGAGCATATGAAACGTGATATAGACAAAACCATGACTATTTCACGCTTCAAAGCCACTTCTAGCATAATTTTAGCTTTGATAACAGGTGGAACAGGTAT
This sequence comes from Adoxophyes honmai, assembly GCA_005406045.1. Taxonomy (NCBI): domain Eukaryota; kingdom Metazoa; phylum Arthropoda; class Insecta; order Lepidoptera; family Tortricidae; genus Adoxophyes; species Adoxophyes honmai. The sequence goes on along the minus strand of BHDV01054117.1, from coordinate 198,810 downwards.
AATAGTGACAGGTTGCTAGCCTGTCGCCTAAAGCATACGCCTAAGCCACGGAAGAAATGGAATGGTGTTATTTTATCCCGACCACACACAGGAACATAAGAGGAAGTAGTACATGACTAAACGAAATCGCGTCAAAGGAAGAGCAATGCTCTCCCTTTTGGCACGCGAAGTACAGTCAGGGAATCTGAATGTTTAGCAGGTTGACCTTCATAATTTGTTCGCATTATAGGACAAACTTCACCATGAAGTTCAATATTGAGTATTTATGTCATGCAACTGGCTGGAAATAGTAATAAGGCCAATTTTTGAAGTATCTCAACCTGCTAAACATCCAATTTCCCTGACTGGAAATACACTTGACTCATCTATTCCGATATATAAGTCTGTGTTCTCACGCACGACATCTTCATAGTCCACATGTAGAATTGGGGCGGGTGCAGGATGTCGCATGTTTTAATTATAGACGCAGCTTGAAAGCCGCCTTTGCGCACTCCGATAAGGTCGTATTCTTTTTGGGAATGAGACCGATGTTTAAGGAATGGGCTCGTAACGGTTTGGGAAAGTGTTTAGATTAAAATGATGTCATCGTGAAGGATTTAGGTTTATTAAAAGAGTGCCTATACGTTAATAGGGACCTACTCTTTTGAAAATTACTTGATATGGCAAAAATTTTAGTTTTTCGCTGAAATTAACTATTTAAACATAAGAATCACTGTGTATTCTCAAATGTAGTAGGGGGAGAAGACCAAACTACTAAAGTCAGGTCGTGGACAGAGCACAGAGAAATTCGAGCGTAGACCCGCTGCTATCTATCTCTGTCGCACGCGTGCAGTAATATTACCCTCACGCTCGCACTTGAGCACGCGTGTCGCACTATGCAAGAGAGAGGGCAATATTACTACACGTGTGCAACAGAGATAGATAGCAGCGGGTCAACGCTCGAATTTCTCTGTGCTCCGCGACCGGCCTTTACCTTGGTTTTCAGGTAGTTCTTAGTGGGCTTGTGCTATTTTGTTGGCAACACTGATGATAGGAATAGTGGTCTGGTTTTTGACCTAAAACTTACATACACATTCATACATATTCTCACGCCTGTATTCCCAAGAGAGGTAGGCAGAGCACATGAATTCAAAAATTCAGTGCCACATTTATCAATTTCAGGGTCACCAGAAGTTAAACGTGATATTGCAGTGATAGGTTGCTAGCCCATCGCCCACAATACACTAACCCTTTCCCAGAGTCGACTCTTACGACACCCACGGGAAGAAAGGGGGAGGTGCTATTCTAACCCGGCACCACACGGGTCATTCTAACCCGGCACCACACGGGTCCTAACACTTAACCTAAAACTTAACCTCCACTAACATACTAACAGCCGGCTTAGCACGACAAGGAGCGAGTCGAATCGCGCACGAAATAGACTCTATCACTATCAAAGTGGAAACACCAGAAAAAAGGTAGTTTCGTGATGCCATGCTAAACTTAGCGAGCATACAATACATACATACATACAATCACGCCTGTATTCCCAAACGGGGTAGGCAGAGGACACGAAACGTTACATAGACAAGCCATGCCGATTTCACGTTCCGTGGCGACTTTCAGCATATTTAGGTTTAATAAACAGTTGATTTAAGACAGTCGAGGGCGCCCTCGAAAAACGTATATCGACCAGATCGGCGATGTACTAAACAAAGCCCAAATTAGGAGTACCCGAAATTATCGAGCGTGTATGATGAGAGTGATGAATGTGAGTGAAGCGAGAGAAGTATGTCAGAATAGATGCGAATGTCGCTCTGTTGTCTCTGCCTACCCGCAGGGAATAAGGCGTGCATGTAAACAGATGAAAGAGGTATATAGTGACAGGTTGCTAGCCTGTCGCCTAAAACATACCTGAACCTATTTCCTTAGTCGCCTCTTACGACATCCATGGAAGAAATGGAGAGAGACCAAGTAAAAAAACTACAAAACTACAGACTACTACTAAAACTAGAGAGCAAGTAAAAAAAAAGTTAAGAACCAAACATAAATAACACAGTAAACACAATACTATTTGTAATGCTAATCGGAAATTCATGCTTTACCGATTTCAGGAAGACAAGCAGACTAACATTTTCTAGCTGAATGTAGGAAATTAGGTAGTGTATGGGTAAACATGAATTATGCATACAGTTTTGTTAAACTATCGTTTTGACAGCTCGTGGAAGTCAGAGTTGTGACACTGAAAGCGCATATGCTAATTTCTTATTGTTTATTTTATATTCTGATCTGTCTATGTACCATTTATCAACATGTTCTGAGGCGTTGCTGCAATCACTAAGTAGTAGGTACATACTGTTGCTGCAATCACTAAGTAGTAGGTACATACAGTCAGCGTCTGATACATGGTTACACTTTGGTACTTTGTCACTGTGATCGCAGTGACAATTTCATGCGTGAGTTCAAATATGAGGTTAATTAGAAAAGGTACTAAAGTGTATACATGTATCAGACGCTGACTGTATATACATAAATACATCATGTCTGTATTTTCAATTTGGGGTAGGCAGAACACACAAAATGCTATGAGACAAAACCATTACTACTCCTCGTTTCGTGGCCACTTCTAGAATGTTTTTAGGTTTTCAGTTGGCAGTTATAATAGTGACAGGTTGCTAGCCTAAAATGTACCTTAATCTATTTCCTTAACTTTTTATTTGTGAAAATATGAAAAAACATAAGAGGATGCAAAAGACTGAACTAATTTATATGAACAAGTTTTCTTTGCTTGCAAGTAATGATAATAACATATGAAAAAAAACAATTCTCCTAATTTTTTGTTTAGATAAAAATTTTGATCAAAATGAGATTCACTATACTTAAACAACTGAGTTCAAACTTGCATCTGAATAATTTTCTAACTAATCAATGTTTATATGTCTCGTTTACATATACTACCATTATATTGATCTATCCTTTGAGTAAGTAATCGTGTAAGCTCCCATGAGGCTGACATGTACACTTGAAGTGTGCGAAGCCTCCTTAAAAATCAGATTTAAAAAAACTATATATATATGTCTCGTTCACATATACTTTTTCATACATCTGAATTTGGTATGCAGGGCACACAAAACATTACATAGTCAAAACTGACTGTCTCACACTTCAGGGTCGCTTTTAGCATAATTTTAAGTTGAAATTGGCGAAAGAGGTATAATGGCGACCGGTTGCTAAGCATACCTTAACCTATTTCCTTCGTCGCCTCTTAGACATCCAAGAGATTGAGAGGTGTTACGGGTGAAATAGTAAAATGAATGAAGATTGTCAATATGCTATCAGATTGCACATCTGTTTCACTATCAAGTTCTGAGAACCATTCAAAATAACTTGGCCATGAATTGTACACTTTTGTTTTGATATCAGTTCAAGATAATAAGTTAAGACAAGAAGATAAGCTAAATAGCAAGAAACTATAGTGAGATACAAACTTATTTGGCTCCAGAGACATTCTACGGTTATTTTAGTGATGAACTGTCTGTACATTGCATATGCTCAAACCATTTAATTCCTTGTTTTACAGTGGGACAAAAATCAATTGGTTTGCCCATACATGCATACATACATAAATGGGGTAGATATACCATGTGAAAAGTTAGAATAAAACCATGACTATTTCGTGTTCTATAGCCAGAAGTTCAAGTCAATATTTCATTACATGTTTGTATCCAACGGCGGATCCAGGGGGGGGGTCA
>BHDV01054117.1:77923-194691 GCA_005406045.1 Adoxophyes honmai | reverse complement strand
CTACGCTCGCTCGGCTCGCGTGCTGTGGGGTCACGGTTCTACCTAACACTCCTCCTCGCTTCGCTCGTCGTCGTACCTAACCTGATCGAAATCTGGCCTGCCTTAATTTAGAACACGTTAGGACGATCGATGTTAGGAATATGAGGCTTTAGGTAATTAGAATTTAGCATTATCAATATTAGGACAAACATTCTTTAGGACTTTAAAAGAGTATACGCAAAAATTATTAGGACAAACGAGTAGTATGCAATTCAACAGTATGCCAAACATTCTCAACCAAACATTTTTAGGACAAAAAACGTTATGCGAAACGAAGGGCACCCATTTTTCTGACGTGAAATCAAAGTGTAAAAATAAATGTCATGATTTTATTTCATTTTTAAGTTATTTTCACCACAGATGTTATAATGGGATAAACTTTTAACATGATTAGTAGTATTTTTATCTGCTTTAAAATAAATATTACATATGGAACAAAATATAGAGGACTTTTCTTCGTCATACTTTAACTCGCTACAAGGCTCTAACACTTCTAACCACCATTCAATTTCACAAGTTGTAGAATTATATTTTCAAATTACATCAGAAATTGGTTAAACCGTCTTTAATGAAAAATGTCAAACTCAAGTGTTTATCCGCATAAATCATAACATTTATTTTTACACTTTGATTTGACGTCGAAAAAATATTTATGGTCGCCATGACTCCATGGATTCTAGAACCACGGCGAGCATCCAAAAGTCCTAAGCCTAGTTATGACAAATCATTCACTACATTTATGGATAACTAGCTGTGCCCGCGACTCCGTCCGCGTGGAATAGTGACAAATTTTCCCAGTTTTTTCCACATTTTCCAATATTTCCTCGAACCTATTGGTCCCAACGTGATATTATACAGGGTGGAAAAATCGAATGTAAACAGCACATTTTGTGTAAGAAAGACTTTCCTTTGTTTTTAAAAACAATAAATTCTGCATTTAAGGATTTATGAAAAATTGCTTGCCTCAGTCGGTACTCGAATCGGTCAAATGTGCCAAAAAATAACGTACCGTATTTTTTAATGCAGATTGAAAGGGTAACTGATAAGGTTCATTTTTCTCTAAATAACAACAAATACAATCAGAATAACGGAAGGCCATGAAAATTTAGAACTAAAAATTAAAACACACAAAATAAAACAGTATTCATATAAAATACTTAGTAAATTTTAGCGATTTTTCATAAATCCTTAAATGCAGAATTTATTGTTTTTAAAAACAAAGGAAAGTCTTTCTTACACAAAATGTGCTATTTACGGTAGTTGCCATCCACGTGGCATTCGATTTTTCCACCTTGTATAGCCTAAAGCCTTCCTCGATAAATGGTCTATCCAACACAAAAATATTTTTTCAAATCGGACCAGTAGTTTCAGAGATTAGCGCGTTCAGACAAACAAACAAAATATTAGTATAGACTAGCTGTGCCCGCGACTCCGTTCGCGTGGAATAGTGTCCAATTTTCCCCGTTTTTTCCACATTTTCCAATGTTTTTCGGTCCTATTTGTCGCAGCGTACCAAATGTTATAAAACCTAAAGCCTTCCTCAATAAATAGACTATCCAACACAAAAATAATTTTTCAAATCGAACCAGTAGTTCCTGATTTTACACATAAAACTAGACTGTTGAATCTTGGTATAAACAACGTGAGTAATTCGTTATTTTTCACTATCAGTAGTTCCTGAGATTAGCGCGTTCAAAGAAACAAACAAACTCTTCAGCTTTATAATATTAGTAGGTATAGATTTATAAATATCTAGGCTGTCTCATTCCGCGCGTGATTGTGCTTCTCTGGATGTCAGAGAAGATGGCAATATTTATGTAAAATTTTTGAATGCACTACTTACGTAGGTACATTTATAAAATATCTACTTTTTACTTGTACCTATTGTTATTAAAATTAAATTATAAATTTTTGACTCGACCACGACTATGTGACCCCCCCCTGGCGCCAAAGCTGGATCCGCCCTTGGGCTGGTGTAGGGACACCTAGCGCCATTTATCATCGAGTAGTAGAACTTCTACTGTAAAAATGGAATCCTACATCCGGCTATCGAAGTTTCGATGATCGGTTGCATAAATACAATTTCCATCTTCCTCTCTGTGTACTTCGGTCCCTAGGCATAACATCTGCCTGGAGAGAGATCTCTCTATTGGAATTTTTCCCACAACGAATTTTAACGGTTTTTAATCTTAAGCGAATGAATATCAGCGCCCTTAGGTAGCTAAAATGTGTTGAGATTTCAAAAACGTTGAACATTAGATTAATATAGATATTTTCTAACACAGCATGTTGTCCGTTATGTAAAGTACCATGTATTGTGTGATAGTTAGGTAAAGTACCAGGAGATACAACACAGATATGGATACGGAACACTGCAGATGCAGATCCCGTAGGTAGAGTTTCTAAATTCGGCTGCTTGAACTATCGATCAGGTGTAACCCTACACAAGCGTCAATTAAAACTAGGCATCCCAGCTTAGAGTAGCGACTAGCCTTAGAGTCTGGAACCTAGAGAACCCGTGCATTTCCCATGGACAGCTGTATGTAGTATGTTCGCGTGTGTCCAATGCCCAGAATCTATTCATTCTATCCCGAAATGGAAAGACATATAATATCATTTATAGCAGCGTGTTATAATAATTACGAGAACTCTTCAGTGTTACCCAGAATTTAACGCGAAGCGAAGCCGCGGGCAAAAGCTAGTTTCTTATATGGAAGTTGTAAATGGCGACTAAAAAATAGATTTAGGTATGCTATTAGGTACCTACACCTCTTCCATCTAACCTAAAATTATGCCAGATGTCGCTACGAGGCGTGAATTAGTTATAGTTTTGTCTATGCTCTATGTGTGCTCTGCCTACCCCATTTGGGAACACAGGCGTGATTGTACTATCTAACCAACTGATTCCTGATCCACCGCAGAACGTTGTCACAATAAACGCCATAAACATTTCCTTTGTCAAGCAATGCAATGTCACTATGACGTTCACTGTGAATAGGTTCTATGGTGGGTCAGGAATCAATTGGTTCGATGGTGCGTATGATTTGAATCTGTTACGCGCCATAAAGGTCACGCAATAAGCTAATAATTACTATATTTCCTCGTAAACTTCCTTTTAGGTTGATTATGTTCTGTAACGGTATTCGCTCGTAGTTGTAGTCGTGCTTTAGTTAAACAATGTACATTATGTTGTTGTTTTTTTCCTGCATTCTTGGTTTTCATTTGCAAATTGTTATTGCGAAATACGAAGGCTGTAATCATGTAACATGTCATGATTGTATTAGAGATCCCGTAAATTGTGTTTGGTGTTCATTCGACGTAAGTGCTTTTATTGTAATTGTAACTGACCAATTTATCTCATCATCAAATAACGTCGCGCACCTCGTTTTTTTTATCAAAACATTTTTTTTTGCTATTTTCCGAACTGAGATTCCTGTGTGGTGTTGGGTTTGGAATAATACTTTTCCGGGAAATAATTTTAAGTATGTCTTAGGCGACAGACTAGCAACCTTTCATTATTAGGTATATATACTCTAAACTAAAAACCTGAAAATAGTTCTAAAACTACACGTAACTCCTTACAACCATTGTATACATAATAATATGGTCTGGTTATTGTCCCTCCTGTGAAATTTTAACAAATCGAGTTGTGAACTTTAAGACTTCTGCCAACTTCTCGTATTTAGAGAGATAAGTATGTATTTAAGTGCTTAACACAGTAAGTATACAATTATACAAGGTGGTCGGAAATTGACTGTAAATATTTTAAACCAAACCAAACCAGAGCGCGTATACCCGCGTCTGTAAATAATAAAAATCATTGCAGATCAGTGATCCATATGATGTTAGTAACAATTTTAACTTAATACCTAACTAGGTACGTTGGTAGGTACAAAACAAAACGGTGTAAACCCCTGTATAAATATTTTCTGAAAATTTTCATTATTGAGACTGTGAGATATAAATGCTTCATCGCTTTTCAGGTTATTGCGCCCTGTATTTTACTTACCATACGTCCCGTTATAGTCGGCACGAACGCACCTGCAATCGTGCTACGCGGTTGACTGTGTATAAAAAGACTAGACAATATTTTCAGAATTTTGTAAAAAAAAATTACCTACATGAAAATTTCGGGATAAAATTTAAAATTTTCCAAAGTTTAAAATTAAAAGATCAAAAGTAATAAAAATTAACCACAATAACCAAAAAATGGTTACAGTTTGAATCTAGGTTTTTCTTAAAATGCCTATCATTTTCAAACTGCATGTGAAATTTGTTTTTCTGATTTTTGTCATGGTGGTTATGATCAATCCTGTCACCCCTTTTCGGCTAGAAGTTAAGTTCTGAGACACTCTGTATAATTTTATTAATGAACATTATAACAATCTTTATACATACGCGGGAATTAATCACGACTTAAATTAAGTCCCGCGTATGTATAAACATTATAACATTATATTATAATAATATATACATTACCCACATAAAAGTTATAATTATAAGTAACATAATCTTGCAACTCGATTCTAATTAGCCAGATTAGGTACATACTTGTATGACACGAACTTGTGTATGTGAACGAACCATTAATGTAGTAAGTACCTCTTCATTCATAATTTTAGGACATAAGTGTGGACCAGAGATGTAAACCAGAATCATCAGTTAGTGATGATTGGTGTCCGGGACATAGAGAAAATCCGAAAAGCACAATAGATGGCATAGAAAACCAGAATTTTATTACAGAAGACGCAAAAGTTGAACTGCAAATAAAACCCCAAAAAATAAAAATGAAACTGCGAGTCGGAGAACCAATGGAATTTAAATTCAGTTACAAAGCAGCTAAAAACTATTCAATGGATTTGTATTTTCTTCTAGACTTATCAAAATCAATGAAAGACATCCGAAATCAAATCGTCAACAAAAGCAAAGACATATACACTGCCATGACACATCATACTGATGATGTGTATTTAGGTTTAGGATTCTTCATAGACAAAAATGTTATTCCAATTAATAAGTGAGTAGAAGTGTAAATAAGTAGGTTTATACTTTTTACAAGAATTAGACTACTGGCCCATGTTGAAAAAATATAGGTTACTAGCTTTCCGCCCGCGGCTCCGCCCGCGTGGAACTCGGTTATATTGCGGTATAAAGCACAACTATAAGAAAACTTATCGTTTCAAACGACACACGGCGCCATCGATCTATCATCTATCGATCGGTTATCGATTGATATCGATCTATCATCGATCGATATCGATCTATCAAGCAAACTATATTTTTGTTTTCCCTCGGGAACATCAATTTTTTCCGGGATAAAAAGTAGCCTATGTCACTCTCCGTGCCCTAAACTATCTCTACCTAAAAAAATCACGTCAATCCATCGCTCCGTTTAGCCGTGAAAGACGGACAAACAAACAAACAAACAAACAAACAAACACACTTTCACATTTATATATTGGTACGGATCTGAACCACCAGGTGACCTATGTAGAACGATATAAGAGCATTGAAAAGCGTTGGGGAATAATGGATTAGAACCGGTATTGAAGTAGTATGAAACTGGTGCCGTATAAAATAGTGAAAAGTCGGAGTCCTCAAAGTCGGATTTTCTTTTTCTTTTCCGATTATTCCCAGGGTAAATTTGGTAGTTTGTTTTTATACGGCACCAGTTTCATACTATTTCAATACTGCTTTTAATCCATTATTCCGCAACGCCGTACAAAAATCATGCGACAAGGCGAAATAATCGAGGGTTGTACTTTTGAATACTCACCTGCACTCAGTTGGACAGCTTACAAGTGACGGCATCTCTTATTATTTATGTCACCTGGTGGTTCAGATGACCCATATTTTTTTCAGTATGGGCCAGTAGTCTACATACTTTGGAGATAATTTGCAGCTACATTAGAAAGTAAAGTACTTGTTGTCAACTTGATTTTGTTTTAATTTTCGATATACACCGTGTCCAATAAGTTCGAATACAGTAGAAATATTGAATAAAACAAATTTACGAAAAGGTTTAACAACTAAAATTATAATTTATTAATGGCACATTTATTATACTTTTAGTTATAATAAATATTTCGGAATAACTCCACCTTAAACTTTTTTACCAGGCTCAAACGTTTCTCGAATGAATCACACGCGGCACGCACCATTTTCATTGGCATTTCATCCCAAATAGGTACGCTCGATAAACTTTTCGAAATTATCTAGGTTTATAATTTTATAATTATGGAGTTTCGAAAGCATGTACGACTATACAAAATAATCCTGTACGTTCAAGTCTGGAGAACTGGGTGGCCATTCATGTTTCGGCAAAATAACTGTGCTTATAGGCTAATTTTAGCCTGACACCAAGCTTGAACGATATTTGCTGTATGTGAAGGAGCTAGGTCTTGTTGGAACATATAATATTCATTCCCAAACATACTTTTTAAGTTTTGGGGCAACAATCTTCTCCAATACCTCGGTTTTATAGTAAAGTGCGTTAATTTTACGCCTTTAGCTGTAAATACTAAAAGCAGTTTACCCCGCTTACAGACTGCACCCCACATCACGACCGATGATGAGCTGTGGAACCTAGGAACATTTATCTGGTTGTCCGGAATGTCTTCTAACCATGGTGCCCACAATCGATCATTTTGGGCATTATGGGGCTGTTCTAACACAAACAATTTCTCGTCAGAAAAAACAAACTGGTGACCGGCGTGCCAAGAAAGTATGGTGTTAGATCTTGGCACTCTCTTTTTTTGGTCGCTTGGTAAATACCATGTACTTGACGTTTTTTATAAGCATGGCATCCCAGATCCATCCTCAAAATATTGTGCACGGATCCTTTTGATAGTTTTAGGTCAGCAGCTAATTTTCTTATGGAGCGGTGTTTATTCCGTCGAAGTCGCTCTCTTACAATTTGACTACTGAATCGGTTCTATCAGAACGTGGCCAACCGGATCTTTTCCTGTCTTCTAACGAAGAGGTCTCTTTATACCTTTTGATTGTAGTGTAAACTAGATTGCGTTTAATTCCAAGGGGTTTGAACGCCTTAAAAATAGCACTTGGGCTGTCGCCATTGCAAAATTTTCTAATAATCGTTTCGCGAAATAGTTTCATCGTGGATAAAAAGCAAACTACAAATCCTTGATGTTTAAAGTGATTGTATTTTGTTAACGTCAATATATATGTTTAATTAAAATAAGACTTTAATATCCTGTAATCGGCATGTCTTTAGAACTAAGGTAAAAAAATGTGTATTCGAACTTATTGGACACGGTGTATTAATAATTTATAATAATAATAGACGGTTGGCTCAAGGGTCTGATACAGAAGGCAGTACTCCTTGACACGGCGCGCATCGTCAGGAGGTTCCTCACTCTGCAGCCCTAACCGCCGGTAGCTTGGGCCTTGCTCCGCTGCCGACGGCATTCTAGATTAGGTTTTTTATAGTGTGTTTGTTTTTTGTAAGTGCATTTTGTATTTTACTTTTTATATTCATATTGTAAAAATCCTAATCTAAGAAAATAAATGTATACTGAGATAAGTGGGTGTCGTAAGAGGCGACTCTGAGAAATGGTTAGTGTATGTAGGCGATGGGCTAGCAACCTGTCACTACAATATCACGTTTGACCATCTGGTTACCCTGAAATTGCTAAACGTGGCACTGGATTTTTGAATTCATGTTCTCTGCCCTCTTGGGAATACGGCCGTGAGGATGTGTGTGTGTGTGATAAAATAAAGTTTTAGGATTCTATTCCTCAAACGTTTTTTTTATTCTTGCTACTTTCCAGCCAGCCTGACAACACTACATGCTATTCGTTTAAGCATCAATTAAACTTAACGAACGACTTAGACAGCTTCAAAAGTGCCTTAGGCGAAGTAGAGTTTGGTTACAATTACGATCCCCCTGAAGGCGGATTAGACGGGCTGGCCCAAGTAATGGCATGCAAGAAAGAAATATCTTGGCGCGAAAATTCGCGAAAAATGATCATATTTATAACAGATGACCTATTTCATTCTGCTGGTGATGGGATACTCGCAGGTATAGTCAATCCTTATGACGGCGGCTGCTACTTAAACGATAAAGGTTTTTACATGAGAGAAAAAGACATGGACTACCCATCCACGGGGATTATCAGCAAACTTGCAGTTGATGAACAATACACGACACTCTTTGTGGCCACACGGTACGAGGAACATTACGAAACTTTGAGCTGTGCCATATCAGGCGCTTTGAATGTGGGTTATGATCAAGACAAAATTTCAGAAACTTTAAGCAATGTGTATAAGGTTTGTCATCTTACTTAAGATAAATGATTTATTTATTGCATCTACACGTAGACAAATTGTTTTTTTTTTTTTTTTTGTATTTTTTATTTGTTTCATATCATTTTCAGCAAATAAGCACTAATTTGCAATTAGAGGCTGGCTTGGAAGCCAAAGACAGCGAACATTTTGAAATCACATTCGATCCGGATTGCACCAACAAAGTAAACTGTCCCATCGTAATTGGCGAAGAAAAGCAAATCAAAGGCAAAATCAGACTACGAAAATACTACGAGGAAGATCACATTGAAATTCCGATCGTACAAAAAGGGTTGAAAGAGAATCTTACTTTGATTGTTGATGTAATTTCTAGCTGTGATTGTGAACATGAAAGTAAAACTGTACACAAGTCACCTGACTGTTCTTTTGCTGGAGATAAGCAGTGTGGTATATGCAAGTGTGATCCAGGCAGGTAAGACAAACATAATCTTAGGTTGTATTTAACCAAACTAGAGTAAAATTATTCTGACTTGAAATGTCACTCTTTCATCATCATCCAGCCTATATACGTCCCACTGCAGGGCACAGGCCTCCTCTCAGTATTAGAAGGCTTGGGCTATAGTTCCCACGCGGGTCCAGTGCGGATTGGGAACTTCACACACAACATTGAATTGCTTCGTCGCTGTGTGCAGGTTTCCTCACGATGTTTTCCTTCACCGAATAGCTCGTGGTAAATACCAAATTTGATATCACACATAAATTCCGAAAAATTCAGAGGTGCGAGCCCGGGGTTTGAACCCACGACCCTCTGCTTGAGAGGCCACAGGTCTATCCGCTGGGCTACAACGGCTATCATAAGGATAAATGTCACTCTTTACTCGCGCGTAATTCGAAATTAATTTAAAATTAATAAAATGTTTAAAAGTCACTATTGGGTAACTCGTCTATTAGAAGGTACGTTACGGATCATTAAATTTTACTTTACGACATGATCTTAACAGGTCTACAAAGAACCTGAACCTGAATATTTGTTCTTAGGATAACATCCTTGATTTATTTCAAAAGTCAACATATATAAGTTAATATTATTCCTAAAGCATCAATTCAAAATTACTCTCCTTTAAATGGCCCCTGGTTCTTAAATTTGTGGTTCTTAGGCTTCTGGTCTTTTAAATGGTTCCCCTGTGGGCGTTTATTTTATAGAACTGTATGTTTGGAGCTATTTGGCCATATCTATCGCTTGCTGTAAATAAAACGATTGTTAGGGCGCTTGTGCACTACCATGAATTTTCAGTTTTTCCGGTCCGGTTTTTTAAGGTCTGTCGCGCCGTCCCGCTCACGTCAATACAATTTAATGGGAGAGCAAGCGAGACGAGACATTAATGAAAAAGCCGGACCGTAAAATTCATGGTAGTGCACAAACGCCCTTAGGGTTAAGAGGCAAAGTTATGTCCTTAAAAGTAAAGTGATCTAAACCTGAAGATTCTGCTGCAAATCTGGTGGAAAACTGCAGGGATTTTGTTTTATTGGCTGTATATTGTATACTTTGTTTGATTTTAGAATAAAATATTGCCTTTTCAGCGCCGGTCCTACATGTTTATGTAGCGAAAACAGCAATCTCAATTCCACAAGCAAAGCGTCTTGCATAAAAGATGGTACAGAGTGCAGTAATAATGGTAAATGTATTTGCGATGGCTGTGAGTGCCAACCAGGGTGGGTACACAACATTTACTGTCATAATTTCCCCAATAATGTAAAGAGTTATGTTTAGAAATTGCTTTAAACTTAGACAGGTCCTTGATGGTCATTCCCAATATTCGATCTGTCTTGAGTTTGGTTATACCACAAGTAGGTATACCCAAAGTACACTTTAATTAGTTATTATTCTACAATATCTAAGTAGGTCAAACCAGAGATATCTAGAATCTAGATTGACTAAAAATTGGGAACAACCATTCACGGTACAATTAAATTAAACAAGTTATAATTAATAATCCAGAGCAGTGTTGGCAAAAAATCAATTCGAATTAACGATTAAGGATTGAGGATTGACCGATTAATACGAATTGACGATTAAGGATTGACAAAACTAATTCTAAATCTACGGATTGAAGATTAAGAATTACTAATCGTTAATTCGAATTGATCGGTCAATCCTCAATCATCAATCGTCAATTCGGATTAACGATTACTTTGTATTGTAAATGTAACCTTTCCTACCTAATGATAATGTACTTTTTTTAGGCCGTTTGCCGTTTATCTAAACTGACCAAATGCGTTCAAAAGCGGTTTCTTAGTTTACCAAAGGTTCTGAAACATGTTTCAAACGGCAATATTAAGGATGTCATTTCTGGAACATTTTCTGTACTTTTCTTGAAAGGAACATGTTTTCGAACCTCTAGGAACCTTCAGATATCGGCTTTCAAGTCCAGTAAGCAAATCTAAAAAAACACGAAAAGGACACCTTTGAAAAGTAATCTATGCGACGTTGTTTAATCTAGATTGAGAATTGATTTAATCCAAATTGAGGATTGATGTGTCAATTCTTAATTCCAATATCGGATTGATGCATTAATAAAAATTGAATCAATTCGAATTGATTAATCCGGATTGATCTAGTTCAGATTGATGCCAACACTGTCACCCAGTTATTATAAGAAATTCACTTCGATATTCGAGATACCCAGCTGGAAGTTCTGTAAATACTTGCATATTGACGCCCTAGAAGTTGTCTCAAAACCTACATATCCTAGGGTGTGCGCAACTATTAAATGAATGAGTACCCTAGGCCTTTAAGTGATGCTGTGACCGCGCACTCTTCGCCCTCTATCTCGAAAATAGACACCGTAAGTATACAAAAAAATTACAATTGTAGAGAATTTTGTATTCTACAATATTGATAACGAATACAAATAGCAAAAATCCATAGGAAATTAGATATTTTCAAAAGAAGCGCAAAACACAATTTTTTGTGACTTTTGACCTTGAAATTTAATAGTTACGCACACTCTAGGATATGTAGGCTTTGAGACAACTTTTAGGGCGTCAATATGCAAGTATTTACAGAACTTTCAGCAGGGTATCTCGAATTCCGAGAATCTTGCCTTAATTAACCTTAGATAGCTGCACTATAAGGGGAATTCAAAGAAATGGAGGAAGTGAGTGGCTCGTGTCCTATAGAAATATGGAAGAATATTGACACAGACAGAAATCCGTTTGTTCCTTTCAATACTGACAATCTTTCAGATTCGAAGGCCCATATTGTGAGTACCGAAATGACGATTGCAAGCGAGACCGTAATGGAGCCCTGTGCTCAGGGCGTGGCAAATGCAGGAATGGCGTGTGCCTTTGCGATGCCTATTGGACCGGCGAGGCGTGTGAATGCAGCACATCTACCTCGGGGTGCATGGAAGGAGGCATTAACGTATGTAATTAGAGTATATCCGATGTTATTAGATGTTTTAGCGCTTTCAGTTGTTTTACAGGTTTTTATTTCAATTTCCACCAGAGATGTGCTATGCAGCTATGCTGCGAAGATGTATTACGCTGCGCTACGAAATCCGTTTCCACCGGTGCTATACTATGTGCACCAATGAATATGGTTGGTGGATATCAAAAGCATCCGTAGAATCGTAGCATAGCATAATATCTCTGTTGGAAAGGCAACCTAAGGCATGATTAAATAAAAAAAAAAACAAAATCACAATCGATTTCTCATTGTTACGAAAAATTACATAAGTACACAAAATGCATAGTTAACTATCGTAACTCGTAAGTCTGAGGAACCAATTAAGTTTTGTTTAAAAAATTCTCAAATAAGTACATATTTTTTGAAAAGAACTCTACAAATGCGAACCTTGTTTGATGAAACTAACCGTTTTAGATATGCAATGACCGTGGAAAATGCGAGTGTGGCCGTTGTACATGCAACAGCCTGCCATCGTGGGACGTCCGCCCTTACCAAGATGAGTTCTGCAACCAGTGGCCTTGTGAAAACTGCCACGACAGGCAATGTCGCGCGTTAACAAGCTGCGTTGCTTGCCTTAGTAGCAACAACACAGACTGTTCCCTTGACTGTGAAAAGGGCATCACCGTCGTCAACGCAAGTTCTGTGACTGAAGATGTAAGGAGCAACTGGAAAGCCTGCATTAAATACCATCACAGGGTCATGTCCGGATGCTACTCCAATTTTTCCTATATTTACGAAGAGACGGAACGAGGCATTATGTTGTTTGTGCTTTCAGAGCCGGATTGCGTAGAGAGTTACTATAGTAAGTATTGAAATCTAATCCACATGATTGTAATATTTGAGCTTGGATCCAAAACCAAACGTTAAATACTCAGGGTTCAATGCTCTAAAATCGTTCAATTCTTCAGTCTTAGGCTACGTTTTCACCAGCGATGTGCAAGGTAGCTAAGTGGCGCGAGACTGTTGTAACGAGGTGTAACGGTGTGAATTTTTCCACCAAATCTTATAAAATACGGATAACTCACGTTATAAATCGAGTTTAGCTCGACATGTTTCGGACTAATTCGTAGCCTTTCAACTTCAACAGCGAGTGTGGAGGTGCCTTTACAAAGTGATGTAGTTAGTATTGTGTGCTACCCTATTTTTGACAAAAATATAAATGACGATAATAACGAGGGTAGTCGTGAGCCAGTGTTAGTTTCGTCGAGCACGAGCAGTCGCGCGAAGAGAGCAGAGGCGCGCAGTTCGCGTTTGGCAGCAGCAGCTGCCGCGGCTCCTAGATGAAGGGCTACGAATTAGTCCAAAATATGTCGAGCTAAACTCGATTTATAACGTGAGTTATCCGTATTTTATAAGATGAGTGAGTCTCACGGGAGTTTGATGTTAAATGTTTCCACCAAAGATGTGCGAGGCGGCTGAGCGGCGCGAGGCTGTGTAACGAGGAGGTGACAAAGGCTGAGCGGTGCGAGGTTGTCACTGGACAGAATCCTCGCCCCGCTCAGCTACCGTGGACATCTTAGCCAGACGCCGCCTCGCAACACGTTCCTCACACATATCTTTCCCTTCGTTTGTATGTCTAAAAACGTCGCTCCTTTGAGTTGTTTCCACCCGAGCTAAGCTAAGCGAGGATAGATAAGTAAATCGCTCGTTCCCTAAATATCAAAATTGCAAAATACTAGATTGATGACATTACCTGCTTATCAAAAGATCAGATTCCCGGAATACCAGATTTTCTTTAAACTATGTTCGTTTTTATAAAAGTATTTTGCAATTCTGATATTTAGGGAACGAGCGATCATACCGTTTACATTATCATTTAATATCTTAAGGTTAAGGTTTTTTTCATCTAAGGTCAATTATTTTTTTCAGTATACGGCGGCATATCGCTAACAATCCTCATCCTGATTGGTCTAGCGAGTTTGATAGCATGGAAGCTGATAACGGACGCCCAAGACCGAGACGAGTTCATGAAGTTCCTGGTGAAGGCGCGTGAAGAGAACGAGGAAGTGATCAACGAATGCTACGAAGACCCTACCACGACTTTCCGCAATCCCATGTTCAAGAGGTCATTCCGCGGATCTTTCCGATGAATCTATGTCGGCGCCTTAGTAAAATATGTACTGAAATTTAATATTAAATTTGTAAGTGTTATAATTTCTCGTGTCTTATTAACCTTTTGAACGCCGAGAGCCACTAAAGTGGTCGAGTGCTGTAGTGCCCACCACGCCAACGACCACTAAAAGGGTCGGAGTGACAGTGCACTTTGATCATGAATAAAATCTATTGTAAACAGCTTTTCTTTATATCTACTGGCTTAAACGTAACATCAATTCATATTTTGTTCCTTAAAAGAATTAACGAATGCTTGGACAGCTCAAAATGTGAAAATTTCGGGATTATTCTTCGGATATAATTTGGCGCAATAATGTCAGTGTCTCATACGCCAATAGCCCCTAAAGTGGTCGCTAGAGCTGTTGCCAAATCTGTTTCATTTACATTTGACTATTAATTGTGAAAATATTGTTACGAAGTTGTCTTTTCCAATATTTGTAATCCTAGTCTATTTTATAACATTCTATCATCGTTTTTGTCGTGTAGTATCGGGATAGAATAACAACTCTCGACCGTGAATGTCGTAAGAGGCAACTACGGAAATAGATTTAGTTATGCTTTAGACTACAGGCTAGCAACCTGTCACTATTCTACCTCTTCTATCTTTGCAAACCTTAAACTACGCTAGAAGTGGCTGCGAAGCGTGATATAGTCATAATAATGGTTTGGTCTGTGTCACGTTTCTTGTGCTCTGCCAACCCTATTCGGGAACACAGACTTGATTGTATGTATGTATGTAAATCATCGTCTTAGCATAAAAACATACTGAAACAAAATTTTAAGTTTACGATTTAATTACTGACCTTGATATTTCGATATAAAAAATGTATCTGTAGAGTGTAACAGTCACATCTCTATGATCGCGGGAAATCATAGTTCCTTGTACGCCAACAACCACTTTAGTAGCTAGCCCATGACGTCATTGACGGTAAATACTCTGTACTAGTGATGGCGTAGGGGTGAACAAAAAGAAACAAAATTCGTAAATTGGACCTTTCCATTGACTTTTCCTGACCGGTTTTGTTACGTATGAGATTCACTATATTTTTGTAAAACAGTATACGAAGCTAAAAGCAAGATATACTCGTATACCGGCAAGTTATTATGAGTGAATGCCGTGAGTGGCAGTTATCTGCATCTTGTTCTTAGTTTTCAAGCTTGCGTCAATAACTTGCAGGAGTTGCTGGTATAAATTCGGCTTTACATAGAGGCGTCAAAACTTCTTACAAGAAGTACTATTGAAACCTTATCAATGCAATTGTCTATCATTCTGATTGTGAGTTATTAGGACCTTACCCATGAAATTGGCGTTTTGTACTTACTGCAGAAGAAATAATTCGTATCTTGGAAAGCGGCTACTCATTCTCGTACTACGATTACCGAGGCTAGTCTTAGAGGCTAGTAAATTTTATCGATAAATGTTTTGCACTGCACTATGAGATTCGTCATTTTTGATAACGCCACGGTTGTTGGCGTGTGAGTGATCACTTCATTCAAATATGAAAGCGTTCAAAAGGTTAATATAATAACTTAATAACTATATTTTGTAGTCAGTCGGTACTGATATTACCGTGATACATGGTGTAGGAACTCTGCTGTACATCACAAAAAATGAAACACCAAATGGATTTTAACGATTTTGTTACTTAAAAATTTCAATCGTGTAATCCACGTTTAAATATAAATAAAAATAACAAAATAAAAACGTAACAAATACAGGGCCTTTACAAATTTTGTTGCAAACATTCTCGGCACACCGCCACCGTTAAACACTGTTACAAAAACGCTTCCTAGATTTGGAAAAACTTCTAGAAGATTTACACGGATTTGGTGTTCCTTTACACAGGAATAAATATAGGATAAACAAGTACACTCCGGTTTTTTGTGCAGTTGCTAGTTTTGCCATTCATTGCTTGAACAAGAAGCTACTCCTCACTGGAAATGCTAAATAACACGTCAATAGACAAACATCTTTCACCGCGACACATTAACAATGCATCTCTTTAATTTAGACATTCATGGTTCCTTTTCTGTAGCACATTGGGTATCCGCTACAATAAAATTTAGGAATGAATTCGAAAGTGAAAATATTTTTAACTTGACGTCGGTTGCTTCCAAGCGAAACTGGAGAAAGTTTAACATGATGAAAATGCCTTCGATTTTACCGTCAACTTTTCTGTTTTTGCTTCTTGGTGGCAAGGAATGTCAAAGCTAGTGGTGCGTTACTTCTTGTGAGGTCTGGGCGGTAGACGGTCGTGCTGTCGTCGTAGGCGCGTGGGGGGCTCGTCGGAGTACAGTTTCCTCTCCCGCCTCTCTTCCACGTCCAGACGCGCCAGTACCGCCTGCCAAAACAAAAACAATGATAGATCCACAGACTTATATCGAAATAGATACCGCGAATTCCTGCATTTGTATGAAAACCAAGCGTGCCACTTTTTCTCTACCTACTGTAACGTCACATGAGCGCTTTAGTGATGGGAATTGACAGTCCGAGTGAAACCGATTCAAAGGTGACGCCGCCTTATTCAAATTTTGCTGTCTCTGGGCAATTAAACCTAATCTAAGTGGTACAAAACTAAATGAATTCGCGTCAAAGGAAGAGCATCGCTATCCCTTTTGGCTCCTTTTTGGCACACGAAGTACATCACGTACTTGAGTCATCTACTTCGACATAAGTCTGTGGATAGTTTAATATAAGAACGCTTAAATGCCTCTATACATTTTTTCAGTGTTGAAATTTTGATAAGAACTGGTGACATTTACAGTAAATCTCAATGGAAAAAAAGCTACTGAAATTTCAATTTCCTATCAGTAGTACGCTAAACAAAACGGTCTGGCGTTTAAATAATTAAAACCTAATTTCAGTCAAAAAAGTTCAAAATTAACTTTGTCATTTGTTTTGAAGAATTTGTTGGTAATAACAGGATTTGGTACCCTATTGCTAACCCTTTGACTGCACTTTGTACCCTACTAACTTTTTGAAGAATTTGGTACCCTATGGCGAACCGTATCGGCCGGACCTGGTACCCTACTGCTAACCGTTTTGACTGGATTTGGTACCCTGTTGCTATCGGTGCGGATCTTCTTCTGCCTTAGACCGCAAGGTGCCGCTGGCACCAGGTCGCCAGCTGACCGCCGCTCCATGAGGCCGAACTCGGAGCTGGTGTCGCAACTGCAACTAAAACGAATTAAGGACTTTTTAGCTAGTTTGTAAGGGTTTTGTAAGCATGCTATGGACTTTTTTAGACATAAAACTACCGTGAGACTCACTCATAGTGAAATAAACGGATCTACTCACGTTTTTTATATCGAGATTAACTGATGGGTCACGGATTGGCCTGAAACATGTCGAGCTAATCTCGATATAAAAAACGTAAGCTTATATCAGTTTGCTATAGACTGGAAAAAAATTTAGACAAGATTATCGACGTTGTATAACTTACTCGGCTACATTTGGTATTACGTCGTTTGGAAATAAATAATTATGATTTGGGAAAACGAATTATTTTCAAACTATGTAATGCAATAAGATTTGAGTCGATATGATAAGTGAAAAGGTGTTTTGGATTAATCAGTGTTTTAACTTTAGAAATTCTGTTCAGCGACTTGAAAGACGGAAATTGCCATCCCCATCTCATGCATATTAATTAATGCTTCAAATTTAGTACCATATGAAGAAAAAAACCATTACCCTATGAATCAATTAACAATCAATCTATCAATTAGGCGGATTCAGAATTACTATGTTACCAAAACTAAATGTCATGATTTTTATAGAACAATCGACGAGTAATGATCCCTGGGACACTGACAATAATAATCACGATACAACCTTGTAGCGGCGTCACCGTTACATTGAAATCGAACCGTAGGCGTTTAAAAATTACGTTTATTTATTTTAGGTAGATTTATTTCATTACAATGATATTTCGATGGAATTATAACAATTCTTAACATTTACAAGGAATTATCTCAACCAGAATTTACGTTTACGTCTTGCAAAAGTTACTTCGTTTGGAAGACATCGACTAATGTGGAAAAATATCGATAAAAAAATGTCGATAAAAATGTCGATAAGTTGAAAAGAATGTACACAAAATACACTAAAGTAGTACACTTTCCGTCTTCGATTTATAATCATTTAAGTTGTCTGCAATGCCATACACAAAAGTTGAAGTTCAAAGTTCACAAAATATATATTTTACATAAGAAGGCCTGTACCGAAAAGTTTTTTTACAAAGTATATTGACGATATTTAATGAAACTCCGATGAATAACAAAGACATCCACCATTTTTCCTACCGCCGCAAAACTTAAACTGAGATTTTTGAGATAATTTCGCAAAACAGTTTATCTCCTCATTATTTTATCGCCCTGCATTTTTAATAATAACCGTACTCAAACTGATTTGACTATGCCAATAGATGCACAAAGATATCATAAATAGAGGGATTTTAACAAAAATTTAAAACAGTTACCGGCCAAATTTTTGCTGGTAATAATAAGGATTTTGTAAAAAAACTTTTCGGTACGGTACGGGCCTTACATAAATGACCTGATTCACAAAACGAAAGTTTGTTTACTGGGTAAAATTATACGATAAGGAAATGAAATGGGTCCATTTCTATTTTTGGAAAATTTAGGTTTTTTTAGTTTTTAATTTATGCCAAAAAAATTAAATCACTTCAACGACAACATAACAAAACTCCTTCGTCTTTAATAAAGTTAAGTTCCATCGACACGCCCCATCACTAACGTGAACTGTCATGGCTCATGTCAGGGATCATGTCTCGCCGATTGTCCTATAACTACAAACCGACGTCATATTGATGACACGGTGTTGCTAAGATTTGTGATAATTAATTGGCTTTCTCGGAAATAAATTTTACCTAAAGTCTTTTTCGGCTGTTGCTTGGGAAGATAATTTTACATCAGGATGGTTTGTGGGTAAGCTCCGACACACGGCCTCCCTGACTTCTTCGAGCCTTCTCTTTTCTTCAGCGACTTTTCGGTCCAAGTCAGCCACTACGAAACACATTAGAAACCGGTTAAATTTTATCAATTACTCCTATAATTGCCATTTATAAATATTACTTTTGTCACAGACTAAGCAGATACGACAATGTTTTATACATACATACATTACATACATACATATTCTCACGCCTGTATTCCCAGGAGGGGTAGGCAGATCACATGAATTCAAAAATCCAGTGCCACGTTTAGCAAATTCAGAGTAACCAGATGGTCAAACGTAGTATTGTGGTGACAGGTTGGTAGCCCATCGCCCACAATACACCAACCCTTTCCCAGAGTCGACTCTTACGACACCCACGGGAAGAAAGGGGGAGGTGCTATTCTAACCCGGCACCACACGGGGAAAAATGATAATGTTTTATCTGCGTATAAATATAAATGCCTTCTTTCCATAATATATTATGTCGGCACCAACAGGTACTTGACGGAAAATTTATGTTATCTGCGCTATGTGTGTTAGCTTGTATAGGGAGCGATATTGACAGATATCCGTTTAGATACAGATATCTTATCTTATCTGCTTAGTGTTTGACACGCTTGAATCTGTCTTCGGCACGATTCCATCAGAGCAGTAGATCTAAACATTTTCAGTTCCATTAGTATAATGGCGAAACTTAGGTCACCGATTTTAGCTGTCCTTCCAATGATATACTCACATAACGTCTTTTTAATGTAAGGTAAAAAAATTAACTACCCCTCGGTATATTTTCTATCTCGCAGAAGTAATTACTCCAAGGTTTGGAACTCAAACTGTGATATACAAAATACAGATAGTAGTGTTGCAGGGACGCATCGCCACTTTATATCAGACGACATGCTACAATATGTCGTCTGATATAAAGTAGCACCTTAACGTTTAACTTACTGTGCTGCTGCGTATTCTTCTGTTTATTGATCAACTCCATCTCAAGCGAGTCTATTTTCTTCTGAAGCGCTTCTTCTTTACTTAGCTTCAGTTTCCAAGTGCGACAGACTTTGAGATGTAGGAATGACAGCTCTTGAGCGTCGAGACCCTATTGCAAATATTGTAAAATAAATAAGTTGCTAATTAAAGACTATCAAAGAATAGTAAAGAGGATTTGAGAAAGCAAAAACCGACCACTTCACCGAGTTTACCTAAATAAAATTCCATTTTTATACATACACATACACACATATTCTCACGCCTGTATTCCCAAAAGGGGTAGGCAGAGCACATGAATTCAATAATCCAGTGCCACGTTTATATCCCCATATATTGAGATTGATTGACTCTTAAAGTTACAATAGTCAATCACAACAACTGAACCTTAAAGACTCACGATTCAATTAACTATAGTAGGTATTTTGACAATATAATCGTACACTCCTCAATAAAATAGGAGTTGTTAACATAACTTGATAGGTAAGTTATCGCATTATTCCCAAATCTTTCAGTTCTTACTTCGATATTGCCATTTGAAATCTTGCCAACAATGTACTTCAGATACGCCATTTCTGCTAATTTCCTCTGTTCTACATCAACTTGTTCGAAAATGTTGCGAATAGTGTCCGATATGTTGACGTCTAAGGAACACGTGCAAGGGCCATGCATACGAGACTTGGGTTTTACATTGAACGCTTCTACTGTCGTCTTAGTGAGCATTTTGGCATCAGACCGTGATTTCTGCTTGCGTTTTCTTAGGTCAGGAGAACAGGCTCTAGAAGGTACCTGTAACTTTACAATAATAATCTTAGTTTCATTGTTCTGATCTACAAGCTTGAGGTTCAATATTTTGAGGACACAAAAGTTAAAGATGAAGGGAAATGAAGCTTTTAATTTAATGTTCAAAAAGAAAGGAAAGATGTGAAAAAAGACTCACGTCATCCTGCACAGGTAAATTCGAGTCCTTGCTTTTAACTTTCAAAGACAAATTCTCTTTTTCAAGCTTGTCGGCTTTTCGCATAGCCTCTATACTCATTGCTCTTAAATTATCGACTTCGTTTTCATGCATCTTCATTATGTCATGTAGCGTTTCTTCGTGAAGACTTTGCATATTTTTCACACCTTGATTATGTTCATTGATGATGCTAATTATGTTTCTATCATACTGTACTTTTATGGCTTCTATTTTCTTCTTGTAGTCTTTTTCAACATTTTCCAAAGTTTTTCTAAGATTCTGTATAATCTGTTCATAGTAGTCTGAAGTTGCGTCTAATTTTACCATTACACTGCGTTCAACGGATATTGTGCGACTCCTCTCACTCGTTTTGCTCCGACTCGGGCTGTATTCTGCCGATTGACTGTCAGATCCTCTTTTTTCGTATATTTTACCTGTGACACGACTTTCATCACTTCTGGCTCTATGTAAAACACTGCCGACACCGTATGATGATAATTTGTGTAGATCGCCTTCTCTGATAGCTGTATCAAGAATATACTCTAAAGCAAAATCGTTCTGCCTTCCCTGATCAGACTCAGTTTCATTCGAAATTTCGTGCTGTTTGGCTTTAGATTTTATAAGAAAGACATCCGCATCTACGCGAGAAAGTTCATGATGTGACTTTTGATTCGGTTTTTTCCTGCTTTTCCTCTCAGTTAAAATAGCACTCGTGAAGTTTGGTTTATCGCTATTCTCATTTAAAGCTTTAATATCTAATTCCTTCTTGAGTTTCGTAGATGATGTTGTTTCTGTATTTAAGTTGGTTGAATTGCGTGATTCCTCGTACACTTCTTCATCATTCGACATTTTCGTCATCGAATGAGACTCATATTTTTTCGAACTGTCCTTAGGAGATTCATCAATCATTATTTTGGAATCCGAGAAATTATTTCTTTTCGGAGAACTATAAATAGCAACAGTATAAGAGTCTTCGGACTTTTTATCACCATCTGATATTGTTGCCAATGATGTGCTATCATTATCATCAACTCGAGGCAAATCAATGTTCAACTTTGTTTTTACCTTATCATCCCGTTTTTCATCAATTTCGGCATAAAAGGCTTGAGGATTGTTATCATATTTTTGTACTTTGCGTTTCTTGTGCAACTTATTGCTCACAGTTTTTGCAATGGGTACCTTATAGTGCTTAGAACTGATTTTTTGTGGCTGTTCATCTGACGATACTTCATCCTGATCGTATTGTTTTCCTCCATAATTATTTTCACTATCTTTATAAATAACTAAAAGATCAGTTGATTTAGAAGGCGGTCCTTCTCTTGTGTCATTTTCAATCAACTTAGTATAGCCAGTGCTTTCTGTTCTAAAGCTATCGTTTGTTTGTTGCTCAAGGCTTTGTGAATCCTGAGTTTTAGTAATTTTTTGTGTGTTTTCTGCATTATTTGGTGGTCTGTTATAAATATCTATTAATTTGCGATCCGCTTCATTTCGTCGGTCTAATGGCGTTTTTATGGCTTTAATTGGTTCACCATTGCTGGTACTTTCTAGATCATAATTTGTCTCAGGAGTGTCTTCTGAAGTGGATTGCACACTGTCCCCAACATAAGGAATAGAGTGATGTTCTAATTGACCTGGTCCTAGTCGTTTGATTTTGTAGTTTAAGTAACTACTCTTAACGAAATCAAAAGTCGGTTCCACTTTGGCAGACAGAATTTGAACCTCATTTACAGATGGAGGTTTTTGTTGTGGTAGCAATTCGGACACTGGTGCACTCGATTCTTTCTGGCGAGATTTATGTCTCGTCACTATATTCATATCAGGGATTTTATCAGCATTTTTAGAATTTTCGTCAAAATGTGATTTAGACTCAATTTGTGATGGATTAGCTACAGTATTGCTTGGTAAAAGTTCTGTTTGCAAAGATATGTCTTTTTGATTTTCTAATGATAAAACTTGAGTTGCTGTATTTTTAACAGGTCTATTAGCAAGATTCTCTAGTTGCGACTGTAAATCAGCGATCTCTTTACTTTTGATTGCGTGATCAGCGTAGAGCTTTTGGATAGTATTTTCTTTATTATTATGTTCAGTGACGGTTGCTTTTAATTTTTCTTGTGTCTCGCATAATTTAGACATCGAATTCTGATATAAATCTTGAAGAGATTGCACTTCCTCTTCTAATTTAGCAATGTAACTTTTAGTTGAATTATTAATCTTATCTATTATAAGTTTTTGGTTTTCAATTTCTAATTCTAAATCTTTTATTACACCTTCGTCATGCACTATCTGTTCTTCCAGCTGTCTTTTGAGATTAATTAATTGCTGTTCCATATTCAACTTATCTTTTATTGCATCTTCCTTTTCAGCAAGTGTTTTTTGTTTTTCATTTTCGAAGTATTTCTTCGCCTCATCAGCTTTGTTGATAAAAACTTGCGATGTGGTTTTTACTTTTTGTAAAGTTTGTTCCAACGATGTACTTTTTGATAGTCTTGAATCGAAACTTTTTCTGATTCTGTCTAATGATGACAAAATTTCTTCTACCTCACACTTTTCCGGTATCAATGTACTATCACCCGCACTGTGCATTTCAAGTTGTTTGATGTCTGTGGCTATAAGATTTCGTTCATTTCTTAAGTCTGTAATTTGAGATATATATTTTTGTTTATCATTCAAAGATTCTGTGGTTTCAAGTTTTGTCATTGACAATTGATCTTCTAGTTTTGTGTTTTCATTCTGCAACATCGCTAATTCCATTTTTATATTGTGAGTTGCTTTAGAATCTGAAACAAGCACAATGATTTCATTTAAAATTATTTTTTAAACTCAATTCAATTTCAAAAATGTGTTCGTGTAGCGTAATCTTACGATGGGCTTCCAATTGCTGTCTAGATTGTTCGATGTTATTGAAACTAGCATCTTTAATTTCAAATCCTGTTTCTACAGCGCGTTCTAGTGTATTATGCAACCTTCGTACTTCATCCTCAAGCGCATTGATGTTATTCTGCATTATCGCTATTTTATCATCACGTGCGCAGACTTGTTCTTTGAGCTCGGAAAGAACATTTTCCTAAATAGAACAAAAAGTGATTAAAATACAATTTTGAAGTGACTTTAAGTAAAATTATTTACTACTTTTCTTACCGTTTCATCTAATGTATCCAAAAGATCTCTAATTTTAATACGACCCGACACTTTTTCCTCCTTCATCTTTTGAATTTCTAGCATTAGATTAGCGTAAGATTGCCTTGTGGGGCTTGATATTTCGGACGTGAGCTAAAAACCAAATAAAAATGTTACAATTAAACACACATTAAAGTCCTGTGCCGTGTTGGGATAGAATAATAACTCTCCATTTCATCCGTGGATGTCGTAAGAGGTGACTAAGGTTATACCTGTCAACTGTAAACCTAAAAAAAACATACATATGTATATGCTACAAGTGGCCACGAAACGTCAAATTTTCATGGTATTATCTACGGAGCGTTTTGTGTGCTCTGGCTACCCTGTTTGGGAATAAAAGCGTGATTTATGTATGTATATAGGAATGTACATAAAAGTAAAGAAAAATAATCTTGACCAACCTGATTTCTAGTAGTCATCAATTTTTCTTCTAAATCAGAGTTATGTGTAATTAGGTTATTAGTTTGACCATAAAGTTCATTGTTTTCTCGTTCCAATCTTGTCAAATCTGATAATTGCGCATCTAAGGCTCTCTGAAGTCTTTCTTTTTCCAGCATTATTTGTTCATGAGCGGTTTTTAGTTTATTGTATTCACTTTCTAATATTTCATGATGCTGTAATTTTTCCATCAATACTGAACTTTCTTTTCTGACTGAATTTAAAGCAGTTTGTTTTTCAATATTATCACTTTCTAAACTCCTAATGTTGTTCGTGGCTTCAAAATTATGCAATTGAAGTGTTGCTATCTTCTCTTGCAATGACCTATTTTCTTCAATTTTGTTTTCTAATGTATTGTATAATTCGTTAATCTCTTGGTTTTTTACTTCAAAGTCATGCTCTAATTCTTTTTTCTCATTGAGTATATCATTAAAATTGTTTTTCAAATCTGAAAGTTCCTGCTCTAGCATCGATAACTGTGCAGATTTTCGTTTCAGTGAATCATTTTCATCCCGCAGAAAACTTAAATTCTGGCGAAGTTGACTGTTGTCTGTGGTAAGATTTTCATTCGCCAAGTTTAATTTCACCAGCTCGTCTTTGATTGCCTCGGACTGTTTTAAGAGTTCTGCACTCTCCTTTTTATTCAATTTAATCGAATATATAGCACTGTCTAGATGAGAAGTTTTTTGTTTTAATTCATTTTCCAGTGACTTCTTTTCCATGCCTAATTTTTCATACGCATTTTTCAGGTCCATAAACTGTTGTGAAACTTTTTCGAGCTCTGAAAGTTTCCGTTCTAAAATCAAACTCTCTTTTTTAACCAGTTCTATAGATTTTTTACCTTCCTGTTCTCTGTTTTGTAAGTTTGCCAACTCTAGTTTAAGCTTCTCATTTTCTTCAATCTTCTGTTTCAAAACCCTTTTTGTTGATTCGTATTCCTGCATTTTTTCTTCAATCGTATTTGATAAGTCCTCTTGTTGTTGTACAAATTCATCGTAATCTTTAACTTTTTGAAGTCGTTCTTGGCTTTCTTGCCTCGAAACCTGAAGTGATTCCAACGCAAGCTGTTTTTCACTTTCTAATTTCCTAACTTGGTCTTCGTAGCTTACTCTTAATTGCTGAAATTTATCGAGAAGATTTTGCTTTTCATCCGCCGTTTTGTCAATCTCAAGTGACTTTTTAGCAATCACCCCCAAAAGATTTTCTACTGCAGTTGTTTTGTCTTGAATAGACTGTAATAGCAATTTATTCTCTTCTTCAAGCCTTTGTCTTTCATCTCTGTAACTCTCAATGCATTCTTCCAAATACTTGCTGTGTTCAGATGCTTTTTCAAATGAATCTACAACATGAACAACACATAAAGTACTTAGTAAAATAATAATCTCTTTGCAATATGGTTTATAGAAAGTATAAGTAAAACTACTTTACTTACTCTTCCACACCTCTACTTCTCCCTTTAGTTCATCAATTAGCAAAAGTTTATCGTGAAAATCATCTTCAATATCTTGATAATTTTTTATTTGTTCTTTTAAAGCTTGATTTTCATCTATTAAAACGAGTGATGGCGAAGTTTCTTCACGAGGTTGACTCTAAAAAATGTCTCGAAACAGCTTATTTTCAAGTATATTTTTTCATAATCATTGTAATTACTGCGTTCACCAAAAAGTTAAAGTGAAAAAGTTCAGAGTGATCGACGAAATCGAAAATTTGAAGTCGTTAATATGTACTTAACTGTGATCTGGGTACATTATAAAACTACCCTACGCCCCCATCCCATAAAAGAGAGCTAAAAGTCAATTTAATAAAACGAAGATAATTTAATTATGTTATCTCGGAATAAATGTTTTATTAGAAATTGACATTGTATAAAATTTGTTATTCTTAATATGAGTTTAGATTAATAATAGTTAGTTTTTTAGAATTTAGTTGCTACAATATCGCATTGGGTTTCAAGCCTGTAATGATATATGTATGTTTAAATAAATAAAAATAAATAAAGAATAAATATTAATGTATGCTTTAGGCGACAAATATACAAAAAGTGATTATGAAACGTTTTATCTAAGTAACATTTCGTTAGACTTCCATACTATTTGAGAATACAGACGTGATGTATGAATGCATCTAAAAATATTATTCTGACCTTTTCCGGCTCTTGCTGAATCAGTTCCACAATTTGAGAAGATAAACTTTTAATTTGTTGCTCCTGGCACATACATTTACATTCGGATTCTTGTAATCTACACTGCAGTGCGTTTTTTTCTTTTTCGAAAGCGATGTATATGTCAGAAATTTTCTTTTCAAGACAAATGTTTTGGTTCCTTAAGTCATCAATGGTGGCGTTTTTTATATGATTGATTTCAAACTCCGCTTTCAATTTAGTTTCTAAACCCGATGTTTCTTCTGCTAGCACTAAATATTGCTCTTTTAAGTTGTCAAGGTCTTCCGATCGTTTCCTATAATGTTCTTTTTCATTCCAAACTGTACTGTATTCCCTGAGTTGACTACGTAAATTTTCAAATTCTAATTCTAGTTTATCATAATTAGAACATTTTATTCGTAAGCAATCGTTTTCGTGTTTCTGATTCTCGTGAATATTTAAAAGTTCGTCGTAGCTTTCTTGGAGATCTTTAAGTCGTTTCTGATTTTCTTCGTTTATATTGTAACGTGGATCAAGAAGTTCGTCATTTTCAAATATTTCATCTTTTGTTGAAGTGCTATCTTTGCTCAGTATTTCTTTCATTTCTTCGTTTTCCATTATATCGGCGACTAGTTGGGCTCTTTTTACGTCTGGACCCTTGTCAGCTTCTGAGGGTGTAAGTGCAAAAGTGGTCTCTACTCTAGTGAGGACCTCTGCATGATAACAAGTACAATCTCGAGGGTCTGCTGTGTTGAAATCCTTTGAACAAGGGGCTATTAGAGCAAGGCAGAATTTCTCTAGCACCTTCATCTTAAATAAGATTTTCCCTTTGATATCAACGCAACGCGTATCTTTACCGGCCGTCTGTAAAAAAACTTCTCTATAAAGTGTATCTGTGTTGGTGTTACCGCTAGAATTGAAATTAGTGTTTTACGAACCATTAGGTTAAGATACTGCTTGTACTTGCTATTTTCCGCTAGTATTCCATAGATTTTCTCAAGCGCTGTGTATATGTGTGCGTAAATGCCATATGGCTCGCAGACGTCATTTTCCATAATCTGGAATAGATGTTTAGGATTGAAACAAATACTAGTAGGACAATAACTGGAAATTACCGTCTTTCTATCAAGAGAGTGAGAGAGAGAGAGAGAGAGAGAGAGAGAGAGGGAGAGAGAGAGAGGTATAAACAGAGACAGAAAAAGAGAGAAAGTGAGAGAGAGAGAAGGAGCGAGACTTACGGCCAGCGAATTCCGCATAGCGTTCAACTTAGCGTCTTTACTGATGATCTCGTCTTGCATTTCCTCAATTCTGGGATCGTGGGCAGCTGAAAGTATTTATACCTACTTCAACTGTTAAAAAAAATACAGACAATAAAATTTGGCAATCATTTCCATCTTGATCATCTCAAATCTAAATTTACTAATTCATAAAACTTTTGTGGTTTACGTCGTACTGTAATTTATTATATCGCCTATTTCTTTAATTACACGATTGCCAACTTCTATTGAAGATACATAATAGTAACTACTTATTGCAGAGTAAAATCAAATTGATGGTATGTAAAGTATTAGTTCAACCGAGTTGGTATGATAACACTTATTTTGTTGCAAAATATACTATTAGTATTTGAACGCATTATCAACCGCAGTCATAACATGACCAATCCTTAAAACAATCGCTCGTTCCCTAAATATCAAAATTGCAAAATACTAGATTGCCGACATTACCTGCTTATCAAAAGATCAAATTCCCGGAATACCAGATTTTCTTTAAACTATGTCCGTTTTATATCAAAACAGCCTTTGCGAGCCTGGTGTTTTCGTGATCTGGTATTGGAGGAATTCGGTTTTAAATGGAAAATGGTGTATTGAGACCATAGTACTTTACAGAACTGTAATAAAAACGCACCTAGTATAAAGAAAATCTGGTATTCCGGGAATCTGATATTTTGATGAGCAGGTATGTCGGCAATCTAGTATTTTGCAATTCTGATATTTAGGGAACGAGCGAAAACAATCCTGTAGAAAATTTACCAGCTCAGATAGCACTAGATCCAGTAATGGCTAGACTGGCACTGTATGCGTAAGCTATACGAATGACGAATTAGGAAGCGCAGAAACGATTCCTGCCAATTTTAGGTCTGTCAACTTCTGTAGGCTTAGCACGGTAACAAGCTCTAGTCGCCTCGCGCGCGGAATAGTCTACCGGTCATTTTCTGCCGTCTCTAATTAGCAGTGATCGGATCTAGGATGCAATTTCCCGGGGTTTAAGTCCATAATATTAAGGTGGATATGACTTACAACCCCGCGACTTTTTTCGTAATTTTATTATCATTACAAAATTGTATCTAATATAATTCTTGTTTGTTTCTCTTGTTTCAGAAAGTAGTAACTCGTTTATGTATACAAAAGATTTCGGTTGATAGGAGTAATGAAATGTGTTTTTACATACATTATGTACATGTCAAGTAAACGACCTTATAGCAAACATCTTAATTTTGTTTATTTAGTGTAATCCTCCAAAAACTTATTATTTGCAATAACCT
Organism: Adoxophyes honmai; assembly: GCA_005406045.1. Taxonomy (NCBI): domain Eukaryota; kingdom Metazoa; phylum Arthropoda; class Insecta; order Lepidoptera; family Tortricidae; genus Adoxophyes; species Adoxophyes honmai. The sequence goes on along the minus strand of BHDV01054117.1, from coordinate 165,610 downwards.
ACTATCCAAAATCCCGGGAATCCCGAGGCACATCTACGATAAGCATAATGTTTAAGGTCGTTCACCCCAAATTGCATCCTAGATCCGATCACTGCTAATTAGACAGTGACAACTTTAATCTTATCTCGCGCGTATCTCTACTCGCACCTTGCTGTACTATTCCGGCTGGTCGAATGTACGACTTAAGGTCACAGCACACATATCAACTCGGAAAGGGATCGCCTCCGTATCGCCTCGAGCCGGTCAGTATTGTTTGTATGAAACTCCCTACTGCAACGCACACTAATCGGAATCGTAACGTAACCGCTTCGCCTCGGAACAGGCTCCGAACCGCGATGCGGTGCGTGGTCAACTTGCAGTTCCCGCGCTTACGGCTCGTTGTCCCCGCGCTTACGTCTCTCCGTACGCGAGCTCACGGCTCTTCGTCCACCCTCGCCGCTGTCCTTGTCAGCCAGCGGTCGGCGAGCCGTAAGCGCGGTGTCGCCTAGCCGTAGCCGAGTTGACGTACAGGAGCTGCTGATACGCTTACGTTACGTGCATACGTTGGGTTGACGCCTGGTTGATGGCGAGGCGAAAGGCGATACGGAGGCGATCCCTTTCCGAGTTGATATGTGTGCTGTGACCTTTAATTGTACTTACAGACGCTAGCGTCACACGGACACTCGAGCCCCGCTTGATTGCTTTTAGATACCATTTCTTTGACGTACGGTGTCCACTGAAAGGTAAACAATTAAGTTCTATACCCTTAAAGAATGATTTTCGAAAAAAAAAACTTACACGTTTTTCAAGATTTTCAATTCTGCTATCTAAGAAGTTCGTTCGAATAACTTTAAAAACGGAAAAGTTTCATACTAAGTAACTTTTAACCCTTGGAGTGTGAATTTTCAAAAAAAAATCTCTCGCTGCAAAAAAAAAATACTATACTTCAGATAGCAAACAATATCAGTTACGTATAAACTTACCTCATCTCCGTGCGATCTGTCCGACTGCAAAAGAAAAATATACACTTAATTTCTGTCCTCTCTAAAAAACAGGGTACTATTGTTATAATCGTCCGTTAGGTAGGTAACTTACATCAACCAAAATCGGTTAGAATAAATTGGTTTTATAATTTTGGTAATGAACTTGGTTAAGACTTATAATGTTGGGATAAACAGAACTGGAACAATGTAAACCTTCCTATCCAATGTATCCTTCCTATGCATATCCTAAGCCGGGTACTCACCTAGCGAGCCGTAACTGTAACCGTTGCATGTAGGGTCAGGGAGGGTACAGTTGCTCGAAGGGAACAGTCGCTCGAATGCACTGTGCTGGAAACTGAAAGAGCTATCTATCTGTCCTCTACGTTAATAAGAAGCGTTAGACATGCGATCATGTTCGAACTAATCCGTGAGCCGCTCCGGCGCCGCACGGCTGTGTGATGACGTGGTTTGACTTTTACTCGGCCGAATTTACATTTTCACAAAAGTTTGAGTTTGTTTTATAACTAAACTTTTGTAGGATTCTTAATTACTGTTGTTTTTGTCGAAAAGTATGACTAATCAACTTGGTATTGACTGATAATTCAGTGCTCTAGGTCTATGCGTTTGTTTCTAATTTGATCGTTATTTCAAAATGACATCAGGGTCAACAGTGGCTCGATTTGGTGAAGTACACACTGGCTCGCGAGCCACTGTGTACGTATGAAATTATAAATGAGTAACAAAATTACTACCGACAAAGTTTAATGTAATAAAAGTTGAATAAAAAAGTTTTTGATTGTTCTTAGAACTTAAAATTTAAAACCTGACTGCTAATATAATAAAAGTTAAAATTTATTCCTACCTACTTATTGGCAGAATGCCGCGACGTAAAAGATTGCCTTGAGTAGGTACCTAGAAAAATAATAGTCAACCAGACAGCGGAAAGCCTACTTGAAAGTTTTTACTTTTGAAAAAAAAATTGCGCTCCTATAGGAGCAACGTAAGAACGTAACGTGTGTATCATAATAATTACGCAAGTTCTAGATGAACAGTCATTGTAGATAGGTATTTACACAGAGGCTCTTTTCAGTCCGTAGCCACTGTGTAATGTTAGAACCACTGTATACGGAGGGTAGTACACAGTGGTTCGAGCCACTGTGTACTGTTAGAGCAACTGTGTACTAGGGGGTACTAGTCACTGTGCACCTATAGTAGTACACAGGGGCTCGATTCCCATTTTTAAAAAAAGGTTTTTATTTCTTTTTCGGTGTAAGTTATGGGAAATCTATTTACTACACATAAAACTTGAATAATGAACGCTGCTTTGTGCCTAGAAAAAATAGTCCAATCACTAACACTTTTGATACTATAGCTCGTTGAAAAAAAACTGGTTGCCTGTAAAGTCGGTATACGGGCGAAAGTTTTACGTGACAACGACTTTGAGTGGTAAAATAATTTTAAAGTGAATATTCATTCGTATAGTAGGAAGAAGGAATATTCGGCCCAGAATACCTTTTTTTACCATTCCGAGTCGAGACCTTAGTTCCTTGGGGTTCCAGCGCCACCAACTTAATGAAAGAGCTCTCCAAGCGGCTGGTTGATGCAACCGGAGGCCGAAGAGCTGGCAGCCACCTCGCTCAACGCATCAGCATTGCGATACAGCGAGGAAACGAAACCATACCTCGGGGGTGCATAGATTAGATGTTTAGAGACGATGTTTTAAACGTAATTGAAGCCATTACTCAACTATTTCTTTTGCCAAGGTAGGGAAGAACAAATTACAAAACCGTAAAACAGAAGATTTAAGTTTATTTTTTAAGTTAGTTGTTTATAATTTTAATTGTTTTTGTTTTGTACATATTTTTCTAAATACAATTGTGAAGCTATCCAAATTGAATTTTATTTCAGACATATATCTATTAGTAACAACATCATAAGGGACGGGTCTACCCTTACATATATTAAACGTTTAATTTAATAAATAAATTACTACAGCATATTCAAACGTGTCGTCGCAATTTAGAGGTATATTTTTATACTTTTTCTTTTAATTAAATCATTTAAGCTCGTATACCAATTATTTTAAATTAATTTCAACGCCATCTAGCGGCAAACCCGTGAACTCACACAACCCAGGCTGGCCTAGGCTACCTTATGTCCTATACGATTTGACATCTTAACTTAAAGACTTACCGTACGTCATAAGAAAATACTGATGGAATGCTTCCATTTTTCAAAAGTTTTTTTTAATTTTATTTAATTTTATTTTTAATGAATTACTACAGTATATTCATTCAATATTTTAATATAATTAACATATTTTATAGCACTTAATGCACTAAAAAATAAAATACAAAAAGAACTCTTTCGAACCGGATTTGAACTAGCGAACTATGGGTTCAGAGGCGACCGCTATACCAACTGAGCTATCGAAGGCTTAGAAATGAAGTTGAAATTCTGATAAACTTTCTGCAACGTAATTGGTTTGCTGGGAATGGGACGCATAAAATAGTATGACGTCATCGTAACGTTACCGAACGTTACACTTTTTCATAAGGGACTCCCAGCTCAACCTAATTTAAGACGTTGTCACGTCAAAATCCTAGCGACTGTACCCTCCTTGACCCTACTGTAACCAAAAAACATAGTGTGTAGGTACGTGGTTCGCAAACCTCCTGCGAGCGGTTCGCAGCGAGCTGATGTCTACAATTTACTCATTTCTGAACCTGAAACTGCAATACGCGTACACACTAGAACCTCGTTACTGTATCACACATGTTACAGTTACGGCTCGCTAGTGAGTACCCGGCTCTATGCGTGTATCATTTAATTATTAGAACAATTTAAGGTTTAGAACATTAATGTAGCTCACTAATTAAAATTTTAAATAGATAATTAATAATTTACAAACCTCTGCTCCTCTGGACTTAATGGACTGCAAAGAAAAAAATGGATTAACAAATTTTTATGTACATATGTAGAAATAGATTTCCCTATACATAATAATATAGTGTGAAGAAATTCAATTCGGTTTCATGTAACATCATCATCATTACCATCACATCACTAGCTCGTGCCATACGAGTGCAGGGCATAGACGGTGTTGTTGAAACACTGTTTTAGATTTCAAGGCGCTTATTGGTATCGTCCCAGAGCAGACAGATTGTACATCATACATTACATACATACAATCACGCCTGTGTTTCCAAATGGGGTAGGTAAGGCTCACGATTCGTCACATAGACAAAACCATGATTATGACTATATCACGTTTCGCAGCCACTTCTGGCATAGTTTTAGGTTAGAATACCAAGTACAAATTGAAAAAAAGCGTAAATAACAAGAAAATGTATGACCAACATTTTGTTAATGTTCTTGTTGCTGTAAACATTTGATTAGATATGCGTTTGAAAATAATAGGGGTTTTCCGAGGCGCGCATCTCAACCCGCAGAGTATTGTTTATTGGTATATTTGTCGGAAATTTACAAATCGAATCCAATCTCGCTTTAAAATTAATTAAATTTACATCAAAACAACCGAACCCCACACCCAGGCACGTCGGAAGCATATTGAACGAGCAATTTACCGAAAATTCGTTTCGTGTGAGCAAAAGACAGAAGGGGATTGATCTGTTACACGAAAGCTTTTAACAGAGACGCTCGAGAAGAAGATCGATAGAAAAAAAGCATATAACATATTTATTTTACATAAGCTGAAATAGGTACTTGATCGATAAATAAATCTTACCACGCTGCCGGGGCCTCCACCTCCGTATGTTAACTGAAGAAGAAAACGTTATTTCAAATGTGTTTGTCTTCAAAACACTGCAGGTATAAAGTAATATTGAATTTAGAATTTTTTTCAGAACCTAGTAATTTTGACAGAACGAAATTGCAACTATCTGCTATAAAAGGAGTATTGCTATCTTATTTCAACCTAAAGCTGTAGCGTAGCCTTACTTAAAATCCTTACTTTAATTAGGTACTTACCGCGTTTCCTCCCACGAATGAAATCTGTTAAAATAAATTAGTATCAGTATTAGCATAAAAACTCTATTATTAGGTCGTTGCCAAAGGGTGGACAGCGGATGCAATCGGGTGACAAAATCATAAGATGGATTAGACTTTAATTAAATTTTGAGCAATAATTATTTTCAATTTTTTGTTAAAAATGTATCGTAAATTACAAAATGTGTGCCTGTGTCGCAAATGGGGTAGGCAGAGCACATCAAAGCAACACAGACAGAGCCATAACTATTTCACTGCAACCGTATTTAGCATAATTTTAGGTTTGAAAACATGGAAGTGGTATAATAACAGGTTGCTTGCCTGCCGCTTGAAGCATACATAGGCCGGCCACATACATTCGGAATTTTTCCGTTCGGAATCCCGAATCAGACTTTCCGAACGCAGTCAATCCATACAAAATCAATGGACCGCCACACACATTCGGAAAAATTCCGTGCGGAATTCCGAACGGAAAGCTTCCGAATGTGTGTGGTGGTCCATAGATTTTGTATCGATTGATTGCGTTCGGAAAGTCTGATTCGGGATTCCGAACGGAAAAATTCCGAATGTATGTGGCCGGCCTTAAACCTATTTCCTTAGTCGGCTCTTACAACCTTCATGGAAGAAACAGAGAGGTGATATTCTAACCTGACACCACACAGGTTATATATATTTTTTTAAATGGCTAATGACAAAATAACTTATTTTCTATCTCTGTTACATTTACACACTTAAGTCGCTGAAACACTGTCGCCTATATTTTGGTATGGAGAGAGGCAGTGAAGTCTTGAGGAAGGATACAGTATACTTTCAAGCGGATAAAACGTATCTACTATAAATTCCGCGGAATAACGGGAAAACCCTTGCGGTTCGGAAAAAATACTTAGTAAGTATGTGAGTGTATGCAACTTTACCGCATCGCCTCTTGATTTTCCAGTCTGCAAAACAAACATAAAAATAATAACAGTATTATGCATTATTCATAATAAATGTTATCAGCAGACGCTCAAAAATAATGTTTTACCTCAAAAGCTTCTGAATCGATGCCCTATAAAACAAAAGGAAAATTCATTACTTTGTATTTCATAATTTATGTACTATCGAACCAACTGATTCCTGACCCACCGCAGAACGTTGTCACAATAAACGTCATAAACATTTCCTTTGTCAATCAATGCAATGTCACTATGACGTTCACTGTGAATAGGTTCTATGGTGGGTCAGTAATCAATTAGTTCGATGGTAGCTACAGACGCTACAGTCGAACCAATTTAATTCTGATCTACCACAGAATATTGCCACAATAAACGTTACAGAGTAATTCTTCGTAGGTATACCAATTCAATTTCACTGTAACGTTAACCTGTAAATAAGTTCTATGGTGGATCAGGATCAGGAATCGATTGGTTCGAGTTGAGAGCTAAAAATAATTTAGACTTACCTCTGTAAACCCGGAAGTATCCAAATTCAAGAACTGTAATAAAAAGAAAAGTATTAAAGACGGAATCCCCTTGGAATGCATAATTTTATTTAGACTATTATTGTTTCGCATAATTGATTTGGCATAATTAATTTTGGCATAACAGTACTGTCGCATAATAATACTTTGGCCTAATACTTTTTTGGCATACTACGCTAATAGCATAATTTCATTTGGACTAATTTGTATTGGCCGAATACAGATTACGCATACTATTGTTTGGGCTAATAATTATTTGGTATAAATGTCACTATGCATAATTTAAAAACTCAGTTACGTTGTTACCATGTATTTACTATTATTAGGTTAGGTTAGGTGAGTATGAAATCCAGGCGCGAAGCGCCAAAACATCGCGGAATAGTTCGCGGACCGCAATCGACATCGATTTAGTTCCTAAATAATACTTAAGTATGCATAGCATTGGTATGAATAGCAATAATTATTACTAAGAGCCATTGGTACAAAACTTTACTATTTTTTGGCATAATACTGTTATGCATATTGATATGATGCCATTTGATTATTATGCCTATTTATGCTTATGCTTATAGACATTAATCTTGATGATAATTATGCTTCCTGTATTTATGCTTTTTAATGTTATGCGTTAAAAAATATGCGTAATGATGATTATGAAAAAAACAATTTCGGCGAAAAGTGTTATGCGAAACAATATTAGTTTAAAAAACTTTATGCCTTCCAATAGAGAACCATTAAAGACGCGTTCGTTCGTAATTTTCACGATGGTAATTTTCACACTATTAACCTATTTCGTTCCACATTAGATATTGTTGAAAAATAGGGTAGGCGGACAATATTTCCGCTGAGTCAAATAGTTTATTTAAACTCACCATTTCATCAAGGTCCTTATTGGCTGCTCTGATAGTGGCGTGCTGAAAAATTACGAATAAGTCAGTAAGTTACACAGATCACCTACTAAATAGATATGGAATACGTTCCGTATGTATGCTGAGCTCCGCATACCTCGTGCTTAACGATGCTGTAGCCTTAAGAGGGCGCACACATTTTTTACGAACGTAATATAAGATCAGGTGCGGGAAGAGAAATTCAGGGGCAGGGCAGGGGTAAGAGGCACCACAGACCATAACTCGTCGAGTTATGAGTGATTATGGTCTGTAGAGCCCTCTTATCCCTGCGTTTCTCTTCCCCCACCTGACCTTAGTGGTTTTGGACCAATGTTTAAAAAATCGTGAAATGTAAATTAACTCATATTTAGTCATGAAAAAAATATGGTTAGACTAAACATATTCTGTAAATTTACAATAAAATTGTTTCAATTGTAATTACATTAAAATCAATGAGAAAAAAAATAAAGTAATGGTTCAACTTTCAAATTATGTAAAATGATATTTGAATAATAAAAACCAATAATTTGATTCATGTTAATCCGTTAATCCCCAGTAGACTATATTGTCTATCAGATAATAACAAGTTTATATCGTTTATGGTAAATTTTAATGGCAAATTTTCAAGTGAAAGACAGCTCTGACGCGTATTTTTGTGAAAACCCTTCAACAAATTGGCTAAGTAAAAGAAATCTGTGTTGCTAATATAATATTTTTTCCGTTAATCCCTAGAAAAAGAGTTTATTTATATGTTACAGTAGTTTTTCTTTAAAAACTTAAGGATTTATAGCTTTCTAAAGCATTGGAAAAACATCAAAATCACCGAAATTTGTGTGCACGCTCTTAAGAGGAAATGGAGCGGTCACATTTTGTATGGAAACGTAGTCCCCTGATTCCTCGCTGGATATTACCCGTAGAACAATGATTTTTTTACATCAACAATCTAATGATATATTAGCATGTTCCTATGTTTTTCTTTTTTTCTTTATTGAACTGTTAAAGGAGATATTAACCTTCAAAAACATGAAAAATTGGCAAGTTTTTTCCGTTGTGTTCAAACCTCTAGAAACCAATTTTAACACAATTATATCAAAATATAAGAACATAGAAACACAGTTATGACATTTCTTAAACATTTCATGAAAAAACATATTTAATCGGTTAAGTTTTGGAGAAGAAATCAGGGGACTACGAAACGTTGTTTTTGAATAATTTTTATAGGTATTTTCGGTCCGAGCTGTAGTTGTTCTTATCGCACTCGACGTCGTCTGGGCAGGTCACGGCGCGACAGCAATAGATTTAGCAAATACCTATTTTTCAATTCCTTCGACCGGCATATTTCCTCTTAAGGCGTTAAATTTGACGAAATTTGTCAAATTAAGTAGAAATTACTTTTATCAACTTTGCTGTCAACTGTATCAATAAATAATGGAAAACCCTAAAACGGAATATCTATAGTAGGTATGTACCTAGATACCTACATTTTCTGCTGTTGGCTATAAAAGAACAGATATTGTAAAAATATTTAAACTGTGCAACGCCAAAAGCTATAACTCGAATTAAGCTCATACCTATAATAGGTGCACACTTTGATTATGTATGAAAAAAAGGCGCGAAAATTTGTGACTTTATGTCAACTTTATGTAAGATAGAATCAACGAACAATGGCTTGTTTACCTGTTTTGCAATTTCACATTTCTGATCGCAGTCCAAGTCCAATTCCTCGTAGACTGCTATTAATTGTTCGAATTCCTCTATCTTCCGTCTCAACCGGCCTATCTCTATGTTCTTCGACACCATGATGGTGTCTACGATCACTTTCGTCGGCACGTACTTTGGGGCGACCGTCAAGTCGTTGTTCCTTTTGATTATCTCCGTCAGATGTTCACTCTTCGATGAGCAGAAGTGTGACCAGGCCCTCGCGTCCGTGCATGACGCATAAGCCTTCAACTTCCCTTCGTTCCGCGGAGGCAGGTCGACCAAGTCATATTCATTGAAAACACGCTCCCGTTTTGTTATAAAAGACATCGTGACGCCAAACTGTCTTCTACACTTACAATTAAAACAATTTATCTAAACATACGTTTGTGTAAATATTTTAAGTTTTTCTTCCACCCATTTTACGCGTGCATTTCTGCATATTCAGTTAATATTATTTAGACTTACGGTAAAATGTATACGAAAATATCAAATGTTTGGAGCTGTCATCAGAAATCGAGATGGAATGGTGGCTCGGAATGGAATGTCGATTTGAAATTGTTTGTTTTTTGTTGTGACAGGTTTGTCGCTTTACCAGTTCTTTCTGTTTATTAACACCAGCACAAAACAGTGCTAATATATTTGAAACATTCAAACACAAACCGATGCAATAAAATTCTGGTTTAGCTAACAACAAGTTAATTTAAACATTAATTTCGTAGGTCGTCATAAGTAGATTGGCTTTCTTCAAAACGTCGGCCGAAGTTCAGTTTGTCTATTATCAAAATGTTTTAGATTTTGTGTGACGTAGGGACAGTTTACTCTCTTCACGTCATTGTCATATTTCGCTGTTAGTTCCACAGGTTAGTTCAAAATTTCTAGTCACGGAGCAAGTATGTTGGACTTCAAAATTTATTTTACAAGTACTTAATCCATGAGTTATACACAGAGCGACACACTTCGTCTTTTATCTCGTAACGAAGGTAAAATCAAGTCGTACGAATCGTGCCACGACCTTAGAGCATGGAGCCATGATGTGGAGGCAAGGAACAGATACCTCAGGGATTGGATTAGAAATGATATGCCTGTTTGCGTTATCCCATTGTCAACGATAATAAATTTTCTTGAAAACATGACCTACAAGAACCGAGGAAACGTAAGTTACAGCGAGATGTTGGCAAGGCACCTACGTTATACTTATGATTATGACTTTATATTATTTTATTAACTGTAACAGATATAGTGGTCGGCAATAATCTTGGTCAGATGTAAACATTACCCACGAAAAGTTGTCTCGAGTTGTCGCGCAACTAACGTCTTCTGATATGATTGCAGAGAGAGAAAATAAATTCGTGCGCCACTTTTACCTGGAGCTCTCTATCTTAAATTGTGCCAAGTTTTATGCCGAATTGTATTATATTTATTGAACTGTTGGTACATTAGGTGACTCCACGATGCCACCCCAATTGCAAGTCAAGGGTGGTGCTCGAAAGCATTTGTACGTCGTGTCACCGCATTAAATCGTGCCTTGGAAAGGACTCTACATTTGACAAGTATTTTGAAGAAGTAAGTAAGCGGAGGAACCATATACCTTTAATCAATTATAGTCTTTTGTTTATTAGATGGCTTTGCACGATTAAAAATTAATTTAAATATAGCTACCTACTGCAGAATATCTGTATACAACGTTGGTCTTGAATCACTTTTTCGATTTTAAAAACCGCATCAAAATCCTATGTGTAGGGACAGACAACGCGGGAAGCGAATTTGTTTTAAACTATGTAGTGATGATGATTACTTAAAACTTTACTTTTAGGAAGAATTCGAGACATGTACTTGGCCATGCGAACGATGTTTGGACGCTTTAAAAAGCATAAAAATGTTCTGGAAGGTAATAGTTGAGAAAGTCCTACGCATCCGAGTACCAAGGGTAGAGGATATTTGTAATAGCAACTGCCTCTGCACCGACAGCGTGCGTAAAACAGCCAAAGTCTGGCAAAAGGAAATGGTACAGCAAGCTTTGTTCGTCGACCATTTGCTACCACTTAACAATGGGCGTGATGGTTCGTGTCTAAAGAAGCATCCTAAAAGTATTAAGCTCGAGTCTTGCATTTCCTCGCACACATACAAGATCGATAGTGTAAATTCTGTCAAAACGAAGACCGAACATTCTGTAAGATCTAAAGACACCAAACCTCGAGGCAATGACCCTTTACTTTGTGGAGTAATAAAACCTCATAAAAAGCGAAAAGTCGTTAGTAGATTTATATCAGTAAGAGCAAGAACAGCTGATTTCACTTGTGACACTTCTGATCTAACAAAAGGAGTCGAAGATAGTGGAGCATACAAGAACAGTTTGAAGTTCCTGCAAATAGACTTGAACGAGCAAAAGCTGGAAGTGGAAAGATTAAAAAAAGAGAACACTTCACTGAAATTTGAATTACAAAACGTCTACAACGAGTTTTCGTTAAATACACATATGTGTAGTCCTGTTGAGCTGAGTCTAGCCAACGAGTCCACGTGCCATGTTCCTAAACCGTATGAATGTGTTAATGACACTTTGACTGATTCGCCAACCTGCAAAAGCATCGACTCTGAAATGATCATAACGATGAAGAAATGCCACAGCCCGGTAACTATAGCGTGCGTTTAACTCAACCACTGCCACCTCTTAGTCTTCTTCAGATTCCGTGAACACAAAATATGTGCGTTCAGATGTCTGCGAATCTTTGACAGCGAAAGTCATAAAAACGTATAAATGCGTCTGTGGCTGTGAATGCGCTAAATGAGCAAATCATTTACAAACTGAATTATTCCAAATAATAACACTTATTCTTTTTTTCCAGAAATACCGACATGTCTCCCTTTTTCAAGTGTTGCACAAAACAAACGAACCCATTCCCGACAATCCTCCTAATTTGTGTTGCGGAAAGGAAGATCCCAGTGATCTTTTGACAAAAAGTAATGCCTTATGTATATGGTAGTCAAATGTTTTAATGATTCTGTTGTAAAGATTAATAAATTTTGCTGTTTCAGTGCAAGATGTTTTCGGTGCTATCGTTAAGCGTGAAATGAGTATTGCGAGCGAGAAACGACGGAGTCGGACAAAAATATCAGACATTGATGCGTCGTTCCATAGAGTCACAGTCAGCAGGTCAGCACCGTCCTGCTCCGCATTAGGTCCAAAATCGAAAACTACGATAGAACAGCCTGTAAGTTTAATGAGTTTTCTTCTGTTACTTCATTTTACTAGCTTTTATTTACTTTCATCTGTCCCGTTGTCTGTAACCAAAATTAAATCTTGCAAGTTTAAATTTTACCCATTTTCCGCTTTCCAATTGAGCTGAATTCTTGTACACTTGTGTGAATTGAACTCTGGGAGCCCAGCCGGGAACTGTTTAACGGTTGGTTTGATTGACTTGAAATTTGGTGCACTTAATCTAGGATGGATACAATGATACATTGGAAAAAGTAAAAATTGTATAATAAATATTTTTTGTTGGTTAGATTTTATTTAGCAGCCTTGCTTTTGCTTAAAAGTAAAACAACTGTTTTATGACTTGATATAATGAGCCGAACGCCTCTCTTGGACCGAGGTTTGATAATGAGTGTTTTCACAAATAAAGTTACCAATTAATTTTCAGGTATGCACTAAGGATATTACAAAGTAAAACGTGTTGTAAGTGTGTACCATTGTATTGTCTTTACAAGTGAATAAAACGTACAAAATTGTTTCCTTATCTCTAATTGAAAACTATTTAAATTGTTCCATGATTTTGAGCACGCGATCGTAAATCAGTTTCTTAGCGTCTATAGCAAAAACAAAGTCTAAATGGTTGAACTTTGGTAGAGGAACTTTGTACTTTCCAACAGCTGAAGTTAATTCTTTGAGTAATTTGTCAACGTCCTTTGGTGTTGACAGCCAGTCATTATCAGCATAATGGAGGAACACTGGTGCCGTGATAGCCTTGAGATTGTACGGGGGTGGTTTGTAGGTCCCATATTTTCGCTTGTTGGCAAGCAGTCCGTAGTCGAAATGGACGAACTTGTTGGTGTTGTACAGCTGGCCGTAGTGGATGAGTTGTCTCGTTGCTGCGCCGGCTGGGGTGTGACCTAATACAATCGGCAGCATCGTCTGAAAGCGAAAATTTGAGTTATTTCTTTGTTGTGACACACTGATTGTGGTAGTGAGAGAGTGGGATGAGAAGCGGGAATCCGATACACGAACTTACGTTTACCGTACCTACTTAAAATTAAAACCTTTATCGCAAAACCGGAAAGTCTAAGATAGCCTGCATGGCTGTTTCCAGTGCGCACTGGACATGTTTGGGTACTACAAAACAAAATCTCGCATACCGAGAGGTACCCTGTATCCAGGAGCGGGAGGTAAATATTCAGGCTTGATTTTTATAGTCATTGTATAGGGTGTCGCTACGTCTGTCGGCTGTCCTCTATTTCAATTAAGCGGCTTAGTACACCTAAACGCGAGACTGACGGATGGTGTGCCTTTGGTACTACTGTTATAAAAACAATAGAATTAAATTCTGCTTTATAGAAAAAATCGTAAGGTGAATTATTCAAAAAAACATCTCTACTACACAAACTACGACTATGAATTTTGTGCGATTTCTACCAGTGTTCCGCATTTTTGTGTAATACAGACTAACCTGACCAATCCAAACTTCAAATTTTACAAATCTTATTTATTTACCAATGGCGCTAATGTTTTTTTTTCCAAGTATATTATGCACGTTTGTGTATTTTATTGGGCGATTGCCGTCTTTGTCTTATTTAAATTTTAATTAACAGTATGTCACTTGTTTCCATCTGCACATCATTAAAGGTAAAACAAATTAGTTACTATAACTACATCACACTCGCCATGTGTTCAGATTAGTTGTCTTCCTTAAAAAAATACTAGAACTTACTGCATTTAACTGATCTTCGTTGTATCCGCAAATGAGGAATAGGAGATTAGCGCAGAGGACTTGCGTAAACGCCTCCTCCAGGCAAAACCTTTGCCCCGCCAGCTCATTTATCTTGCCATTTGGCAAGAATTCATTAGCTCCTATGATTTTTACGACCACCTGTAAAATAGAGGTTTTTTTCAGCACGGAAAAAAAGGAATAGAGCTTTGAACAGCTATGCTAATTCTTTGGGAGAAGACGCTGCTAGCTTATTGGTCGCCACTTTCTACCACCAGGAGCTTTTTTAACTCGTTAAACATTGAGGCATCGGGACCACATGCACCCAGGGTATCAATTCCTACACCAGCAGAGTTAAAGGCAAATCCGAGATCCTTTTTTTTTAATTCAACCGCTTCTTATTAGTCCGTGGAGTTCTGGAGATGTGATGGAGCCAAGGTGTCGACGCAAATTTCGTCCCTATTTTAAAACTCGGTCCCATCCTCCACGGAATCAAGGATATAATCATCCAGTCTCTTACCATCGTCTCGTGCGATGTCTATTGGCTAGGAAACTTAAAGGAATTTTAGCCACTATTATAAATATTATAGCCAGCGCACCTAAACATTTTACATAGGTACCTACTAATATTTTATACGATAGCATAGAGATCAGATAGCGTTTCAAGTGTTTATTAAACGTTCATTATCTTTGATATCCGATATTACTCATCAAGAGCCGAGGGATTAAATAGATAAATCGGAATATTACGGTCAATTACATCCTCTTCATAATAAATTGGTAGCCAATTCAAGGAACTGCTTTGTTAAATACATAGATAGGTACAATATCTGAACTAAATTACGTCGGTGGCACTCAAGTTTTTTCAAACAAGGCCTTTGTTACTTTTCTTTGTTCTATTTTACTGTCTTTTACTTTTTTCTGGGTTAAGTTAGGTTATTAACCCCTCTTATTAACTTTATTAATGTCTAAGCATGAGTCAATACTCTATTTAATGTATACATTTTGTTTTATTCAGATAGAAAATTAACTTAGGGCCGGCGCTCACTGCCGGCATGGCAGAGGACGGCACGGCAAATCGTGCCGCAGCATCCAAAAATATAACCCGTGAAATGCTTCGGCACGCTGTGGCATGCCGCGGCCTTTCTCAGATCAGTAACAAAATCCTTTGCCACGTCGTGCCATGCCGGCAGTCAGCGCCGGCCCTTAAGAGGCCTTAGGCGGCAGGCTTGCTGTCTGCTACTGAAAAGGCGCTTTTTCTCTGTCCAAATCTAAAATTGACTAAAATTAATTTGCCGTCGAATAACATCTCTCCATTTCCGTGGATGGCAACGAGGAGACACAGCTTTAGGTATATCCTAGATCAGCGGTTCTCAAACTTTTTTAGAGACGGAACCCTTTTGGAAAGCGAAACACTTGACGGAACCTTACAAAAAAACAGCAGTTTTTAAAAGTATTCTTTATCCACCCGTCCGTCCATGTATTCGCCGAGTCATAACGTTCGATCGGAGATAAGCGTTTTGTTTTTTTTTTCTAAATTCTTTCGGAACCCCTTCAGGGGCATCGCGGAACCCTGGGGTTCCGCGGAACACACTTTGAGAATGGCTGTCCTAGATACTTGCCTCAAGCGAATTAGTGAACGGTGCAATAGCCTTGATGAGGGGACTTTTGATGTTCCCAACGTAAGCCACTGGCGCCAAAGCCTGCATCGCGCTGATTTTCTCATTGTACTCCGGCCTGGTTGATGCCATCACCCAAAACGCGGTAGTTCCTTGAGAGAACCCGACGTATTGGAGTTTTTGTACGCCTGTGTTCTTTATGACGTAGTCGATCATGGCTGGGAGGTCGTAATAGCCTATCTCGTGCCAGCTGAACTTCCAGAAGGATGATGATGTGGGTTTTAGTGACACGTGTTTGCGGGAGTATGTGTTGCCGCGGGCGTTGCCCATCCACACGTCGTAGCCGGCTTCGGCTAGGATGTAAGCTGGAACAACATTGCGCATTACTAAGGCGTCTATTAGGTACACCATTTTTTTGATGCCATCCATCGTCAAGAGGTATCTGTAGAGCAGAATAGGACTGAAACAAACTGCAAGTTGAAAATAAAATGTACGTAATAAATACGTGACATGCGTCATCACAACTCAGCGCAATTTTGAGCGGATAATTCCCTATATGGGTGTCTTTGAAATATATCTGCTCTCTTACGTGATACATAAACATAATTGTAACATTTCTTATCAAGTCGTATAATCATAAAACGCAAGTAAAATGACGACACATGTGACTAACCTTTTCAAAACCTATTGGAACTTCTGCAGTAAAAAGTTTAAGTGTTTACACAAAAATGTTTGCTGAAGAACCTATCTGCATTCATTCACGTCTTTCTCTTTCTTGAGTTCATCGAGATCTTTCAAATAACTTCTCAGGTTTAAGGTCATAGCTCATTAGAGCAACCCGGCATCCTCAGCACCGCCTCGCCTTGTGCGGTTAGTGTTCTTTATATGAACTTGTATGGGCATGCGCTCACTACATCGACTCCATAGCCTCAACGGATCGCATCACTTGCGAGGTGTCCACGCGCCGACCGGGAGTGGACCATGTGCCGACCGCGAGTGGACCACGCGCCGACAGCGAGTGGACCACGCGATGGTTCGCTGTTGGCAGGTTCGCTTGCCACGCCTGAACCGCGAGCTGGCAACGTGCGGTTCAGGCGAATGCAATGCGGATGCGGCGCTCTCCACCAACCAGTATTTACCAACTTAGTGGATGTACCACTAAATTTAGTGGTTTTGGCAACCCATTTAGTGGCGTAATATTTCATGCTGGCTCATGGCTGGTTGTTTTTTGTGGTTTTTTATCGGAGGAATTTTATCTAACAATTACGTAAGTACGTCGCTTACACATTTAATCATTCAGACATTTTTTTGTGCAGGCAGACAGACTATTATTGATTATTAATAAAAATGTCGATAGTTATGTTAGACTCGTTTTAGTTAATTGTAAAAGACACCTTTTATTCTGTAATTGATTAAAATATTTTAGTGCGCAATTTTGTGGTAAAAATCCGCTAGCCACTAAAAGTAATATTTTCCCGCTAAAACACATGTCTAAAGCACCAGATCTAGTAGAAAATGCACCAAGTTGGCAACACTGTTCGTTGACCACACGAGGTCCATTCGTTGACGACGCGAGGTCCACTCGATGACCACGCGAGGTCCACTCGTTGACGACGCGAGGTCCACTCGATGACCAGCGACGTCCATCCTTTAACCACCTGCCAACAACGAGTGGACGCCGAACGACGAGGCAGTGAGGGTCGGGTGCCCGGTGGGTGTCGTGAGCTGCGACCTTTATACGGTAATACTTATTTAACCAACCCTTAGCTTTAAAAGCAATTTAAGTATCGATAATAATTCGCAATATAAGCTCGATTTAAATTGGACATCTTTCTAAATCGGTAGCGCCCAAGAGCCACCTATCGTCGAGTAGTAGAACTCCTTTTACAAACGTCATCTACATCATCAACTGCCAAAATAGTATCCTGATGGTCATGGGCGTAGCCAGGGGGGGGGGGTTTAGGGGGTTCAAACCCCCCCCGAAAAGTTCAGGCTCCCATACAAAAATCGTGATTTTTTTGTGTCCGACTGGCACTTGGCCGATTTTTTTTTCTTCAAACCCCCCCCGAAACTAAATCCTGGCTACGCCCGTGCTGATGGTCCTAATAGCACCAACAAAGTTTGTTAATTGGTTGCATATTACAACATTTACAACTTCCAAGTTTTCTCTTTGAACTTCGGTCCCCAGGAGGTCCCCAGTCAATATCTGCCAGGAGAGAGATCTAACTAGTTCTCCCTCACAAATCTTTATATTTCTCCGAGATAGGTAATTACTTACAAAATTTCGTCATGATTGGTAGATTAGTGGTTGGAACATGAAACTTTAGACAGTCAGAATGACTCCCATTTGAAATGAAGTAGAGATTTCCCACACCTTTGTACAAATAACCACCAACTTACCAAACTACCAAATTAACTTAACTTAACTAACTAACTAACGTAACTTACCAAAGCCCTTCCCAGGCATCATGAGCACCCATTCCGCGGACGAAGACAGTAGACCATGCTGAAGGAACACCACGGGCCTTGGACCCTGGGTCACATTGTCCTTCCCATTGGGGATGCGATGCAGCTCCAGCACGTAGCCATCTTCTGTGTACGCGCGGTGAATCTCGCAGGGGTACCCGTATTTTCTTATTAAGGAGAACTAGAGAAGAAGACAATGGCAGATACAGTCGGCAACAAAGACACAAGGTCAAAAATAATAATATGTGTGCAGTCGAACCAATTGATTTGTAAACCACTGGAGGATGCTGTCACATTAAAATTAATAAGTAAAGTTTTCATTTGTGGAGCAATGCATTGTTACTATAACGTCTACTGCTCAGAGCAAATGTACTTATAAAAAAATGTATTTTTGCTCTGAGAGGTCTACTGTGTAAAAGTAAGAGGTTCTATGGTGATTCAGTAATTAGTGTGCACATGACGTTAACACGTCGTAACTATTTAGTAATCTGTGCTTTAACCTCGATGAAATAAAGTTCCAAACGCGTAATAAATAGGTACATGTAGTTTAATGTAATTATTCTTCGTATAAAATAAAATACCTATCTTCGATTATGTTTACCTACTCGCCCAATTCTAACTAAGGTGCATTCAAGTAAACGACAATAATTTTATCTTGGAATATCTATACTTAAGTCACTCTTTACTTGCGAGCTTTTTTTATAGTAAAAAAAGCGAGTAGGTAGCTCCGTCTTAAGTGTGATTTATTCCAAGATTAAATTTTATTCTCGGTTTGCCCTTAATCCAGAAATCAGAACGGATGTAAATTGCAGAGGTACTAAAAATTATACGAAAATTCCAAAGTGAAAGCATACCGTATCCAAGCTGGCATCTTCAAGGATGTCAGGATCTGTTCTATACCGGCTGACCTCAGAGGTGGGAGTTCCAATAACTTTGAACAACAAAAAGGAAAATATTAAACTAAAAAGCCAGAGAAACGACATTCTAAGAAGGTACTTAAAACTATAATAAACTAAAGAGCCAACAACTCTTTTCAAGTTAAGTGGTTGACTGAAGGGTTAACGAAAGATTATCTACGCTAGATAAGTCTTTAGGGCATTGAGCGGTTAGCTACTGGTGTTTTGTAATTGTTCTGTATAGGTAAATAAAACACGGTGTCACTCTGTCCATTGTGGGTTTGTTTGTACGCTTTTTATGATGCACCTAGAACCTAGAGTTTAATTTACTAGTGACACGGTAAGTATCTGAACAGGCTTCCTAATTACACGACGAGAACGGCATCCTGCTATTAATTGGGTATCTAAGTCTAAGTTAGCATCTGAAACTACGCATAATCACGAAACCAACAATGGAGTGATTCGGGAAGATTTTCCTTGGCTGTAGGTAGGTAGGTACTTTACTTTCTGGGAATTCCGTAAAAAAGGCGCCAAACTTATGATTCGTCGGGGGCACCGGCTAAAGCGGGACGTATAAATTATAAAAGCGGCAAATTTAATTTATTATAATAACAGGTGTAAAACACAAAAAAATCGTGTAGTGGATGAGGTAAATATCTAGCTACTTAGACAAATTACATAATCAAAACAAAAACAACTGCACGTACCTGCCTTATCCATGACTAGGTACACGAACTTTCACTGTATTTCAAGACACCTGTTTAGGTATTTATTCGCTTTGGAGAACTGATAGATCCATAATAAAATGGTCTGCGGGGTAAAGTACATCCGGCTGATTTATCATGTTTCTCAATTGTGTTTTAAAAAACCGATTAACTACCTATCACGATTTGCTCACAAGAGCAGACATACCCACAATCACACACATATCAATCGATGACAGGGTCGTTTGGATGATAACATTCATGATTATTTAATTTATCATCATTATGACGTTGCTTGTGCTATTGTTTCGAAATCTTTCGTCAGGATTATAATATTAGAAGCATTAATCCATTATTAATCTCTAATATGAAATGGTTTCAGGGTCGACATCAAGAGAGCCCGAGAGTTAAATAGGTAGGTACCTAGTTGTGCAAATGCAAAACATTGTTTGGTCTAGGTTACTTCGGCTCTACATTACTATACTTATTTTGTTTAGATACTTATTTACTAATAATCTTAGCTAAAACTAACTTTGCATCTGCTTGCTAAATAATTGATAAATTTTATATCCTAAAGATTTTGTAGTAATAAAATAGGTGACAGATATTCCATTTACTTATTCACAACTGCCGTGATAGAGTATTTTATATGCGTATAGTTACGATTACACGATTTAATTGCTGCGGCTGCGGTAGCAAAACTTTAATAACGGTCTTAGTCATTCTATAAAACCGGCCAAGTGCGAGTAGGACTCGCGCACGAAGGGTTCCGTAGCAAAAACTGCAAAAAATAGGTTTTTTGTATGGGAGGCCCCCTTAAATACTAATTTCATTTTATTTTAACTATTTCCTTTTAAATTAAATATTTAATTAAATATTCTGTGAGGATTTCAAGTATTTACCTGTTACAGTTATTTAAATAGGCCAAAAAGACACAAAAAAACACGTTTTTTTCTATGGGAGCCCCCCTTAATTATTATTATTATTTCTTGTTATAGCGGCAACAAAAATACATCATCTGTGAAAATTTCAACTCTCTAGCTCTCTAGCTCTCGAGTGATTTTTTTTATACACAAACCACTGAATATTTAGCGATAGTTTATACGTCTACTCAAACACGCCGAAAACGAAATTTTATGTATGGCAATAAAATCGATGTCAGAAAAAATCGAACATTTTTTTGTAGCAACACCGACTTTGTTTTCTGTTTGCTTTGCGTTCTCTCCAAACTAATTATTTTTTATATTTTTTCGTAATCCGTGTGTATAAAAACCACAACCAGTCATATGCTACGTAACTGTTAGTGATGGCGAATCAGGAAATAAGTTTGAAATGGAACGGGTATCAGAACAATATTCTGTCGAACGTTAAGTGCTTGTTCGAGGATGAGGGGTTGTCGGATGTAACATTGGTTTCCGAGGGGTTCAGTTTCAAGGCACACAAAGTTATTTTGTCGGCCAACAGCTCAGTTTTCAGGACGATATTCCAGGTGAACTCTAGCTTTAAATTCTTGATAAAATGCTAGCGTTTACCATTATCTTGTGCGTGACGCCTACGTGATTTTTTTTGCAGCAAAACCCCCACAAAGATCCCATAATAGTGCTTCATGACATCAATACTACTTCTCTGCGGACACTACTGACGTTTATGTATAATGGAGAGGTCAATGTGACTGAGGAGTTCCTTCCTGTGCTGCTAAAGACTGCAGAGACCCTGAGGATATGTGGGCTCTCTACTGGGAGCGAGACCGTTCGAGAGGAAGAGGTATTCCACAAGTGACTACTTACTCAGATTAAGAAAATAATTAACACTTTCCTGAAAAGCAGCTTGGAAAAATACACTTAAAAACTAAAATTCCACTTAACTTCTGTTTGGATACTTAACAATTTTTTTTAGTTAGCTAGTACCATTGTACTAAGTTTTTTTCTAATTGTACTTTTTCCTAAGTTTGATACATGTGCCAAATTTTCAAGTCCTTAGAACCAACTGTTGGAAGAGTTCCCTCTTATGCAGACAAACACTCCTCAAGTTTCAAAGCTTGCTATTAGGTTTCCATATCAAGAAAATTGTATTATTATTCTAATTACACACATAATAATGATAGCCATTTATTCCTAAACATAAGGTTACAGAAAGTCCCTAAGGGTGTGCCTTTTGGCATAGGCCTCCTCCAATTCCTTCCAATGGGTCCTATCCCTTGCTATTCTCAGCCAGAGTGGTCCCGCTGTCTGCCTCGGGCCATCTTCACATCACACATATACAAATTTTCATCTAAATCAGTAACCAAGAAGTTATCAAATATACTTAAGTTGCAAAATTTTATTAGATAGAGACAAATGAACAAAACATTGGGTTAGTTAGGTGAAACTAAATACAGTAGAATCCGCTTATTATGACGCCGCTTATATTGACCAACCGCTTATTATGACGTAATTACCCTATGAAGTTTGGTTTTCTTATAAAACCCTTAGCAAAATATTCGGATATAATGACTCCGCTTACAGTGACATGTCGCTTATTATGACCTATTTTAACGAATCAGGTCCAGTTATAATGACCGATATGATCTCTTACGCCGTCGCTAATGTTTGTTGATTCCCGAAGACGTAAGTGATCGTCTCGAAGAAGACTGCAGAATAAATGTCATGCAACTACAACATGCAATTTTTATCCTTAGTTAATGAGGCAAGGTTTTTTTTTATTGAAATTCGAAAGCATTTACATTTACGTCTCTTTTATATAACGCTTTGTATGACGTCCGCTTATAATGACCTGTTTGGCGATTCCCTTCGATGTCATTATAAACGGATTTCACTGTAAAAACTTAAAAAAAACTATTTGTAAAAAACATTTGCAATCACCGCAACTACCATTGTCATTTCTTTACATGGTCATACCAAATTGAGTTGAAGTGAAAGTGGATTGAATCTATCTTACCCAAGAGATCAATATGCTACATCAATATAAATAGCTTTGAAAATTAACAAATGTTTCCAATCACTCACAATAAACTCAAATGGGCAGAAAACATAGTGATTACGTAAACAGTTGCTGCAGTGTGAGCCACTCCTGTTGTTTACTAATTACACTACTGTATTGCACTTCCATAATGTTTTTTATATTTGGTTATCATGCCACAGTTGATTCATATTCATTTAACAGATTTATACATGAATCGAATAATAACATTAGTGTATACATGTATTTTTTTGGCCCTGTTATGCTATTTAAATCTAAACAATATAACATCATTTTGAACATAAAAATACTGTGAGATTCACTCATAGTGAATTAAAATGGATTTCTTCATGTTTAATATTTATTCTCCGCAGGGAATAAGGGGTGACGGTTATGTATGTATGTATGTATGTAATATTGAGATTACCTCAACATGTTTTGGCGCAATTTGTGCCCATCATCTGGAGCTATGTGTGTGTAATGTGTTTGTCTATCCACCACTCCACATAGTTAAACTATATTTAAAATTATATAGTATACTATACATGATTATAGAGGTAATTATAATTATATTAGTATTAAACTAAGCCAATTTTACTTCATAGAAAAATATTAGTATTTTTTTGATTTACTTATAATATAATCATCTAAATCTATCTAAATTTATCGACTTACAGAAGACTGCATCTACTACACAACCAGCTAAGAAACGTAAGAAAAGCGAACAAGAAGATAACAATAACAAGTGTAAGAAGCCCACACCATCTGCTCTGAAGCCTGACATTGCCACCAATCTCACCATTAATCCGGACTTGTCAAAACTTAATGTAAGTGCGTCTATGTGTTAACTAAAAGAAAATGTGCTCAGAAGTAAAAACAAAATACAGAAGAAGGGATCACAGGAGGGAACATCAGGATTGTTTCAACTTTTAGAAGTTATTTGAGGCTACAGTCCCCAGCATTTCACTTGGGAAAGTTTGGAGTAGTTTATCACGGTAAAGCAGTGCACAAACTTGACCCACCACTCCAAAACCTTATCAATAATAATATATGCTATAATATTTTTTTTCCATTAATTTACAGAACATAGTGCCAAAAGTGGAGCCAATAGATTCACCGCTGACTGACTACTCCGGAGAAAACACAAATGACACAGACATAGCTCTTCTTGATGAACCCCTCGAAAAGAAATACTCAGTGAGCCCCGAAAGCTACTCCGGCAAATCTGTATGCACAACAGCCTCTGGTGATCGTAATGCCAGAAAATGGATTAACGAAGTCAGCAGCACACAACCTTGCCTGAACATTTGCAATGACAAGAGTTTGGACCCCTCCGATGAGGACAAAGAATGTATTGAGATAGACAAAGAAGTTGAAACAGTGTTGCAAAGTGGAACGATAGTTGAGTCATTGAGCATAACAACAGAAAACCTTAATTCAGTATCCAGCGAAGCGCAGAATTGCAAAGGTGTGTTACATGATTAGTTTTTTGCTGTGACATGTGTTTCCTTTATTGTCGAAATCCTGTGGCTTGTATGCATGTACGATTAATTTAATAAGCATTCTGTCAAATATAAATTCTCAAGGAATGTTACACAGTGTGCAAGGCTGGTCAATAGATTTTTCAGATGAGCAAAATTTTTAAGAATGTGGAGACGGTAGGCCACATCGATTTTTTATAACGAAAGCGCTGCCATCGCGCGCCACAATCTTGCCGGCTGAACGCGCTAGGCGGGCACAAATGCCTCGGCGGGCAACTTCGTGGCCTGGTATTGGCCAGCCTTGGATTTCGCACTTATTATGGGACCACCAAGTCTATCAATCTGAACTTATGATTATTACATCTTATTATTTCAAGGGTGCTTTAAAAATAAAAGTTAGAACCCAAAAGATGGTACTTTTTCAGTATAGTCAAGTAGCATTTTTTTATTTACAGATAAAAACAACACATGCTATGCTAATCCTTCGTTTCCTTGCCCGTTCTGCCCGCGCGTGTACAACAGTTGGGGGTACAGGAGGCGCCATGTTAAATCTCGACATGTGACAAACAGGTACGTAAGTTGAACTATCTCCAAGGTCAAATGCTCAAATGTCATCTTTTTTATTACTTTTTGTTATTTATCAAATCAAATCAAAAATGGTTTATTTGAGATGAAGATACACTTTTTGTTTGTTTAGAATTTTTAAGTTTAGAGCTACTGTTAGGAGTTATGTGGGATTCGCCTCCCTACAGTGGGGGAGGATTAGCTACTAAAAAATCTACTACCCTCTTGACCGTTTGTGCGGGTGAGATGGGAACGAGTTGCGCACACATAAGCAGTAATGATAATTTTAAACAAAAAAAAACCGACTTCAAATTTGGGCTATACTGAAAGCATTTGTCTAATGAGGGTGACCTTCCATCACCAGCAGGCCTGACTAATTACTGAAATTGTAATTTCCAGTCTGCAGGTGCATTCAGTATTGAAAGAATTATCCTTTAACTCCTAAGCATTAAGGAGTTGACCTTCCATCATCAGCTCAGTCATTTTTTTTTACTGCCAAACGTAAATATGTACTGAATACTGGTGTAGCTTTGAAAAATGTACTAAAAACATTACCTGTGCCTATAAAATTTGAGGGTTGCCCTCGATTTCCCTCAAATTCCATCATCAGATCAAGATATGCTGACAATGGGACCACCTGGAAACTATATCCTTTCAAACAAAAAAAGAATTTTCCAAATCGGTGCAGGCGTCTTCGAGTAATCAGCGAACACACATAAAAAAAAAAGATCCAGACGAATTGAGAACCTCCTCCTTTTTTGAAGTCGGTTAAAAATCCCTACAAATGTGCAAAATGTTTTTATAGTATAATATCGGCAATTTCGTTATTAATAGAACTTGAGAACATTTGGTATAGCTCGCTCTTTTCTTCATTAATTGCTTACGTTTGCTTGCCAGAGATTGCTATGTAGCGATAAGTCCGCTCGTTGGCTCGTGACCATTTTGTGCGTTCAATAAAGTGCATTTAATTTAATTTGAATTTAATAGTGCTGTCCCACTTTACATTCACTAATCCATGCTAATGGCTCTGAAAACAATAATTGACTGATAGTTTGATGTCTTATTCCGATTCCCAACGGCAAGACTGGCACTTGTAATCCTTCTCTTACACATTCCAGACTGTCATGCAAATGGTGCGTCTCCGTTCTTCCCTCGACTGGTGCTTGGTACTCCCATGCCACTAGAACACACGGTGTACCTCACGAGGAGGCGAGGAACTCCTTAGTGGTGATGGTGGAAGCCCATGCAGTTCTGACCCTGAACGAGCCCAGCGTGGCACAGCTACTCGGACAAGTGGGAATGGGTGAGGGGAACGGGACCACTGTTGCTGAGAAGAGTGCCTGAGGTATGTCCTTTGATATTGTATCCACGAGCAGTGAGCTTCGGAGAAGTCTGAAGAGCTCTTTGGCTTTTTAGAGTTCCAAACTGAAATAGCAGAAGGGAATGATGAGAATAAGTCTGTTTGTCTATTTGACTGTCACTGTTGATTAATTATATAAAGAACCAACAGGATATTGTTCTTTATTTCTTTTAATTTGGTTGATTTTAAGTAATTTTCATCAATTTGAACTTTAAGTCATTTAATGTATTATGTCTATCATGTTGCATAAATGGATAATGACCCATTTTAATAAATTAGGTAAAGTGTTTACTTTATATCAATTTTTAAGTTTCAAGTTTGAGTTTATATTGAGAGATGGATGGTCGGACACATAGACAAACAGACAGAAGTAGAGTCTAGTTGTCACCTAGTGGGTATGGAATACTAAAAAATATTCTCTTTAGGCAAGTTTGTCTCTGTTGCTAACTGAGTGGTGGGCCCAAAGAATTTCTTTAAAAACGGACCGTACCTATTTAATATTTTTTGTAACCTTATTCACATATTTTTGATATGAAATTGAAGTCTATTATATTGAGCTTTTAATAATGATGACAATTATGGTAAGAAAAGAGAGTAATAATCTAAACTAAATGATACATTCTAAGGATTGAGAGAATGCGCTCTATAGTGAGTGTAAACTATGGACTAGATATATGTATGAATAGTCTATACATATGAACAGTGAGATGATATCTGGTCTCTAACAGAGTTATTGATAGTAGTAAGTTAAGAGGTGTATTTTTTGGATTGAAATAGTTTTGACATAATTTAGATGATAGGTTTTTTTAACATTAATCGACCAATTGTAATTTAATTATTGTAATTTGGTAATAACACCATTGAGGCATTAGATTGTTTGATGTTCCAGTAATATGAAGGTCAGTAGATTTTTATTTAAGGTCAGTAAAAGCACTTGTTTTATTTTTGCACATAAAATAAAGGGAAAATAAATTTAAGTTGAGGGTTTTGTATTCAATACAGTTTTTACATAATAATATATGTATATCTTTCAGAAATAAATTGAAAATTGAGTAATGAGGAATAAATAATCCGACTAACTGTTTTGCACAGTTAAAAAAATCTTATCTTGGCTTCGTAACAGGTTTCAAAGTTAACAAAATACTTATGCTGCTTGATAGTTATCAGGTTATCATCAGTGTAAGGAATTAATTTTTCTTTCATAGGAATTCTTTTCAGTATCATTCATTTCCATTATTTAAATTCCAAGAACAAATTTAATAAAAAACAAACAAATTCCTATTACATAAGCCAGTAACATTGTTCCCCTATAGGCCTATCTATACCATAAATAACAGGGAAATTTTAATTTAATTTTAATGTTTTTTTTATAGAATGAAGGCGCCATTTATTTTTATTTAAAAATGTGTTCCTCATTTAGAAAAAAAAAATAGAACTGTAGGCTTAGTATAGAAATACGCGCGAGTCAAGTTGCACACGAGATAGATGTCTCTAGTCAAACAGTGACAAGTACAGTCGAGTTCATTAGTATATGAGCAAAACTGAGGGTTCAAAAATATCTGTTCACCTTTATGACATTGACAATAAGGTGTAAAAGTTTACATATTTGGCATTTGTCTGCTCATATATTTATGAACTCGACTGTACAGTGTATCTCGCTCGTAAGTTGATTCGCGTCTTGCTATGCCAAGCCGGCTAGTAAACTTCATCACTGCGTGCCTGTTTTTCACTGACAACGTTTAGAAAACACAAAATTTTGGTAGATGTCAGCCTGTTTAAAAAAAAAAAGCGAAATATTTTTACTTTTACAGCTACCAGACTACGCTGAGTATATTATTTTTATAACCTGATCCGTATCTAAAATGAATGATAACACTTTTTAAATAACATTTAAAAATTATGACTAACATTTTTCGTCACACGGTAACTTGAAAGAAAATTAACTTTACTCTTATTTATATACCTCGTACTCATTGTTTTTCTAATGCTAAAATACACAACGCAAAATTTTTAAAACAATTTTATAACTATACCTTGTTTGTTCAGGTAGTTAAAACAATATAAACAATCTTGACGTGTCTTTTTATTTAAACG
This sequence comes from Adoxophyes honmai, assembly GCA_005406045.1. Classification (NCBI taxonomy): domain Eukaryota; kingdom Metazoa; phylum Arthropoda; class Insecta; order Lepidoptera; family Tortricidae; genus Adoxophyes; species Adoxophyes honmai. The sequence goes on along the minus strand of BHDV01054117.1, from coordinate 137,529 downwards.
TACACTTTATAAATCGAAATCTTTACATTTTACAATTTAGGTATGAAAAAATCATTTACTTTCATAATTGAATTGTATAGTGTAACGTTTTTCATTTTTAGACTGTGTATTTAATAAAAAGACATGTCAAGATTGTTTACATTGTTTTAACTACCTAAACAAACAAGGTATACCTTGGTTTACAGGGAGACTCAAAATATGTATCAGAAAATAAAGATCTTATTTCAATGTCCTGTAATTTTTTTGGAAATTACTTTTCTAGTATGTTAATGAACATTTTTATTAATAACATAGCTTAAATCAACTTACGGTTGTAATTAAATGAATGAGTAAGAAGGTGTAAAGTTTTAACATCAATATTACCGTGCGATGAAAAATTCCAGCCCTGCTAATAATTTCATCATAGCTTGGTTCAAAGACATTTGTTTTAAAAGGATTATTAAGGCATTATATTATTCGAATTAGGAATTAAGTACTATTTTTATATTTATTTTATTATAATTGTGATGATCTCATCGTGGTTAGTCACATAGGAATTGTGTTTATTTTAGTATTCGTTATATTGGATGACTTGGACATTAAATTAGCAATAATATTTTTATTATAGCCTGACCTGAATGTGTGCGTATCGCTATAATCTTATGAAGTCTTTAACGTTTTTTCAGTGACATTACATATGCCATAATGGCGGTGATGTAATTTAAAGGATTTGTCTAATCACTCAGATAGTTCTCCAACATTTAGCGAGGTTTTTATTCTCCTGGGGAGCTATAGTTATCTTATTAACATGTCGCACCACGACGTAAATGCATTTTTTCCCAAAAAAAGCACTAATGATACTTAACTGGTAAAAAGTAATAGATACACTAATTCATTTTTTTTGTAAATTAATTATTTACGTCGTTGTTCGTTTAGAGGTGAGATATTTGTGTCATGTTTGAAATAAAATCTACTTACTGCGTTTATTTTTTACCTTTTAATGCTCAATCTCAACAGCTATTACGGATTATTCACTAAAATATTTTGTGTGACGTTGATTGTGTGACCGTCGATGATTTGGCCATTCGCATGTCTGCAATTGAATGGCACTGGAAGTATTTCATGCCCTAATATCTTATCTTGTTACCATATTCTGGCAAATGAAGACATTTTCATTTTGAGTTAATGTTTTGAAGAAATGTAACTTTCTGTTCTATGTCCTTTGTTGGTAGTACAATAGCATTTTTATTACTTGATTCCACAATATATATGAATGCAGCGTTTGGAGCAAAATGTATCATTGTCCAGTTATCTTTCAGTGTATCACGATTTGACTGAAGACTAGAGCTTAAGATTATACATGTAAAACTTAATATGTCATAATCAGTATAATAATGTTTTGATATGCTTTTGAAACTAAAATTTAAGGTAGCACTTAAGTCAATTACTATGATATTCGGCAATAACTTTAGGATGTGATTTCTAGAGATTAAAATTATATATTTAAAAAGGAAAGGAATATATTTGGACAGTATTTACGCAGCCTAATAAAAAGAGAATAATTCGCTAATAGTACTTATAAAGGGTTAGAAAGCAAAAAAGAGGCGTGTAATGAAAAAACGTATTTTTGTACTAATATTTATGTGTTACATATTAAGATATAATGTAAGGCAGTTGAAGCTTTGTGATTTTTATATGACAACTGTAAATTGTATTTTTGGGAATAATACAAAAAGTAACCATTGGCTTCTATGGGCATTCAATAGCAGTAAGAGAGAGACATTTAATAAGCAAAAGTATTGTGGAATGTTCTTATGAAAAACATATCAATCTGTACAAATTGTATGAGCTTCATTATTAAGTAAAATGTATACTCCTTATAAAAACAATCTCACCATGTACGATACAACAGCAAAAATATGATAAGTTCTAAGCAAGTCTAAACAACCGATCCCAACAGTCCTTCGACGCGTGCCAATCCGCTTTGACGCATTCGCGGCCACCAACGCGTATATGTGTTTTCGTGGCTTACGCCCAATGCCGCTGTCAAAGATTCGCAGATATTTGAACACACATGTGGGCGTTTATTAAAGCGTTTCAACCGCCTCATTCATCTGGCTAGATTCTATACGAATCTGGTGTAGATTTTTATAACGTTTTTGGATATTTCTTGAGTATTCCTGTTTCTCTAATAGATGACTATACGATGGTATCATAATATTCTTCCATTTTCACAAAAAAGTGGCCAGATGAATGAGACGGTTGAAACGCTCGAAGAAATGCCCATTGTGTGTTTGCGGCACCTAAAGAAGGTCTGAGAGTGAGAGAAATTGTCTAGTTACATTGGTATGGAATAGGAAAATGAGGACGAGTGTGTACACGTGTTGGTTGAAAGAAACTTAAATAGATATTCTTTTGCATGAATAGGCATCAGAATCAGATTGTCATTTTTTCGTCTGAAATAAATGACGCGGACTTTCCATACATACTTGTGGCTTTCAATAGAACATGAGAAATTCGTATGCGTCGTAGGACTGTAGGATCAATATATAATATATTTGACAAAAAAGAGCACATACACTTACACTTACATTTTAAGTATTAAATTCGACCACTCAATTTAGATTGTAAGAACTTAATGTTATAATAAGTTACCAAAGCAATTTCGATAAGCTAGATTGTAATGTGAAATTAAGGAAATTGATATATTTTTCTATAACGTGATGAATCCCTAAGATAATGTGTCAACTGTTGATAAACGACACGCCATTATTTGCTTTAGTACATTTAACTCTATTGAGACGCAAATTATATTCTACTTAGTAGTCATAACATTAAAATCTTATGATTCACATACAACGTATGGCTTTAAATCTAAACTGTCAAAAAATATTAAGAGATAAAAGAGTTACGCCAAGAAAATGGTAAAGTGTATTGGACTTCCAATGCAATGGGGATTAAATATATTTTTTACAAAATATTTTTCTTGTTTTCATTACAAGTCCGTTACCGTCCCCTCCACAGTGATTCCTGGTGCTATTTCAACTTTCTCGCTGGTTGTTTTATTGTCTATGACTGGCGAGTGGCATACTATGTCAGGAGAGGCGCTCTTATTTTTCAGTGCAGACATGATGAGTTCTCTAGAGTCCTTTCGTACAAATTCTCTGCTCTTGGATCTCGGTGGCTGAGGTGCTGGAGCCTTGACTGGTGTTTTCTTCGGCGTGATAGCCCTGGGTACCTCCGGCTTGTCATCCCACAAACCATTGTCAGTCTCACCAGATCGTTTCATAGATGCCCTGTTCCTAGGCGTCTTCTTCAGCATTGCCTGGAAATTGAACGGCGGCTCGTCATCGTTCAGATCGTTTGTAGATTTGGCCATAGCTTGCAGTTCTCGTATGGGGTCGTTCATGTCTTGAGAATTGACTCCGTAAAGGCTTCGGCTGAAGTTGGTTTTCCTTAGCACTGGGGCGCTGTCCTCAAGAACGTTGGTATCGTCCCGAGGTCCTGTCCAAGGAGCGGGAGGTTGGTAATACGACGAATGTGTAGAATAATTAGGTTTCTTCTTGTAAACCACTGGTCGGTTGGCATCTTTTTTGGAAAGGTTTCTCTCCACTTTAGGGGGTTCTTCGGGTGGTAACTTGGGTACTGGTTGCGTGGGATCTCTGCAGAACGGCACGTTTATGAGCGTCTGGGTGCCCGTGGTCGCGGTGCTGGGCTCGGTTTGTGCTGAAGTGAACCGCCGCTTCAGCGGCTCGTCCCACTGCTCGTGGTCCGAATCGTACTGACTGGCAAATGTGTCACTGTTATAAATCGTCAAGAATATTAGGTGATATGGACGTAAATATTCGAAACTGGCACAGAAAATCGTCTATTAGAAAGCGTACGCTATGTCAAAGACAGTAATAGGGTTTAAGTATTTTGTGAATTGGAGGATTGACTAGTGGTTTGAGTAAACATAAAAAAGATAAATCATTGAAGGGGATCTTTGACTAGTAACAAATATTCAACTGTGGAGTGGTCAAATCTGATAAGTTGTTTCATGAAAAACAATTGATGGTTGAAAAGAAAAGTAAACGTTTCCTTGGCTTCTCAATTTGTGCGGAATACCTATTAGGTTGACCGAACTTATCTAGTTTGACCATTTACCCTGATTGGAAATTACTCTGATATAAAGCTTTTAGATTGAATTCTAACCTGCTCTTCGCAGCAGGATCGCACATATAGGAGGTATCGTAATACTGGAGCTGGTCAATTCTGAAGGGAAGCTTCCACACCGTGGGCGGACCTGATCCAAGGAAGTCTGTCCCTTTGGTGTTGGGGTCCACTCGATCCAGGAGAACTGAGGTACTTGTGTTTAGCAACGCTTCTAGTACTGATTGGTTGTAGATATGCACCTGCGAAGAGTACGTAGTAGAGTGATGATGTCTAAAGATGTAAATTCTTAAGCTATGTCGGTATGCTCAGCGCGTCATCAGGTCATCATGCGCTACCTATCAATTTCTGATGTCTCTAGTTGGGTATACATGGTCTTTCAAAAGATTCTCGCCTTATCAGGGTAAGACTGCTGGTATATTTTGCCTGGATACTTATGTCTAGAACTGGACAGAATACGATAATATGGATCATTCATTATTTTTTCAGCCATTGATCAAACGCCTGCATATATTAGGTAGTTATTTATGCTGGTAGTAGGCGTAAAAAGATGAATGAATAAAGAAGTGTTAAAGCAGCGAACATTTTAGGAAGCATGACGGCCAAAGCTTGTCAGTGAAGAAAATTACCTAAGTAATTGAAACTGAAAATAAATGAATCTGATAACGGGATCGTATTAGCTGATGGCATAGGTATTCAGAAATGTTTTACCTGCTGAGAGAAATGAACTAAATCTTGGTATCGCACTGCTCTGTACTGCAGAAGAACTTGGAAAATGGATCGACTTTTCCATTTCATGGCAAATCTTTTAAGAAAAGAAGCCGTTTCTTCATCGATTTCGCCCGTTGACTTGCTTATTAGAGGACCATAAGCTTTTCGAACTATGTAACCTCTGTAAGCTGAAAAATATTTGTAGATAAATATTTAGACCATCTTATGATTTGTATCTAAAGGAATAGAAAAAAGAAACGAAAAACACTGCTATTGGCACTTCATCTTACCTTTTTGAATCAACAAAGCTGCATCGTCTTCTGTTACATTCAGCGATTGCTGTTTTTTCAGTTCTTTTACTGAAAGAGAGTCCATAAGTAATTGAGTACTAAAGTCGTGCAGAAACTGGATTGTTTGTATGCTTTTTTTTAAATGTGAATATGTGTGAATCGCGTATGGTTGGGGACTTCTGGGAAGTTTACTTACTGTGTTGAGCTTTTGATTTACTTTTGACAGCTTTTCTTCTTGCTAGGAAAGCTCTCATCATGCATTGTACTTTGACGATTTTCTTTACTTTAGTTTCATACAACCTGTATAATTAAATTAATCATCTTTATTATTTTGCAGAAATAAGAAACTGGCTGGCTTTTTACTACAGTTGTTGCAAGAGATGTATCATAAAGAGACTGATGTCGTAAACAGAATCATGGAAAACGATTTTCCATATCTTACCTACGGATTGGAATATAATAGGGTAAGTCAAGTATTCATACCTTGCTAGAAATTCTTCGTTATAATATTTTAGGAAAACCTTCGTCTTTCCTAATTCCCATCCCTCCATTTTCAGTCTGATCAGCAGTAACCTGCAGTTATCCTTCGTCACATCCACATTTTCATCGAAATCGAAGGCTAGGAAACGATACCTGCCGACAGTTTACTAACTTAGTATCACTATTATAGTTAGTACTTAAGTTTAACTCTATCAGTTCACCTGTTACCTTCTTATGAATTCTGCAAATGGTATACGACACGAAAAACCATTTTGGCGTGCCTTCGCTGTATCCAAGATAGCTAGTGCTCTTAATTGTTGACGTACCACTTCTGTTTGGAAACCTTTAGGATTGTCGTTCAGATCTGCTCGAATGCATCTGACATAGTGTGTACCACCGCTACCTGGCCCCGTGGATAGTTGTTTGAGAATCTCTAAACTAGTAGCTCTGTATGTAGCAGCAGCCGTCCTCATTCTATGAACTTGCGAAAATTGACCTTTTGACACTGTGTTGTATTTCTGCAAAAGGTTACACCCACAATATAGAAGACAATATTAAAGGAGTGTTCATACATCGTGGTCTACTTACTCTTGCTTTGCTGTTTTCAATTTCTTTCTCAGACTTCGATTTCACAACTGTTACTTTGGGTTGGCTTGATGATACTGTCAGATTTCCGGTCTTAGTTAACTTGTTCCTAAAAAACTGCTGGACTGTTGTATTGACTGATGCTCTCATGGTTTCTATCATTTCTGGTGGCAGGAAGTCTTTGTTTTTATCGGCTATTTCTCGGGCGTCGTAACTAACTTTTCCTGTATAGTGAGCTACGCTGAATTCGTGGCTTCCTGACAGCTTTATGTATGGTCCTTTGCATGATGTGCGGATTGTACCTAAAATACAAACACTGAAATTAAAACACAACAGTTTCATCTTACTTTTTAGCTGTATCATTACCGCTGATCTCATGCTGATTGAAATTATTATGAAGTACTGACTCATTATAAACTCTTGTCCACTCCCTGTACGACTTGCTTCATCCAAAATGTAGAAGAGACCAAGCGGTCTACCCATGAGTTGATCTACAGAATTCTTATTGTCATAAAAATGCAATGGAACTACATCTAGTTCTTCGTCTGCTGTTTCTTGCATTTCCCATGCAAAAATTCTTTGATTGTACAAAAATTGTATTTGTTCATTTGTTGTATTCACTATTAGTTGTTCCAATCGATTTCTGTGGTAGCATTCAAAACCGAACATGTCCAATAAACTCACACAATATTTGTCACCACTGTAAAAAGAAAAACACTGCGTTAAATATGAATACCAAATGAAACAATGAATTATTAATATGTGTTGTCAGTTTATTAATTATACTTACAATACGGATCTCATAAAAGATAACTTCGAATTAATTAAATTTATCATCCAATCAATTAATCGCTTGTATAATGCGCTCGCCAGCATGTCTCTGGCATCTCTAGCTTCATCGGTGGAATGTTTCCTTTTTACGGCTGTACCACTTTCGATCAAACAGTAATTAAGAAGAGCCCATAGAAATTTTACTTCCTCAAGAGACAATAATTTGGCAACTTTCTTTGCTTCATCGGGATTTTCGATTTCAGCTGATCCATTTTTACCATCTTTGAATCTTACGTTTCCTAAGATAAGTATAGCTGAAAGGATTGTCTCAAACATGATAATGTCTTCTTGTTCCCAGTCTAATGCTTTTAAATTTTCTATGAACTCATGGTATTTGGTGACATTTTCTTCGGGTGTTTCTCGTACTGATTTCTTAACCTTCTTCGGTTCCTCTTGTATTCTTAAGTAGCGGTGTTTTCTGTTTTTCTCAAGCGAGAATTCATCGAGTCTGTTTCCTGCTTCCATGGCGTCGTAAAAATAGTAGAAAAGATCGAAATTTGCATGAGACCTTGAAATGAACAAATGAGAACATGTAGTATTCATTTGTGCAGATAAATATTACTTACTTCTTGGTATATACTTACATATCTGTTGAAGAAACTCGCCACTTTTCAAGCTGGTACAACCAGAATATGGCTCCGCTTAGCTTTCCTGAACTTCCATACGTAACCTGAATTTGGAATATGGCTCTTGTAGAATGTGCATTTATTGGCGAGCCAGCGCTAATAGCAGCTTGAATGACATTCTTCGCTCGTTCTATTCTATCAGCTGTGTTATTCTTCATTGCTCCTAAATGAGTTAAGTGTCGTAAAGCATGGTTCATGTTAGTTGTTTTGCCGGATTTGCTTTCTCCAGAAAATACGATGTGTTGAGGCTCATTGTGGTGTAGAGCGTCTTGGTAAGCACCATCAGCTACAGAAAAAATGTGGGGTTCGTTGTCAGATCTTGATTTGCATTCGTATTTTTTATGGTACTGAAAGTGAAAAATATTACGTCATTCCTAAATCAGACCTAATTAAATACCTACGGGCTGTCTGATACTTACGTCTTCATTGTAAATGTCGTCGTTTGTATTCGGATTTAGAATCAAGAGAATATCGCCGATGAAGGAGGTAAAGTAACCTTTAGCTAATTTAGTCTGCAACTCGGCAAGGATACTATCTTCTGTCAAAACTTCCAAAGCAGCCAAATCTTCAACTTGCATGGATTCGGATTCGCTAACACCTTCCGTTGTCAAAAGTCCATTTTTTATTATCCTCTCTGGTGCTTTACTCGGTAACTCTTTGTCTTTGAGTTCAAAGGCCAACATTTTTAATTCAGTTGTCAACTAAAAAAAAGAAATGTAATCAAAAGTTACACTAGAGTTTGTTTGAATATGTTTGAGCAGTTATTTACTTACATGAAAGTCATTTTCCGGTACGGATTGTATGAACGGGTGTTCTTCTAATTCCATTATGTAAGGTCGGTGTTCAGGATTCTTCTCAAGGCACCTGTATTTTAAAACAATTTTATTGTAGCCATGGTTATACCATGCTTACTTTATTTTACTATTCTAATACTCACTCAGTTACAAAATCGTTGAAGTCATTAGACCACATGCATGCCCGACTAACACTTGGGGGTGGATTCCGTACTATTTGAAACAAAGCCCTCGTAGGGTGCATATCCTGGAAAGGAGCTTTCGCATCCGCCATTTCAATGGTCGTTATCCCCAAAGCCCAAACATCAGCTCTGTTCCCGTATCCATCACCACTAATGACAACTTCCGGTGCCATCCAGCTTGGTGACCCTATATTCGTCTTAGCTCTATCCATAGTACTGTTCAACTTCGTGGACAATCCAAAATCCGAAAGCTTCACCTCCCCATCCTTCGTTATCAAGATGTTGCTGCATCTCAAATTCCGATGCATCACTTTGTTCTCGTGCAGATACACCAGCGCCTAGAACATGATTGAGGGATTGATTGCACCAATCGGAGGAGTGAACACTCGACTGTGACAGGTAGTGATGGAGCGACCGCCCCTTAGGTGCGCCTGCTTCCATTACCGGTGAATCGGATTGTTAAGACGGCTGGGCGATACTAACGTCAGTGTCAGTCAATGGCCCACGCCCCGAGGATTCATTGGGGGCTATTTGCATACGTATCGGGCCCTGGCTGTCGCAGGCGGCCTGTCTGCGCTCTCTACTGTCTGGTATATCAGTGTGCTTAATGCGTTCATTACGATCGTTTAAGGATTAGGGATGTGGAGTGGTAGTGTTGTTATCGATGTTCGATTTTTTGATTTTGATTTTTAATTGTCAGTTTTAATGGTTGTGAAACTTATTGTTTAAACTTTTTGAGGTAAAACTTATATTTGTACTATTAATGGGTTCAGGAATTAGTAATACTGTGTCGACCCGACACTTACTTTCTTCATCTGGTTTTCAATAGGTCAATTTTATATAGCCTTTCTCTGGCTTTGATAGTCGGTCCTTACACCTATTAGAGAGCGCATATCTCTTTCTAAACTACGGATTTAAAAAGCAAACGAGGATACTACCGCTTTATGCATTATCCCAAACAAGGAGTAATACAGGGGCAGTAGTAGTAGTATAAAATAACATAATACTTTTTCATAGATTTATTATTTCTTTTTGAAAATAAAATATAATTCTGTGTGTTTTTTTAAGATAGGTACTTAATCAAACGAGAAACAAATAGTTGTAAGAAATTAAACGCCAAAATGTACGAAGCCGTGTAGATATTTACCATTATTTTAAATTGTTTGTGTAGTTCTATGTTAATTTCGTTTTTATAATGCCTCTTATGAAGATCTCCCGTATAAATGCATTACTAAAAACTCCACTCAAAGTAAAGCTACAGTTGCATTTATCGCTGCTCACGTACATATTACCGTTTTCAATGTTCACCATTTATTGAAGTATCGATACTTTGCATTGATTCAGTCCCACCGCAACTTGACTTTGATCGTACCTTACGAGATGCAACATCGATAGATATGCATGGGAGATCTGCCGAAGAAGAAGGACGGAGCACCGGTATTGTGAACCAAGTGGCTTGCATAAAGATAATACGCATTTAACCAACATAAACACTCGAAAGACGTAACCGACCACTGTATTTGTCGAGATTCTAGACTTTAAGTGTGTGCTGTAAAAGCGGTATTTGATTGTTGTGTGATGCTCGAAGGACCGATGGGTGCCGCGGAAAGGGGTCCGTATATCTTGTGTGCGCGAGCATTATTTACGATAATTGAGCGATGCGCCGCGATGGGGGGCCGTCATGGTGTTGTCGAGCGCGCTCCGACATTCGCATCGACAACTTCGACTGCTCCGTCGCGAATCACATCAAATAAAGCGGCGTGCATTTTAAGTAATGGCCCTAGGTAGTATAACCAATACGTGGACGTTTGCCGGGCAATATTTTATTCCACGTCACGCGAGCAGGCATCGCCCGGACAAAGATCCGAGAACAATTGAGTTTGCATTCAAAGTACCAACCAATTGATTCAGCCGTTGAAAGGTGGACTGGCAGGCCCTTTGTTTTATAAACAGCCATCCTGGCTCGAATGTGACGAGCGACATGTTTATAGTCAGTCGAATATGGTCTTACCTTGATCGTATATTTGAGGATGTAGGCGATGTGTTCCTCGGACATTTTTCTGTCGAGCGCATTCAGTTTTCTGACAATATCGATGACAGATCCGCATTCGCACAGCTGCAAAACGGACAGTACAATCAACTAATGCATAGCTTTGGTGATCCGGGGAAGGATTTATGTATATGCCCCGACGTCTTGAAAGTGATCTTTTAGTTTTAGGTAGTTACCTCGAGAATGAACCAGATTTTCTTGACGCCTTCAGACCTTTCACAGAATACGCCGTAGAAGTCTATGAGGTTTGGATGCTTTGTGAGATCCCTGAGGATTTTGTATTCCTCCTGAATATGTATTTCGGTGTCATCGTTGTATGTTTGGACTTTGATTGCGACGGCTTTATTAGCGGCTTGGCTGTCTGTTGCTTTGAAAACCTCACCAAAGATGCCCGATCCGACCTTTTCGCCGAGATTGTACCTTTCGGTCGGGCTTGGCAAAGACGATATATTCAGGCCGTCCTTCATTGTACCTAGATCCAAGACAGAATTGTAAAATATTTGCTTAATTATACCTAGAATAAGAATAGTTTTAACAAATTATAACGTAACGAAGGTAATGAAAACTTGTATGCATGTGTTTGGCTTCTAAATTATTTGCCTAGGTCCGAGTTGTTGGCATAAACAAAAGCCGAATCAATCCGAAAAACATTTAAAACTAAAAGTTCATTGCACTTGTTAGAAATCGTATCGTTGACCACATTTTGTTTGTTATGAAGCATCAAGTTAAAACACCATAATAATAAATAGTTATCACAAGACACTACGTAAGTAAATAAAACGAATTAGTAAGTAGGTACACCTATTTCGAATAACACCGTTTTGATTTAAAACATCCATTTAGATTTTAATTTTTTTGCTGTAGTCACTTCATTACTTAAATTAAATGAAAATTCTTAAGATTAGGTGGCAAAACATAAGAAACTTACCGTCTCCACCCGGCGCGGATGCCGTCGCGAGCCCGAGTGCCAGTCCGCCCGGAGCCCTGCAAAGTGCTGGGGCTTCGACGCATTACGACTAATCCTTCGTAACAGTATTAGGTCATAATGCCCTGCGACCTTACTGCATGCATTGGATCACTTAGCGATTGGGAACGCGTAGGGTTTTAATTAGTCCTAACAGATTCTGATAGGCCTGATGCGTGACACCTGATCACCGGTCAAGGTCTGATAGAAATAATCCATCGCTCAATTCTAATTAATTGGGATTTCATTTTAAAGTAATAGGGATTATCGAGGCCAGAACCCTGCTACTCTATTACATAGATACAGTTTATTCCAACTGCGAATTAAAGGTTTCGCCACTCTTTTGGTATCTAATAGTTTCGCAAAAGGGATTATCCAATTAGGTAGTCCCAAGTGCTATGTTTCCTACTTAAGTGTGTACTTAATTCCTACTTATATTTACTGCTGTGTTGATTTCGTTAGACAAAGTGTGACACTACATCACCCGACAATGAGATTACCAATGTTTTATTATTACGAGGGGTGTTCAATAAGTTTTGAGAATGATAAGGACGCAAATAACTTTTAACATATTTTACTTTATTTTTCAATGTAGTCACCTTTCAAGAGTATATGCTTATTATAATATCTTTATTCTAAGCTTAAATTTTCCTTAAAAAAAAATCTTCGCGACCCCTTATAAAAACCCCTACCGCGGCGATCACGGTGTCATCATTTTCAAATTTTTGACCTCTGAGGTGGTTTTTTAACCGCAGAAATGCATAAAAATCACTAGGAGCGAGCTCTGGTGAATATGGCGGATGCTCCATCAGTCCAAAGCCAGCATCTTTGATGGCAGCCATCGCAACTCTTGGCTCATGCGCGGGGGCGTTTGCTTGGTGAAACAAGACACCTTTGGAAAGTTTCCACTGGGCGTTCCTCGCGTATAACATCACGCAGTTTTTTTTATTTGTTCCTCATATAAATTTCCCGTGATTTTAGCTCCATGATTGAGATATTCAATCATAACAATCCCTCGGATATCTCAGAAAATGGAGCCCATAACCGCGTGGAGGATGGTATTGCTTTAAATTTCTTCGGAGTCGGAGATGAAGGCCACTTCTAAGTCATAGATTGTTTTTTTGTTTCTGGGTCGTAATGGTGAAGTCACCTTTCGTCCATTGTTACAAAACAAGACAAAAATCGGTCGGAATCTTGCTCTAACAATTCCAAACAGCTATGTGAAACCTGCAGTCTGGTTTGTTTCTGAGCGTCCGCAAGCATTATGGGTACCCAGCGTGCTGATACCTTTTTCATGCCCATATGGTCATGTATTATATTGTGAATACTCCCGACACAAATCTTTACTTTTTTAGCTATAAACTAATCAGAAACACGACGATCCCCTTAAATTATTTTCTATTTTTTTTTAACATTGTTCGGTCATCGCAGTGTTCGGCCGCCCTGAGCGTGGGTCGTCATTAGTGTTCGATTTTCCTCTTTTAAACTCTGCGCACCACCGTGCAACCTTAGAGTAAGAAAGAACGCGAACCCCTAATGATTTTTGTAAATCTAAATGAACTTGCTCAGTAGTAATTTTTTTCCAGCAGAGGTATTTAATCACCGCATGATCTTAAATTTCCTCCATTTTTACCGTCTGGTCCCGACACGACGAAATCAATGTGTTCTATTTTTAAAAAAACAAACGACTGTCAAGTTATTTTTTTTTATTTTTCATAGCAATTACATGGGCTTTGCTTGCCAGTACTTTTTTATTTCTTTGCTAATGCATTTATATGTCATTCTCACTATTTATTGAACACCCCTCGTACGTGGCTAATATTATTGCAACTCACTACGTCACTTACAAATACGAGTAGAATATACTTGTCACTGTCTAAATAGAAGATTCTGAAAATGACTGGTAGTCTATTTAACGTGTAACCCAAGTCCTTCATTTTGCCGTGCTAAGCCTAGTCATACTAATGTTTGTAATCATTTCGGTCAGTTATTTGGTATCGAAATGGAGTCCGAATGCATGATTCCCACGTCATAGCGGTCAAATTCTCCGCAATTTTCTGATAACCGGGGACCGTATCTTAAAGAATAATTGGTCTAATGCTAGCGTTTTCTTTTTCTCTTCTCCAACAAAACGTGAGACAAAGCACCACTAATATTAGACCATTATTTTTGAGAGACATAACATTTAAAATTGTTTCCCAAAAATAAAACTTAGTAAAATAACGGCTTATCTCCGAGTCTCAAGTATTCGCATCGAAAAATCCATTGTTCAAGGAGACAATCCATATTAGCAGCATCTCATGAAGCGTACGTAACGCGCTGAACATCAATGCTCTTCGACACAATGAGAACACTCGGCTCTATGGCAATCAGGCTACCGTAAAATGCGAGAACGTGATGCTATCAGGGATCTGCATTGTTACAATGTACCCTGGGATGGTAACAATCAATCGAAATTGTTGGTAGCTATGTAAACATTATGGCGCTGTTCGTTTGTTGGATTCTATACTACAAAACCTAATTAGATTCCAATACACGTCAAAAAAAACTGCCAAAGATGGCTGAATGCCACAGTGCCACGTGTCATCATCATTGTGACGTTTCAGGGAAAACCAACCTTTGGTACAATAATTATGTTAAAATTAAATTATTTCCAAATAATATGATAAAGATCATCTCAATTTTAATAAACGTTTTATATGCATTCATCGCCTAACAGGTCATGGTTCGGTAAGATCATTTAGTCATTATGCTAACTTAGCGAGTACATTTGTTAATTAGCCAATTAACAATTAACAAGTGACAATTCCAGTTAACCTTCTTTTATATCCAAGTGCAACAGATAATCAAATAGACAATGCTCTTTCAGTGAAGTATTGGCAGAAAAGTATTTTAGTTTTCATCCCGATATCTATGACATGAAGGCGCAGCGCAGACGACAGAGTTTTGTGCGATCGAGTCTGCGCAGCAATAAATTCTCTGAATGGCGCGCTGTCAGCTTCCATGAATTTCCATTCAGAGTTTCATGGAAACTGTCAGCGCGCCATTCAGAGAATTTATTGCTGCGCAGACTCGATCGCATAAAACTCTGTTGTCTGCGCTGCGCCTAAAGCTTTTGATACCTAAGCGAACTCCTTTTCTATTGATTGTCGGTGACACATGTTCGCAAAAGTAAAGTTGTCATTACGACATGCGTAATGCAACAATCAATGTCATAAAAGACAAACAAACAAATTTGTTACAACGTGGTTCCACAGTGGGCTAGGAATCAAATTGGTTGACTGTACGTAAAAATATTTTATGATTGTTTATTTTTCCTAAAAATGTAATCGCACATTGTTGATTATAAATTGATACCAAATGTTGTCAATCCCTGAGTTATTGCCATTGTAATATAGACTTTTTTGCAATAAAACGATTTAATTAAATATCTTTTTTTGCGACGAGTATTTAAATAAGTGTTGTCTTTAATATTATAAATAAAATAAACAGCTATCTATAATATTTACAGAGGTGAAAATTTGCTTATCACCAAATATGTAATTTTAATGGCAGCACTTTTTTGACGTGTATTGGAATCTAATTAGGTTTTACAGTTTAGAGTTTGGCAATTTGTTTAAAAATGCCTTAGGTACGTAGCTACTTACTTCATTAAGCTATTTCCAGTTTTAAGTCAAAGATATAAATATTCCTCTTTCTTTACCTGTATAGTGTCAGGATAGAATAACACCTCTCCATTTCTTCTGCGGATGTCGTAAGAGGCGACTAAGAAAGGTATTATGCTTTAGGCGACAGGCCAGCAACCTGTCACTATTGTACCTCTTCCATTTGTTTTACATCTAAGTTTATGCTAGAAGTGGCTGCGAAGTGTGAAATAGTCATAACCAAGGTTTTGTCTATGTCACACTTCGTGTGCTCTGCCTACCCCGTTTGGGAACAAGGGCGTGATTGTATGTATGTATTAGAAGGATCAGTTATCGACTAAAATGTCAGCTCGGTCATAGTACTAAAACTATCTACACACGCCCTTATAGTTTCACTTTAAGATCGTGTGTCTACACATTTTTGGTCCTTTAATTGTCTTTGAACAAGGACAGTGAATTAAAATCACGAGCATGCCAAAGCGAATAAATCACGAAGAACCCTACTAAACTAAGTAGATCATTCACTACCTGCGGAACCTTTAATCCCATGTTCCATGGTAACAATTGACTACCGTTAAGTAGTATCACAGCGCAGGCGCGGTGTTGATACTCTTAAGTATGCCTCTTCACTTGAAGTGACGGCAAAGTACCCGAATTATTTCGAACACAAACAATACTTCACGATTCACTCGGGCCATTGAGAAGCTCTCGACTTGCTTTAAAATGTTGGTATGGTGCGTTCGGTGGATAAGAGTGCGTTTTAGTGTTGAGTCAGGATTGGAAGGATGTTTTTAATTTTAGGTGTTTTTGATATGGTTATTGATTCACAACGAAATCTTTTTGTATGGGTTGTAAATTATAAAACTAACAAAAATATATGTTTTACATTTGTTTTTCCTTAAACATATTTTTGATGGTAAATTAATTGCGAATTTGCCTAGTACTTAAGAATACAACCAGCGCCTCTAAAAGAAATCGAAATAAGCGACACAAAACTTCCACGATATTTTAGGTATGTAACATAATTTAACTTAATATTTCAGGATCTCGAAATTTCATTGCTAGATTAACTAAAAGTTTTTAATTTTGTTATTATGTACTACAGTAAACTAACTTTTTTTGTAGAGCGTAAAATACTTATAACGCTAAATGACTTTACTTCTTACGGACATGCTAAAATATTAATTCATTTACTGATACTTGTCACACACTTGTACAGTTCAATCTGACAATCTAATCTAGCGACTTCTACTCGAAATTTTGTAAACAAGCAACAGTGAACGCGTCTTTTGTGAAGGAGAAAAGTCTTATTGAAAAACATTCTCCGATTCAAGCCATATAATTCGATGCCAGTTAAAACATCGCACTTCAAACCGTCGAACAGTCATTACCACCGCTTTCCACCTCAGCTGTCTTCAAAGTTGTTTTTATTTACAAGTATCAGGCAGCATTCTGCACGGGTATTACAGACAGAGCCGCGGCGCGTCGGACCACAAAAGATATTCAGTCGAGGGGCCAAATTAACCAGAAATAATGAGATAATTGCAAAGGCTCGTAGAATGATGCTGCTTGGGAGATCTTTGATATTGACACAATGGGATGTATCCCTTGTGTATCCCTTTGATTTGTGTGAGCACTCGGCCGGTAGCTACTTCTGAAGTTGGGTGTCTAACTTGAAGCAGCAGAAAAAACAAATGAGGAGCTAGTCGATAGGAATAATCGGGTCGACAGTTAGGTGTATTTTGATGCGCTGAAAGATGTTTTGTAATGCTCTCGATTGGAATGTTCTTTTTGGGTAGTTTCGCGTATTATAACAAAGTTTTCAAAAAATAATATAAAAAAATCGGTTTGACAGAAAACGTTGCATAGTGGGTAGTTCCCATTATCCAACCTAACCCACCTAAAATCTAAACATATAAAACTTAAAGGTGACTGACTGACTGACATAGTGATCTATCAACGCACAGCCCAAACCACTGGACCGATCGGGCTGAAACTTGGCATGCAGGTAGATGTTATGACGTAGGCACCCGCTAAGAAAGGATTTTGATAAATTCCACCCCTAAGAAGATAAAATAGGGGATGAAAAAGTTTTTAATAATAATACTTCTCAACGCGGGCGAAGCCGCTGGCAAAAGCTAGTTTTATTTAAATTTAGGTGAAATAGGTTGGATAATGGGAACTACCTTGCAAAGTCGACATTTAAATAATCTTTTAACTCTACTAATGGTAGAGACACAAAGATTATGAAATTCATACGATTCTTACCAGCGTCTGGCATTTCGGTATAGTACAGATGATTTAAAACCTAGACTTTTTGCAAATCTATTTTATCTATCACCTGTAAGCGGACTACACAATGAGTTTGCAATTTTGCACCAACTGCATCAGAACTGCCTTGGAACTGCCACTTTGCATTTGCAGCTGGGTTGCAGTTGAAGTCCGTCTGTACCGCCCCTTACTGTATCAGATATTGGTGCTGGTGATTGTTAATCTGGCTAGACTCCTCGATCAGCAGTGCTATTGTCTAACGCACCAAAAATGTACACCGTTTTTAATTTGACAGTTGAAACCAAAAATTGCTTTGAAATAGAAACATTTCAAAGAGAACTGACATTGTAGCTGTCAAATTAAAAACGATGTAGATTTTTGGTGCGTTAGACAATAGCGCTGCAGGTTGTGAGACTTAAGAGGATAGGAGTCGCGCCACTTCTCCATACAAACGTAGTCCCCTGTTTTCTCCGTGAATAATGACATTAGAGCAAATTTTTGTTTACATTATATTTGTATTTGTTGTGGCTATGCCCCTATGATTTGCTTTTATCGATTTTCAATTTTTTTTAATTTTTATTTATTTAGAATATCGATAAAAGCAAATCATAGGGGCATAGCCACAACAAATACAAATATAATGTAAAAAAAGGTTTGCTCTAATGTCATTATTCACGGAGAAAACAGGGAACTACGTTTGTATGGAGAAGTGGTGCGACTCCTATCCTCTTAATGTAGGTAAATCGTAAAAATGAAACATTCTAGGTTTAAGATTCACTATTTAATAATAAAACAGTACAAAGTCGAATCTTAGAACTAGCTACAATAAATAGTCACGTTAATAAATACGACGCAGAAAATGTAAAGCTCCAAACAGACTGACAGCGGAAGCGGGGTGAGGCGCGGTGGCGTGATAATATAAAGGCTTGTCCACACTAGCGACTTTTTCGGCTATTTAGGCGATACGAAATGCCTCATAAACAATTGCGGCGATATTACAGCTTGCGCATTAGTGCGCGCTTAGCCTTAAGGAAACTCTTATTTCTCTGCCGGTGCGATGTGCGCGCTCTTTCGTATGATTTCGAATATTACAACCGATACCATGACACAACTACGCCGTGCCGCCCCGCTCTCGCTGTCAGTAGGTAAGTTTGGAGCTGAAATGGAATGAAGCCTTTATTTACAACTTAATGTTAATTTGCGCTTATTTCATTTAAAACACGAGATTTGCACAACTCGTTAAATCGATATAATACTGATCGTTATTCATTAGGTACTTAAAGAGCTTAGATTTGCCATGGAATGGGTATAATATAGGTCAATATTACGTAATATTTTTGGAATAAATATGAATGTAATACATACATATGAATGTAATACATACAGTACATACTCGTATTTAACGGAACTAAAACAGTAAAAGTAGCAGGAATTAAATATCTAATTATCGATGGGGTTATGAAAAAACTGAAATTAATGTGAATGTACATATAATAAGAATATATATTAGTAAACTAATAAAATAAATATAACTAGAAGTTTAGTCTTCACTGGAATGTAGATTTACAGGTACAGTTGATGTCAAAAAACATAATTATGTACAAAAAACAGGGTGTAACAAACGAGGGTGATAATTGACAGTGGCATACATATTCGTAAATATCTCTGAAATATTTAAAAAGGGGTTTTAATTTTTTTGGCTCACAAAAAAAATTAACCTATTTTCACGCAGGACCAATGGATCTTAGCATTCCCGTTAATTATCATTTACGCCGATGTTTTGGGCCATTTTCTCCTATTTCAGTGAATTACCACCCAGATCGTCCGTTACAGACTATGAAGCTACGATTACACTGACTCGATCACCTTATGCGGTCGCCACATGTGTTCTTACGTCGGTTAACGTACGCTGTCGCAACTTGGTCAGCCGGCTTAGCACAGCAAGGCGCGAGTAGAGATACGCGCGAGATAGTCTATATCTGTCACTGTCTAATTAGAGAAGTCAGAAAATGACAGGTAGACTATCCCGCGCGCCACGCGACTAGAGCTTACAGGTAGAGCTGCCGCTTGCCGAATGCGGCTGACTACAGTGTTCTTTACGTAGTACACTTTGTCAAACGACTCAGACGCAGTGTAATGGCGGCTTAAAAATTAAATTAATTAAAGAAGTCGTTGTTGCCAACGTTGTCACGTTATTAACAATTAAAGCTATTTTACGTCATTTTCATTTGCAAATAACTACAAGCGTAACACCTAATCTACATTATAGATTAGTTTTATTTGCACGAGTGTCAGCCTCCTGACGCCCAACAGCAAATTAATGATCAGTGGAATGTTTAAATTTAAAAATTAAGTCCTTTAGAAAGGACTTCGGGCCTTTAGGAGGATATCGTACAGCTAATCACAAAAAAAGATATCGAAATGGACTTAAGAGCTTGCACTGTCATTTCTAAAAATAAATACCATACGCTCTTCCATTGGCGCAATAAGATCGTGAGACATAATTATTTTTGAGAAATTTTGTACCGATGCTTTACTATTCCACTTTTTATATGTGATAGGAGTTACAAAACATGAAATTGAAGTTTTGCCAGAGTTTACATCGGTCAAAATAATAACCCTCCCTTTTTCCAGCTTTGTATCACTTGGGATACACCCATATGCTGAGGGAAACACAAAGTATCTTGTTTATGGCATCTAATTTGGCAAGGTCGCATTGCTTTACCATCAGAGACCTAAAAACGACTTGTGCGCGGCTTTCGATTGCTGCCAGATCCCGGGGACTGTACGTATAAATATTCGTACTTATTATATAGGCAAATGCCTTATTGGAAAATTCTACTAGACTACCAGTCAAAATCTACGAATGAGTATTTAGTTCCATCGGTCACTCCTTGTCACTACAGTTTGCAAACTTCTGGATCTAGTATCATTTCCACTATCTACTTTCCTGACACCTATTTTGTTTCATCAACATTATACGCCCCGTGTCATGCAATGTCGAATATTTTCAGGAGATATTGAACAGTGGTTTTCCAGACGCGTGTATCGGACCACTGGTATAATACTACTGGTAAAATGTTACGGTCAATTTCCGGCCATATACAGGTGCCTGCGAACCAGCTTTCCCGGAAGAGAGATTATCTTTTTGTATTTTTTCGGATCTTCACTTGCACACAGCGACCCATTTGTCATCCCTGCACCTCTGGCAGTCTACCCTACAGCACCAGTGGAAGGTGCAGTTGCAGGGTTTGATGCTGGACTTCCTGATGAGCGCGTGCCCTCGGCCGCAGCAGAGGAGGTCGCAAGACCCTGAACGGGAGGTCCTGCCGATGCGGCAGACCCGACCCGAGGTCCCCGCCGAGTCCGTCTTGGGATCAGCTTCGCAGAAACTCGGGGATCTGGTGGTAAGACGTTTTCTTTCAAACTTGCAATGGAATGTCGATAAGACTCGCTTCAAATTGGAGGTGGATTATTGTACGTTTAAATGATATCGATACTTGAAAGGGATTTATAAGCAACATTTTTTTAAGAAAGTCGTTATCCAATTTCACCTTCGACAGAATACATAATTCTTGGTTTAGACACGGACACAGATGCAAAAGGTATAATAATAGTGACAGGTTTCTAGCTTGTCGCCCAATCACGTCAATGCATCCTAAAACTATTTCAACGTCTTTTAGCCAGTTCTAGGTCTTTTAGGTCAATATGTCACAAAAAATACGAAAAAAAATTGTACCTCGTAAACTACAAAAAATCGCGGAACATAGCATGGGGGTGATTCGGATAACCCTAGGTGCGGTCTATCTCTGGCCTTTCGCTTGACACTATTTTTTGGCACACGCTGTATGTAAGTAGGTATTTATGAAAAAAAAACACAAAAGGCTGCAATTTTGACTACAAGCATGTGCTGCTGTTAATACTTAGTTAAGCATGATAATAATGAAACTAAGCTTACTTTTCGAAGAACAGTAGACTGGTCTTAGGCGCGGGGCGGGCGCGGCTTCGCCTTCTGCCTCTGGGCCTCCCTCGGAGTACAGAAAACCCGTTGTTTAGCTCCTCTTGCGCCACTATCAGAGCCTGGAATAAAAGACAATCGAGGGTACAATTCCAAATTTGAACACGGAATTCCGGGACCGTTTCCACGAGCGAAACTATCGGCGTATTATAAACGTGCTACTTTATTTGTACTTCTCTGTGTGGTGTAGAGTTTAGAATGATTCCCCTCCATTTCTTCCGTGGATGTCGTAAGAGGCGACTAAGGAATTTAGGTAAAAGTATATTTTACGAGTAGGAGACAGTCTAGCGGTCACTATTTTACCTTTTTTTATCTAACATGATACAGTCAAGGACTTTAATTCATGAGCCACCATGGAATCAATTCACAGTAAACGTCATAGTGACATCCCGTTAATTATCTAAGGAAATCGTAATAACTTTCTATTTGAAAAGGTTCTATGGTGGCTCATGAATTAAAGTCCTTGACCTTACCTACCAAAAAGTGGAGCGTGATAATAGTTCATGACTTTGACTAAGTGGCGTTTCATGTGCCTACCCCATTAGGGAATATAGGCGCGATTGTATGTATGTATGCATGTACTGCTGCTTACCTTCCTGTACTGTCGTTTTATGGTTGAAGCCACAACCCTGAAGTCTGGTGTAGCGCGCCAGCAGGTTCGCAGCTGGCAGCTCCCAGACAACCCATGGCATTTGCACCGCACCTCCATATGAGATGACAGAATCTGCAACAACACAGTTCAGTTATAGTGAAATAAACGGATCTACTCACATTTTTATATCGAGGTTAGCTCGACATGTTTCGGGCCAAACCGTGACCCATCATCTGGAGCTACGCGCCGCGGCGAAAAACGCGCACTGCGAGCTGCCGTTCTTTCCGCGTGACTGTTCAGTTCTTGAGCTTCAGTTCTCAGACTGATCTTCTTAAGCGACGGACCAGTTTCTTTAAAGGCGAACAATAGATGTCGACTGGGTTAGATATAGGTATGTAATTCTAATTAGCTAGTCCGTTAATTAGATTAAGGAGAAATATGAGACACGTGGTTTTTCAAAAACTAAACCCATTCATTCTCCATTTCTTCTATGGATTTCGTAAGAGGCGACTAAGGACATAGGTTAAGGCATACTTTAGGCGACAGGCTAGCAACCTGTCACTTTTGTACCTGCCACCTCAAAACGTAAAAATATTAAACTAGAAGTGGCCACAAAACGTGAAATAGACATCGTTTTGCCTATGAAGCGTTTTGTGTGCGCTGCCTACTCCGTTTAGGAATACTGGCGTGATTGTATGTATGTATGTAAAAACTAAACATCGTCAGAGTTATAGGTTATAGACCATCAAACTTCCGGAGTGGGGGCTTATGACGTTACGCCTAGGTAAAAATTGTACCATTTAGGGTGACGGCACCAGTTATGGACGGTTTAAGCTGACAAGCACCAGTGATGGACACTTCATTCATAATTTAAAGACCATAGAGTTGTGAATTGATTGTTGTAAAACAAATGACTTTTCCTTAGTGGGTAGTAAATAAGAGTCATTGTCCATTACTGGTTCTATGTCCATTACTGGTGCGGTCACCCTAGTGACGACACGCGAAACTCCTAAGCGCTGTAATGTCGTTTATTTTTGTCTGTCAAAGCAAACAAAAAATATATGTTTAATATTTTTTGGTAATTTACTTGACGGATTAAATAGTTTTTTTAGTCGTCTACCCAATTCAGTAGAACACAATGCATAGTTCAAGGATAAACGCGCAATTAAGTATACTGATTTATTTCAGAATCATTCTAATTAAGAACGCTTTAGAATTAATCACACGTATTGCCGATTTCTCCTTGACGTGACCTTACATCATCAGAAATTGACCTTCAGTGCGCTGCATTCGGTCGCTGCATTATTTTAGCGTGCCCCGCTCCGGGCTACATCCAATGTAAAAGCCTACATGTTCCGAGCATGGAAATAAATCTGGATTGTGATACGTGATCGCATCTTTGGCACAATAGCGCGATTACGGACGCCACCCACCGCAGCTAGCTCAAAACATTTACATAATTAAACGCCGCAGTGCAATCACGCTGACGTCTTAATTTCGCCAAAGCCGCCGGCCGAACAATTTTCCAAATTGAGTCGGGCAAAAATTCAAATAAATCGGCGTTTCGACCCGCCTCTCGGACCCGGCCGGCCTTAATAACCTGGTATTAAGAGCGTTCGCGATAGAATTCGCCACCCAAGACGCCTGTAATACGTCGTAATGAAGCTGGAATATTAAAAATGGCCCCGAACGAACCGCTTATTATGTTCTCACCTCGGCGGGCCGCTCGTGAAATACGGCGCACTAATGTGGGCCTGCAGGCGGACGCTCCCCACGACTTTCGATAGTTTAAAAGTGGCGCTATCTGTAACCTGTAACACTTTAGTGGAGTTCAATTGAGGGTTCTCGGTTTCAATTAACTGGGTGCGGCGATCCGGCTCGGAAACGTTGAGCAACACAAATTGCGATCATCAGGTGTTTTTAATTTTAAACGTAGTAATCTCGCTTTTGAAGCGCTTGAGGGAGTTGTAAATCACGTCTCATTTCAAGTGTTATGAACGTGTAAATGTTTGTTTTGTCTGTAACGATGCCGTTGACAAAAGCTTATAAGTTTGTAGAGGTGATCTGTCGCCACACATCTTTCTCTGTTTATTGCCGTAGGTCGGGAAAGTAAACCAGTTTGGACGCTTTGTTTACGGTCTTTCGTCCCCTTGTCCTCTGCGGCAGACCAAACAATGATGTCATGAGGGCAATCAGCATCATCGGTAGCCAAAACTAGTAACAAATTGATGCTAAACGTATAATTATCTCGGTGGAATCTAATTAAAACTGCTCCGAATTATTTTTATTACGACAGGATAAAGACGCGGTGACCTTTTAGACTGTGCTTAGTTGTCTGAGTTTTTGCTTTGTTTTTTCTGTCGATTAGTTTCATCGAACCCAAAACATTTCAAGGAGGCACAAGGAATATTCCACAAAAAACCGATTGCAGTGGCAAGTTCTAAATCTATTAGAGTGAGAATGTGAAAAAACAAAACTTAAAAGGCTTGAATGCAAAGAGTATTAAAGATAGTAGGATTAATCACGCAGGCATTCCAACGGCAGCATGCATAATGATTATAAATCTTTTGGCACGCGATTCGCTGCACAATAAGCTCGTTCCCCACATGGTACTATCGCATCAACCATTCGAAATGTAAAACTGAATCACGGCGTAATCTGAAAGGCGATTAACTTAGTGACTAACGATAATAGGTTTAATATGACCGTGACTAACCTGACGAACAAATTAACCATTAGTTAAACCGCACACGGCGCACAGCTGGATAAAGCTGTTGATGGCCACGGAATTTTATAGGTTTTAAAGCTAATGGGGAATGCCGATTGGTCGTAAAACTAGAGACTAGTTGCGATTTTTATACAGTTAGTTGCAGTATGGTAATTGGTCAGGAGTGGTCGGCGTTTAGTCTGTTACTCGTCAACTTTCTATTGATGATTATTAGGCTATTGAGATTGTAGGTCTTTCACTATTTAATATTTTATTGAAAATGTTTTCTTTAGACATTAAAAAACCGTCTTTGTAAAGATTGAACTTGGAGTTTTATAAGACAAATACCTGCGATGGTACAGTCAAAGATAATGATACCGACATGAATTAAATGCCAAAAATATGGTCACACAACTTTTGAGGTGTACAAATTTTGGCTTATTTTTCGTGTTTGTATCTTTGTAATTGACTGTACGCTGGTTTGACTTTTACTATAAAGACTTGTCTATTTTAATAGATTTTCGCCATTTGCACCCAGATTGAACTTGGAATAAGTAGTGTTTTTGAACACATAGTTTTTAATTTTTCATATTGTTTTAATCGCTTTAGGTTGCTATAAATAGCTTCATTTCAATATCCCACTTACAAGTGTTACATTAAGATCTAAGAGCAAGCCTTATAAAAACGAACACGTTTAATTCTATTATTATGACCTGACTGAATAAAATAATTAGTTTATTGACATCAGCACAAAAACCGTCTATTATCCGTCTGCGCTGACGCAACGCGGCTCGAAAAAAATTAATAGCAATTATATTTAAATCGATATCGAACAGTCATCGGGAAACAAAATATTAACTCATCGCATCGATTTTTTTGTAACGTAATTATCACCTTGGCTCTCTAATGCGGTACCTAATTCCTCGTGTGGGTCGAGATCTTTTATAGACCCGCTGAGGGTCGTCTCGCGTCGGGCGCGTGTCACACCGAGGTGACCAGTCGAAACTCTAACAGCTATTAACGAAAAAGACTATTGTATTTCTTTCATTATTGTTTAACCATAAAATTATGCTACATGTAGCTTTGAAACGTAATAGCCATGGTTTTGGCTATGTAACGTTGCGTCTGCTCTGTCTACCCTACCTACTGTTAGGGAATACGGGCGTGATGTATGTATTTATCCCGCCACTAGTTGTTGCTTTAATATGGCTTTTTTATTCTTCTGGAACGTTTCTAATTGGAAAAGTAGTTTCCGCTGGGACCATTTACAAAATGAATTAAAAGTGACTATTAGTGAATTAAAAGAACGCTTAGTGGTTATAAATTTCGCAATTTTACTACCTGTTGTCAACTTTTGATCCAAAACGTTATGAAATGAAAAAACTTCTTGCTTGAATATACTGAGCGATGAGTTTATATTTTAGTAATGTTAATCCCAATTAAAAGAAAGTGTCATGAATCAAAATTGAATAATTTTAATGTTAGTAATTCAGAATGAATAGAACAATTTTACTACCTTTTGGTTAAAAACAAGAAATAAAAAAAACTTCATGCCCAAAAATGCTTTTTTAAGTACAGCATCCACTTGTCCGCTCTCGACAAACCCTTACACTGCGGTCTGACACAGCCCTTTATTTTGACATTAATAAAAATATCATCGCGGGGGTTATTACAACCGAGCGTGTCTAACAGAGATCTCACTGGGCCTCTGTTAATTATGTGGCCACAAAACAAAATGGTAAATGCCGCCGAGCCGAGTGTGGGCCAGACCACCGGCCACGACTTCTATATGCCGCGGGCCAATTCCCTTACACCTCGGTGAAGGGTGTAATATGTTTATTTCTATGTCAGCCGAGATTGAATGGTGACGAGGGGTGGACTTGTGATTGAGTGGGTTGATTAGTCGGATTTTTTGATAGTATTTTACTGCATTCGTACTTAGAAACTTTTTTTACACAAATGGATATTTCCCCCGTTTTTTTAGGTTTAGAATACACCTCTCTATTTCTTCTGTGGATATCGTAAGAAGCGACTAAGGAAAATCAACCAGTTACTATTGTAGACCAGGTATATCTTTTATCGAACTTAGGCATCTAAAACTAATGCGACAAGTGGCTGCAAGGCGTGAAATAGTTTATAGCTTGTGTAACGTTTATTGTGCTCTGTCTATCATATTTGGGAATACATGATTTATTGAAATGAATCAGAATACTGAACGGATCGTGGGTGATGTAACGATATCAATTTTAAATGATAGAACATTCGGTCACCATATAATATCTGCCAACGTGAAGTGTGCAAAAATGTCTAGCACATCCTACAGCTCCTAATAATAGAGAGTCGTATCAGATTATTTACGCAGGCTTATTGTGTGAAGACCTAGACGGACGTTCCGTGACCAAATCGCGGATGTTTTAGAAACAGGTCAGGTCAAGAGTACCCGAAACCGACGAGCATGTATGAGGAGATTGATAAACGTGTATGAAGCCAAAGAGGTATGTCAGGATCGTAGCGAGTGGAACAAACCAGTCTCTGCCTAGCCCTGTGGGAAAGAGGCGTGACGATATGTATGTATGTATGTATTGTGTGATATTGGTACTAATAAACTGTCCATAAACAACTTGTTCAAGATCCTTTTCATAATGACATAATTTGGTTTCATCAGCTAGTCGGAAATCTTCTACGGTACTTACTCCTAAGTAATTTAGTTTTATCGTAAACTTAAAGCATCGATCTCCCACTAAAATCATCAATTAATTAAGCAGAACTGTGAAGTCTTAATTACGATAAAATTTAAACGACCCCTAAATCATGTTAGACGAAGCATTACGCAAAGTGACACGGAATCATAATATTTTAGCGATATTAATTTATAGACAGTAAAGTTCCCATTATCCCATAAAACAACTTTGTATAATAATCATTAGCCTGGGCTTGAGATTTTTATTGCTTTAGACTGTGGATCGTAAATGTCATAGCAAACTATATGTTAATAGTAAATTATATACATATTAAATACTATTTGGCATATAATTTTATCTTTGCTACCGGATCGTTGTTTTATTATCGCCGATTGGCTGTTTACTGCCAGAATTTGACAGCTTTTTAAATTGTCCAATTAGAGAATGGTGCTTATCATTATTTTTTAATTAATAAAATTTAGCAATAAATCTCATGAATAGTAATGCTTCGGCTAGCTTGTTTTACGCTATAAAAAGATAAACGAGTCTGCTTTTAGAAAAAATGGAAGCTTGCAATGACATAAATATAGGTATTTTATTAACACAAGTAAAAAAAAACACATTTTTTAATGTTCGCTCATGTTAAACACGACAATACGGAGTTTAATAAACCGTAGATAAACCTAATTAAAGTTAAATCACTTAAATGTAAACTTCACTATAAAAAGTGTCGGAATTTATTGTGCATATTCAACTACCGACAGACCACGGACTCAAGTCACTATATTAGCCTCGACACCATATAATTAAACACCATAAAAGAGCAACAAATTAAATAATTTGTACCTAACCGTCGTGTTTGTATTATAAAAGGTACAAACGTAAATTATATCAATCGTAAATCCCCCTAAAATGTAACCGCGGCCGGGTACGCCGGTTTTAGTGTCAGATTTAGTTCCGGAGGCTAATATAATATCATAAGCAAACATACGTTTACCGCCGCATTCCAACTTAGTCGACGCACTGTCAAAGAATCTTCGTTTCCTCACCGGAAAAACTAAGTTGGCTCTCTCGTATTAACTTCAGACTGACATGTTTATTCTTAGTCGGAAGAGGCCTATTAAATTATTAGAAGTAATCCCGTACGGTGATTAGGTCCGGTATTTTGGCCAGCTGTTGGTTACCGGGTAGTGTCAGTGTATGTTACAGATTAGTACGACGACAAATCAGCTTTGGACATGTTTAGGTGGCAGCCGACACACCGATGTGTGCCGACGACTGCGCCATGATTGTGCTTAGTTATTCAAGTAAGATTATACTATTTAAGGCCGCATGAATTGGCTAAGCTTCTACCACCTTACAAACCCAAACAAATCTTTGTGAATTTTTACCTACCTGAATTTCAGGCTTGAAGATTTTGCGTAGCCTAATGTACTGCCTATAACCCGTTCTATAAGCTCAACCCAGTTTCTCACTTCGTATGAACCTAAAATACCTTGTGAAATAATCCAAAAACTTTTTTGCACAAAACCATGTCAACCAACACTTATGTACTCTCATAAAACAAGCAAGCGGGCATCGAGTTAAACTATAAAGGGCCTCAATTATGTAAATGAGTGCATAATTCCGCAATACACCAATGATTGCGCCAAATGCGAGCAAGCCAGTTACTTAAGATCCCATAAACTCGATGCGGTGTGCATTACGCTAACTTTACAACATAAAGCTGGGTGTGATCGCCGAAATGACCAATGCAATATACCTTGTCATATAGCCATGTAGGGTATAGCGGTTATGTGGACCACCCATACGGAGATTACCGCTTGCCACGCCCCCCGACCGCTCTCCAATTTGAACTAAATAAGTGTTGGACCCCATTTTTAACGCCTCAGATAACCAATTTGGACACCTAAACAATTTTTACCCCCACAGCAACTAATCCAAAATGAACTACAACTTCCTTTCCATCGGCAATAAAGATTGCTGCTCGAAACGACCACTGTCGAATTAGACAGCTCTTCTTAAATTGGCGTCGTAGGCATGGGTTTAAATTGTGGTCGTTATGTCAAAATAGAGAAATAGTTTACGTGTCACGTTGTTTTATGATTAAGGATAACTACCCGGGTCGTTAATAATTGAGTCATTAATTTTGTTGCCGGTTTTTTTAAGGTTTCGTCACGCGGACTTCTGTGAGATGGGCTTTAATTTTGTTTTGGGTCAATAGCTCTTGGACTGCTTTAAGCGAGTGGCTGTAGAGTGCAATTGAGTTTGTTTTCGTTGCGCGATAATTGAATATTTTTTTAGTATTCACCCTCAGCTCGCATGATCAAACCGGGGATATTCCACGGGAATTCTAATGAAGTAAATTGAAGTGTCATCGAGCATTAGTGGTGTTTTTGAACCCCCATTGTTCGCCTTTGAATAGACATCAAAGTGAAATGATAAATTCCTTCTTTGCTTATGGGATTTATTAGAATTCCTCGTGTCCGTGTTAATTAAATTGTCAAATTGGAGTTTATTGAACGGGCGTTTTGTTTTCGTAGCGAACAATGGATGAAAGTGACTTGGGAAGGATTGTGGCCATTAATTCCTTTTATACTTTGATACGCTGATAATTTGTATCGTCTGTACTTGTGATACGAAAGGCTATTAATAAACTTAATAACTATTCCAACATTACTTCCTGGCTTGTTTTTGAAGTACCTACAGTAAAATTTTATTCAGTTTCATCTTCATCTGTTCCGATGTTTGTTTAAGCAAAATTAGAACAAATTTACTTAATCAAATCCTGAAAGTTATTAAATGTTATCCACTTACTGGTTACCGATTGGGTTGAAAATTTCTGAATTTGTGCAAGTCAATTCACAATTTAATAATTTGACTGACAGATTGATCTAATATTTTGTATCATTATCTAAGCATTCTAAGCTGAACGACAATGAAGAGCAGCTAACAAAATTATTTTTTTGCTTGACAATCTTACTAATTGTGAATTCCAACTAACCGATCTCCCAGCATCATTATTGTGCACGTTGATCCTCGACTGCAGGTCGTCCACTTGCTCCCTTGCGTCCAGGAACTTCTTGGAGAACTCGATCCCAAATGCCAGATTATGGGAGCACCCACTCCACTCCCATTTGCTGGCCCTCCCTCGAGAGTGGGCAGAGTAGCCCAGGGCATCACAGCCGCAGGAGAGGAGCCTCCCCTGGGCGCAGGCGCGGGCGATGGCATGGGCCACCCCAGCAGCGGTCAGGGCGTAGAGGAAGGATGTCTCTCGGAAACCTGGAATTAAAGGGGTGGTTAGTAAAGGGTGATGGGTATAGTGATTGGCTAGAGATCAGCTGGGCACCGGAAGAAATCATACATACATACATACTTACAAACATACAATCACGCGCATGCTCCCAAATGGGATAGGCAGAGCACACGAAACCTGGCATAGACAAAACCAAGATTATGACGCGTGGTTGCATATATCCTGGACAAGAATCACGAGTGGTGAGGAGCCGTTTAAGCTTGCAAAAGATAGAGACCAATATGCGGAGCTGACACCTTCATTAGTTGGAGAGGAACTATAGGGAGAAGAATGAAGGAGTTTATAATTTAACCAAGGTGATTATACGGGATGGCTGGAAATTGACCGTAAATACTTATTTAAATCAGAAAAGGATCTAGAATTCTAGATAGACAGACAGACAGACGGACGGACAACGAATTAATCCTCTATAAATTTATATTTTCCTTTAGAAATACCGTCGTTATAGAGGTACGGAAATCTATAAATTAAAAGACCCCTTCCTTTCAAACATTGAACTTGCCTTAAACATACTCTTGTAAAGTCTTGTCAAGAAATTACCTAATTACCTTACAGAATTACCTATTAATACGGCTTTCATCTCGAGTCCTTTTTTCCAGGTAATATTGTACTTTTTTTAGGTAAAGGTGCATATTATGTATTTTATCGGTTTGTTTATTTTTTTGTTTGCTTCGATCATCAAAAGTAGTTTGTCGTTTCGTTATTGTTTTCGTTCGGAACTAGATGGCGCTAGGAGTTACAAACATAGAGTGAATGAAAGAATTCTTTATCTGTTACGAAGAAGGAAGATGAAAAGTTGCTCTACCTACAAATATTTGGCATGGAATAAATTAATTGCGTGAATTTTTATACAGTCATGTCTACATACCCCAGTAAGAGTAAGAATAAAAGCATCTATGTTGTCTCTGCCTTCCTCACAGAGATGAAGAAGTGGTGCTTATACTTACAGTTAATTTATATGGAACGAATTTGACAAAAAACGCTCGATTAAACAAGTGAATGTTCACTATAATGAACAAAAGAAGCAATTTGGGCAATGTGGGGTACATAAAACTACATAGAGACTAGCTCGCTCGTATTGAAATGAGAGATTAGTTCGACATGTTTCGACCCTATTCGCGACTCGTCTTACATAAAGACATGAATGTACCCGTTTTATTTAGCTATGAAACAGAAGTAAGTTAGTATAAAAAAGTAATTGTAAACCTAACCCATTAAATTATCTGTAAACTTGGCAAAACCAGTCTCCATTGTCACTTTACTATGCGATTTCCGGAAATAAATTAAATATAAAACAGCAACAGAAGATGTTGCATTCCGATGAACCAGGATTGTATTTGTCATACATAAACTAGTAGGAGTATCAAGTGCGCTCGCGTTGTTCTCGTCCTCTTTGGCCCCCGAGATTTAAACCTTCCTTGACAAATATTGAAAATGACCTTGAAAAAAGTTAAATATCTCGACAATTTCGTTTTAACTTCATCATCTCAAAGGCTCCAGCTAGAAGCACGCCAAATTTTATCCATACATGCATACAATTCACACAAACTTGGCTACCTAAGAACAAAGCCAAGAAAATCGATTTCTCGGTAAAACTGTCTGTCAAATACAATTGGCGCTTGATGAGTAAAAAGGTAATAAAAATAGGCAGAGCTAGTTTCCCATTCCCTGTTTGGTGTTGTGTTTAGAATAACGCTTCTCTATTCCTTCCGTGGATATCGTAAGAGACAACTGAGGAATGGAAATAGGTTTAGCTTGGAGAAAATACAATAAATACTAAAAGTGGCTACGAAATTTGAAATAGTCATGATTTTGGCAATATATCGTATGCTCTGTCTACTCTGTTTAGGAATACAGGCGTGATGAGTTTATAGAGTACTAGCTTTCCGCCCGCGGCTTCGCCCGCGTGGAACTCGGTTATATTGCGGTATAAAGCACAACTATAAGAAAACTTCTCGTTTTAAACGACACACAGCGCCATCGATCAATCATCTATCGATCGATATCGATCTATCATCGATTGATATCGATCTATCAAGCAAACTATATTTTTGTTTTCCCTCGGGAACATCAATTTTTTCCGGGATAAAAAGTACCCTATTATTTAATCCGGACTTCTATCTTCATGTCTGCAAAATTTCAAAGCAATCGGTTCAGTAGTTACGGTGTGAAAGCGGAACAAACAAACAAACAAACAAACAAACAAACTCACTTTCTGACTTATAATATTAGTAAGGATGTAAAGCCTTGACTAAAAGTTTTGAGAATACCTATTTTTGTCCCATAACTTTTGAACATTGAGGATAGAACCTATAGAGTACTAATGTCATCTTGGTTGTTCGGAAATTATTCCGTAAAACAATTGAAGTGATCGCCGTGCTCTTATTGGCCGGTCCAAGATCGCGCGTAACGCTAGTGCCTTTTTCTCTACGGTTATTGGCTCTGTACAGTTTCTGTGACAGTGACGGTGACGTTTAGTATGTTGAAATCAACAAACTATTTGCGGACCGGGGTTTCGAACATTGTTTCTCTATAGGTTCTATCCTCTATGCTTTTGAATAAAGCGAGCGTTCAATACTTTTGGCAGAGGCTGTATGCACGTTAGAATTAAACGGCGACACGTAATTTTTAAGTCAACGCCTACAGGACAGAGCCAAGCGGAGCAACCATTCAAGATTTATAGGAACGCGGAACGTCCAAGACCGCCATTTATCTATTTTATTGCAATAAATTAAATAGTGAATCCATTTTAGATACGAAGATAAGCTATTGGACCTGCACAATGTAATCTTTTACTATAAATAGTATGACAGCGATTTGCATTTGACTTAGTCGGCGGTTAATTGTGGTCGTCGGGATAATAATGTGCCATGGACGCTATTCGGGCAATTTCATTGTGTATCTTGAATGGACTGTGCCTGCGCAGGTATTATAGCGATTCCAGAGCCTCCCTTTTAATGGGCAATTATGTAGCTCTTAGGTTTAAGCCACCTGCGTTGTGATGGACATCCTGGATTTTATAGGGCTTGCATTGTTTAATTGATGGTTGAATCTTGGTTACAGGGTTGTCACATGACAAAATTATACTTATACTACTACTACTACTATACTTCTACTGAACTATTGAACTAGAGCTCCAAACGCGCTGATAGCGGAAGCAGAACGGCATGCTCTACCAAACCCAGTGTATCTATCTTTTATTTTAACCTTAAATTGAGCTAAAAGTGGAAAAGTAATATGAAATAGTTATCATTTTGTCCCTGTAATGTTCTGTGTGCTCTGCCTACCTCATTTGAGAATTGGGGCATATGTACGAAACTACGTACTTCATCATCAGCCTATATACGTCCCACTGCAGAGCACAGGCCTCCTCTCAGTATGAGAGGACTACGTGCTTAATTGCTACTAATCCACGGAGAAATTTGCCAAATTTCGTAAGAAAAAAAATGGAGATTTTCAAACGCTTCGCGCCTTGCCCATCAGTTCCTTAAATGTGGCGAGGGCCCCTAATCGAGCGTGCTACTCGTACTTACTGCATTTTTAGGGTTCCGTACCTCTTATGGAAAACAGAAACCCATAGACATATAGTCACTACGTCTTTTTTTCAGTAAACCGTATGCCCGGATTCCCAAGGCAGAGCACACAAAACGCTACGTAGACAAAACCATGAATAATTCACTTTCCGATAAATAGGGTCAACGGTAAAGCTGAGTGTAGTGATCCCTAGCGCCACCTATCGTCATCAACCAAAAAAGTGTTCTACATCGCGATAACGAAGTTCGATGATCGGATTTTTTTATCGGGATTAAGTTGTCTTCCAACATTCTCTCTGTAGACTTTAGTATAACAGACCTTTGGTATAACACCTGCCTGGAGAGAGATCTCTCTAATAGAGTCTTTCCCACAGAAGTATACCTACCATTTTCGGCATTCGCGAGAGAGGGAGACAGCGTAAGTTCGCGCAGCGCTTTTTTCCAGGTAAAAATGATGCGCGAATTTACTCTCTCTCTCTCTCTCTCTAAAATCGTGCCAAGTTGTATGCCGACCAGAAGACACGTTTTGCTCGATGACGACTGATGTCGTACAGATAATAAGGAACAGTTAGTGCGCGAGTCCGACTCGCACTTGGCCCATTTTTCTCTAAACGAAAGTTCTCACGAACGCGTCCGTGGTAGATAAACTCCCCGATAACTGATATGAGTGTATCGAATAAATTAATTCGTTTGTGGCATGTGATTAATACGAGGTTCGGCGTGTTATCTCCACGGATTAGTGGCCCTCTTCGGAGAGAGCCTAATTGACATCGAGAGATACGGTTTATTAAAATAAAGGAGTTTTAATTTGATATTAGACGACGCCTGATGGGGAAAGCTCCGTTTTAGGGCCGGGGAATCTATAATTTTCAATAAAACATACTTGCTACACGATGCTGAATAACAGACATACATAAAGGTTGGCTGTAAGACATCCCTTAAGAGATAAGTCCGCCTTTGTGCTACGCCGTTTCATTTGTATATAATTTTGATTTTTTGTATTTTGTGATTTTTCCTTTTGTACAATAAAGTTGCTTACTTTACTTACTTAATAACATACATAGGTACTAGAGTTGCCACGAATAGTGATTTGGCCGAATACCGAATACCGAATATTCGGCCACGCTGTCGGCCGAAGCGCCGAATATTCGGCCGCCGAACATTCGGCACAAAGTACATGCTTGCCGAGCGTGTAAAGCATAATACAACAAGTCGCGAATAGTGAAATAAACGGATCTACTCATGTTTTTCATATCGAGATCAGCTCGACATGTTTCGGGCCAATCCGTGACCCATCATGTGGAGCTACGCGCCAGGGCAGCTGATAGAGTGCACGTCTACAACGTCTACGTTGACAAATAATAAATTAAATAAGCAAACGAAAAAAAGACTCAAACCTCGGGAGTAGCGTACTGTAAAGTGAGAGGTTGTTTTCTGAAGCTGGTATAATTTACGATGGATGAAAAGCGTAATCAATTGCTACCATCAAATGCTAAAAAACTTGTTTTTAACCGACTTCAAAAAGGAGGAGGTTCTCAATTCGACCTAAATTTTTTTTTGTGTGTATGTTACTCGATATCTCGAAAACCCGTGGAGCGATTTTCAATTTTTTTTTAATCGAAAGGGTATAACTCGAAATTGGTCCCATTGGCACGAAACCAGGATCTGATGATGACATCTTGGAGTAATCGAGGGAACTCTTCAAATTTTATATGGAGATGTACGGCGTTTTCGGTAATTTGTTGATGAAGTCAAGATTTTACATTCAGTAAACAGAATATTTTTAAAATATTGCTAATTTGAAGTCGGTTTTTTTTTGTTTAAAATTATTATCCATTTCAACTTACCACTGATAAATTTCATTTATAAAATTAAAGTATTGTAGGTACTCGTAATTTGACAATAAATACTAATCTCATGTAACGTGGTGTGTTTTTTGTCTATTATTAGGTATTCGGTATTCGGCCGAATAGTACGTATTATTCGGCCGAATACCGAATAGCAAGAAAAGTGGCCGAATAGGCCGAATACCGAATGTACACAATCACACATGAGCCAATCAGAAAGTGTTATAAGTAAACCAAGCCACGCCGAAATGTAAAATCGGTTACGTTGATGTGAGGTTGGCAGGAAAATTACGCGACGAATCCACCAACTGTATATCTGGCCTTCTTTCAGAATTGGGGTTCTTTCAGTTTAGTAAACAGATGGTTTTTTTTTTAAGTAGTTTCGGCCCCAATTCGTTAATCACTAACCTGCGGAATGAAGATATTTTCAGGGATGGTAAGTAGTCCACGTCCTTTCTCAGATCTCGGATCTTTACACAAAAATCCAACGAAAATGGTTAAAGGACTGAAAAATGACGAGTACAAATATAAATAAGTACTAATATACTAATATTATTACATATACAGTACCTACATACATACATAACCGTCACGCCTTATTCCCTGCGGGGTAGGCAGAGACAACAGACCGCCATTCGCTTCTATTCTGACATACTTCTCTCGCTTCACTCACATTCATAACTCTCGTCATACACACTCGACGGTTTAGGGTACTCCTAATTTGGGCTCCCTTTAGTACATCGTCGATCTGGTCGATATATACGTTCTTCGGGGGCGCCCTCGACCGACTTGCCCTAACACACTTCCCTTGTAAATTTGCTTACATATCCTTGCTCCATCCATTCTCTCCACGTGCCCAAACCAACGCAGCATACCCTTCTTTATCACATACATACATATCCTCACGCCTGTATTCCCAAGAGGGGTAGGCAGATCACATGAATTCAAAAATCCAGTGCCACGCTTAGCGATTACAAGGTAACCAGATGGTCAAACGTCATATTGCAGTGATAGGTTGCTAGCCCATCGCCCACAATACACTAACCCTTTCCCAGAGTCGACTCTTACCACACCCACGGGAAGAAAGGGGGAGGTGCTATTCTAACCCGGCACCACACGGGAAATCTCTATCCTTGTTACAATACTCTCTTTCAGACCACACTTCTCTCTAATCATGCTATTACGCACCCTATCAGTAAGTTTGAAACCACTCATGCTTCGCAAAGAACGCATCTCAAGTATCTCAACCCAACAATGACAATTATTAAAAAAATGTGAAGTAGAGCTGACATCGCTAATAATAATAACCAATCTCTGCTAGATAATCCTAGGCTTGCAAATATTTAAAGAATATTCAAGCCTTATTTCATTATATTTTAACATATTTATAGTAAAAAAAACATTAGCCATAAATGAGTGCAAATATTTTCCAATTACCATTCATCAAACGATAAAAATAACGATACCTAAAAGGAGACCTAGATCTAAGTTTCTACATTAATGAATGTTTTATCTCAAACACATCAATACTGTCAATCGAACATGACACTCAGGGGGAACATTTCCTAGTTCACAGAGTTACCAGTTTTACTATGAACAGTATGAACTCGTTTTTTAGAGTACGTATAAATAAATAAACAATTTAGTTCCGGTTTCCAGGTCAACAAACCGAGCAAAAACTATCCGAGACATGATTTAGGATGATTCACGTTTAATGAAATGATAATCATTATAAATCAAGCATTATCTGGCCGGATTGATCGTTCGATGAATTAATACGGCTTGGGGAACTTTAGATGTTGCGATGTTTTGTAAAATAAAATGACTCAGCCTTCTATGATCGCGAAAGAGTGAAACTTATTGTCTTCTAAGAACAATAGAGCTGTTTCTTTCGATCGTTTACTTGCTTAACCATGTACTAAATTTGTATTGAGAATTGAGTTATTAGGTAATCGATTAAAATTTTAACTGAGGCTATAAATTACTATGATTGTTTCGTCAGATCATAATTGTAATAGGGAGTTCTTATCTAACACTTTCTGGAAATAAAACGTAAAAAAATATTAATGCAATGTTAGTTGTTACTATGCCCAAAATCTATTTCATTCTCATTATTTGTTCATTACTTAGACTGGCACACTTCTAAGTAAATATATATGTAGTTTTTTTTACTTAAGCCATGAGACATCATAGCATAGTCTACAATCAGTTTTATTCTAAAATAACGTCAACTATTACAGTTATTATAACAAAGACATATTTTAATACGGTATCATAACGTGCCATAGTTCCCTCGTGTGATATAAACACATCGCGTCTACGGTTATCCCTTAAGATCGAACGCAGTCGCTGACAAATGTTATGGCGGAGCGGCCGAGTAGGGCTGTTATTGTTTATTTATAAACTTTACTTGGCCAGGGCCAGCTTTTTCCGACTGCCGAGTGACAAATTTATATTTCGTCGATCGAAAGAGACGCGATAGAATCGATACGAGTCGATTTATAGTGTCTCCGGTTGATCGATTTGGATTATCCCAAGTTATGGGTTACCTTGCTTGGTTTTACTGTTATCGATATATTATTCGGTTCTGAAGGTTTTGTTTACGGGAATGCAAGTCTTGTGTCAGCGCGATGTATAGTTGTAGTGTGCAGTGAATTTAACGATCAGCTTCTGGGCTCCTTGAATTGGGAATTAGCTGCATTAAATTACTTAAACTTAAACCCTGTTGAACCTTTCGCTTCCTCAGCTCTCGTTGGTCCCAAAAACACGGGAACTACCTAGTCGTTACCATTGCTCCTTCAGTTTCAATTAGCAGCGATAATTCGACGCAATTAGTTGCATTTAGGCCGTTTTTTGCACAGCCCGAAACCGGCACTGATTCCATAATCGACGTTAATCAATTCTGTACCTTCGTTTTTGACTTTTTCCAGCGAAATGCTCTGAATTTCGAACGGGTGACAGACTTTAAATTCTTCCCTTACACTTGGCTTTTTATTTTTGTCAGTGTTTGATTAAATAATGCATGACATGTAATTATTTTCGCTACGACATGACAAGAAAAAGTTTTAAAGGGGTTTACAGCACTAAATGTCCGCAAGTCGCTTTCCGTCCGTATAAGGCTGGCGGTTGTGTAAATGAGCGACAATTTTAATGTATCTACGTTTTAATTGTATGATAAGTCCTTCAATGAGCTGTCATTTTGTCAACGGTCTGGCCAGTGTCATTATGCGGCTGAATGCGAGCTATTTGCTTTAATTTCGCTTTAAGTAGGTAATGTCGTGGCAAGTTAACGATGCAAAAACGGTTAAACGTTTCTGAGGCTAATTACTTATAGCTGTCCATCAGCGGGACAGCTGTCCCGGCAGCCACCTCGATTCCTCGAACCGCGGATTAAATTGGTGAATCTACATCCGGACCTTATAGGGCAACCGGGCGCCAGCAAAAAGCCCACGGCATCGCCTAAGTAAATACAAATTTCAATTATCATGAAACGTTTTATTTCATCTCCGATTCTTGATTTAAAAATGTGCGGTCGTACGCGGACGTTTATTTAATTGAATGCGCATACTGATAGGTTTTTCCGAGCGCCGCCGTCGGCGGTGGTCGGCTTTTTCCGTGTTGTGTAACATCGTTTTTGATGCGCTGCGGCCTCAGCCGCGTCGTTGCGTGATTTACGATTGCGCACTTTGCGATTTTAAAACGTTTTTTCACGACATTTGCGCTTCCGAGTCGATAGCCAATAAATCTGGCGCCAAAATGAATGAACTTTCTGACGGTTTTTGTTCGTCTGATGAGTGGAAATGCTCCTTATGGGTACAAGTACATCCAGATTCTTGCAAGTAATGCTTTCTTAAGGCAATTTATTGAGATTTCTCTGAATGAGTAACGGTAAAGCTTGGTCCGGCTCTCCGTTTATAGGGTTTGATCGTTTAGGACTTTCATTCATTACCGATTCATACATTTACTTTCTACTTTTGCATTTATTGCGCGTGTGTCATGGAATACCTCTTTGAAACTTTGCAGCAACTAACAAATACCTTCTCACGATATCGCGCTATACTTACTTACCTTTTGTCAACGGAATCTCAGACATCAAGTTTAAAATTAATGTTTTATGAGGTCAGATCCTGTCCAGGGTTTTGTTCCAATTAAGGCTCGGCCGCTGCGCGGGCGCGTTGCGAATCGCTAATTGCCGAAACTGGATAACGCGTGACGTCAGCGAGAGTTATGGACTGTTTGGACTTAGAGGTATTTTGCTTGCACTGGGCACTGCCGAAATATTGCAGTTAAAAACAAAAGCACGTCAGTAAGAAGCGAATACAGCAGGTAAAAGCGACGTACCGACTTATACAAGTTGTAGTTATTTAGCTAACGCAAACATAGGCAGTCCTCGAGTGGTCTCGGGATAACAATTACGCTTGTACATTTCTTCCGTAGATTCTCGTAAGAGGCGACTAGGGAAATAGGTTAAATACCTCTATTATCTAACTTATACTTAAATATGTTAGAAGTCGCTACGAAATGTGAAATAGTCATAGATTTGTTTATGTATCGTTCATGTGCTCTGCCTACCCTATGTGGGACTACAGGCGTGATGTATGTGTATTTGAGATAGACAAGCTGTTCAAAATCAGTAAATAAACTCATTCACTCATAAAAGTATTTTTTTTCAATAAAATTCGGTATTTTCTTCTTTTCCTGGATAAATGGAACGTTGTCAATCGGAAATGGTTTTTATTAGTGAAATAGTTTTATAATATAGGTCCTGTACTTTCAACTTAAATTAGGTAGGTACTAAAGGCTACGACAATTTCAAAAGTATTAAATACAGGTTCTTGAGTCGTACTTGCATTGAACGCTCAATACCAATTTTTTTTAAATTTTGATGTGCTATTGCAATGTCGGAAATGCTATTCGATGATATTCACGTCAGTGATCGATGACGTGGACTTGAGCTTGACACGTATTTTTGCAGACAATGGGGCGATTGAAAATCATGTTCATTCATAAATTCTGTAAATATCACTACTTAACTTTATTACTTTTTTTTTATAACAAGTGTAAATAAACTCTTTAGGGGTTTCAGTCTAAATGACTTCAATCAAAGTGATAGATAATGAATAATTGCCTGAAATCAAGGACATTTTTTTCCATGGGTTCTCAGACTTCTCAGGTAGGTACGTAACTTTTTTTGTCGGTCACCTTTGCATGCCCTGCCAGATCGCGAGCAATTATTTAAACATCAGTTTTAAATATTACATTAAATTGCAGCTGATGAAAGCTCCGGTCATTGAATCAATTAAGCTAAATAACCAGGCCATTAACTCGATCTCGAAAATTCCGCAAACTCACCGGTGCATTCTCGCCTTAATTAACACTTAAAGCCATCATAATCCGACAGGGAACAAAACCCAACGTGAAACAAAAAGAGCACTCGATGTCACGTTTAAAAATGGGAACACATTTTTTCTCCTCGGACTCTTTTGTGTGTTTCTCACAGTTTAAAAGCATCTGAAGAAGCACGACCCGGTAACGCACCGCGGCCGATCTTATCGGCGCGCTATTAGAGGGTCCGGCACATCACCATTGAGACATTTCGACACGTCCCTTTTTTGTTTAAAACTCCTTCAAAAGATGCTCCTTTAGGTCAACAACGAGCCTTTATCACAGTCAATTCCGGTCATCTACAATTTTGTGTATCATGGGAGACAAAATCTGTAGGCATATTTAGATGATGGATACGCGAACTGTCAAAAATGAAGTCGTCAACATAAAGAGCGTGAAATTCCCACGGCGCGCTCAGATAAGACGCTTCGGAGCGACGCGACGCGTTTTCGCAGGATCATAAGATCATAACTACACTTTGTTGTCGCCATGCCATCACCTGCGGACACGTTGTTGATATAAAACGCCAATAAATGTCACTTTTTTATGAGTCCGCGTGGTGGATTCATGTCACGTGCGCTGGCCAGATCGTATCGAGGCATGCCCGCCACCCTGCTGCCCCGACGCGCGCCATTCCCTCACGTGACGCCGCCGCCATCCGACGCGTCGTCTCACATCTCACGCTAATCTCACCTACCATCCACTATTAACGCCCGAGGCGAAAACTTTTTTCCGACAATAGTCTCATTAGCCTCACAAAAGTCATTAAATCGTTGACAGTGGTATATTGTCACGGCGTCACGTGCAACAAGAGCGCTAACAACGCGTGGAGGATCTCCGGGAAGCGGAACAAATTCGTGATCTATCCCGAATGCCATCCGTCCACAGCATTCTTCCAACGTATCCAACACGCACGGCAAAAAAACCAACGGTCCGGAATCATTATTATCTTTCTCCTTCGATCATCGATCGCTATTATCCTATTTAAAAG
The DNA here is from genome assembly GCA_005406045.1 of Adoxophyes honmai. Lineage (NCBI taxonomy): Eukaryota > Metazoa > Arthropoda > Insecta > Lepidoptera > Tortricidae > Adoxophyes > Adoxophyes honmai. The sequence continues at coordinate 94,900 of BHDV01054117.1, read as the reverse complement.
CCTCTCGATTTGTTCTTCGACTTTTTTGCTTTCATTCTCCCGTCGGCGTTTCAATTCGAGACCCCAACAAAGGGCAAGTTAAGAAAGATGTTTAAGTGTTTAGATACGCTTTTTCACAAATTTTCAATTTAAAAGGAATCATGTCGCTGAAGGGCCGGAAGGTGTCGTCACGGATTATCGGCACAGTGGATGTCCGAAATCGCATATAATGCACTGAGCAAAGTAACATTTCAACGCTCGACCCTCGCGTCTGAGTAATCAAAGCTTCATTTCCCATCAACGGCTGATCGGCGGTCGCATCACAAATTCCTCATTTCCCTATAAAGCTTTATGGTGAATATGAAACCGTTATTAAAACGCGTGCAGCTATAAAGGGGCGTATAGAAAATTGAGAAACTGATGGATCTTAAGTCCAGGTAATTCCATTTAAGATATTAATTGGTTGAGGCAATCGTGTGGCGATGGCGGCCGCGGACCCACACGTCGCGTGAAATCGCGGCCGCGGGAGCGGGGTGCACCTGGCCTCCAACAATCACCTTATTATTTGTTGTCTCCCATCCTCCATGCTCGTAAATTTTCCCGTCAACGTGTGCGATGATTGTGGAAAAAATAACGACAAAGCCTTTTCACACTCGAAGATCTAGCGACGGTTCTGTAAACAGAATGCGCTGAGCGTCCGGTGGGTCTGTATATAATGTGCGTGAATAATTTTTCGTCGTAATAAATTCGGATTGTAATGGTTGATCGCGATTGGTTTGAGTTTAGTTGCGTTTTATTAATATTATCTGGTGGAGTTATGCGTCGCATCGGACTGGTTTTGGCATTACGCTGATTGCTGCCACCTACTCGGCTGAAGCTCGGGATGTTATTTGGCGTCTCTCCATTAGCGACAAAGCCTCATAAATATACTGCTCCGGTTTGTTTTTTGCTCTGGTAGCGCTTATTTCTTACAGCAATATTGTTCTTTCGTGTCGTGTATGGAATTAAAATATTGACCACAGTAATGTACCTAATTAAGTTATTATTGTCGAGGGTTAAATTCCACAACCATCTAGTAATTATATTGCCTAGTTTGTCGTATTGCGCAAAAATTAACGACGTACAAATTAATGTCGATAACCATCTATGACATAAATGCGAGTTTCAGGTTTGTATCTTGAATTTTAAAGTAGGGATGCTTTTGTAGGTGAGAATGGTTTTCGCACGCCGCCTATTCCATTTTTATATGAATACCGACTTTAAACGGGACCTTTAAAACATTCTCACTTTACACTAAGTGCGTAAGATTTTACTATCATGATTTATATTCATTTTCTGCCAGCTGTCTCTACTTTAAAATCTTTTCGGTTACTAGGCTAATATAATTTATCCAATACTAGACATTTAAAAAAAATTAATGCCCAAAGAATCATTGTGGAAAAAGCTCTCACCCCTTTTCATGATGCCACTGGCGTGAGGGTTGTTGCCCTTCATAACCAAACTGGAGCAGTTCCATCGATGCCATCGGAACTGGTGCTGGCATTCCTTGACCGCCAACTGGAGACCTTCGAAGGCTATGGTGGCTGCGTCCGGGGACTCGTGGCAGATGGACCTCTGTTCTCTGGTCAGGCCGCCGACCAGACGGCAAGTCAGGGCTGAGTTGAGGCGGAGGTGGTTTGGCAGCATGTTGTCTCGTGAGCTGCAAGAGGATTTTGTTTCTTTTAAATAAAAATGTAACTTAAGCTTAAAAAGTTTGGGAGTGTTCGTGGACCAATTTTGATGAAAGTTGGTATGCAGGAAGCTCACGCTGGATTCACGGGCTTTTTAGGTTTCCGTACCCAAAGGGTAAAAACGGGACCCTATTACTGAGACTTCGCTGTCTGTCTGTCTGTCTGTCTGTCTGTCTGTCTGTCTGTCTGTCTGTCTGTCACCAGGCTGTATCTCACGAACCGTAACAGCTAGAGAGTTGAAATTTTTACAGATGATGTATTTCTGTTGCCGCTATAACAACAAATACTAAAATTAAAATAATAATAGTAATTAAGGGGGGCTCCCATAGAAAAAACGTGTTTTTTTTGCTATTTTGGGTCTATTTAAATAACTGTGACAGCTAAATACTTGAAATGCTCACAGAATATGTAATTAAATATTTTCTTTAAAAATAAATACTAAAATCAAAATAATAATAATAATTAAGGGGGGCTCCCATAGAAAAAACGTGTTTGTTTTTGCTGTTTTGTGTCTATTTAAATAACTGTAACAGCTAAATACTTTTGAAATGCACACAGAATATTTAATTAAATATCTACTTTAAAAAGAAATAATTAAATTAAAATAAAATTAGTATTTAAGGGGGGCTCCCATACAAAAATTCTGATTTTTTGCAGTTTTTGGTACGGAACCCTTCGTGCGCGAGTCCGACTCGCACTTGGCCGGTTTATTTTTATCACTGACAAATGTATAGATCCTGTAGAATTAGGTACGATAAAAACTAAATCTAACATACAATCTAAAACTAAATATGTAGGTATAACTAAAGATTACTAATCACAGATCGCCACCTATAGGTATGGTGTCCCGAAGATTGGCAACATTGCCACGTTGTAAAAAAGCCGGTAGGCAGAGCACGCAAAACTTTAGATAGCTTTTTCTGTGCCTCTTTCATAATACAGGGTGGCCCATCTAAAACGGTCAGTATGGGGAAGTCCGAAACTATACGAGATACGAAGATTTCTTCTTAGGAACCATGACATCGATTTTAATAATAAGAAAAACTGCATTCATACATTTAAAAAAAAAATGTGTACTCAGTCCGGGAATCGAACCCGGTTGTTTTGAAAAAAAAAACTTTTTCTATTTTTATTTAGATATCGATTGTGTAGGTCTTAAGCAGTAAATATGTGCAAGAAACATGATTTCTAAAATGAATAAAATGCATTGTTTTTACATGCTTTAATTTATTTTAGTACGTGTGCAGAGTGATCACAGTAACAAACGTAGTAGGTATTGAGAAAGGTGGTGGTCACTTAAATTCGAACACCTACTAAAATAAATCAAAGCATGTAGAAACAATGCATTTTATTAATTTTAGAAATCATGTTTCTTGCACATATTTACTGCTTAAGACCTACACAATCGATATCTAAATAAAAATAGAAAAAGTTTTTTTTTTTCAAAACAACCGGGTTCGATTCCCGGACTGAGTACACATTTTTTTTTAAATGTATGAATGCAGTTCTTCTTATTATTGAAATCGATGTCATGGTTCCTAAGAAGAGATCTTCGTATCTCGTATAGTTTCGGACTTCCCCATACTGACCGTTTTAGATGGGCCACCCTGTATATCATAAGCACTTTTTAGTTTTTAACTAGGTACTTAGTGTTATTTAACGATCGTTCCGTGAAACTAGTAAAACACCTCAAATTAAGTGACATCTTACAAATTCAAATAACCATTAAATTATGAGCAAACATACTCGGATGCCATAATTAATTTAAATTTTCTAATAATATTAATATCACCACTAATTGGTAGTTTCTCTTGCTTGTAATTAATTTATTCGGAACAGATTATAATCAAACGAGTTTGGAATAGTTTGTGAATACGAGAAACAATTTGTTCAACAGCTACCGAGGTTGGACGAATGTTTGTTCAAATATTTATGGAAATATTTCACGATGGCATACAAACTTCCCGGTCCACCAAACGCGGGGATTACCGAGAGCGGTGCGAGAAGACTCCAACTAGAGCGTTTTAGTTGGGGTTTTGTCTATGTAGCGTTTCGTGTGCTCTGCCTACTCCATTTGGGAATACAGGCGTGATGTATGTATGGTGGAATCCGCCCTTAGTACAGATCACGATACGTGATCTTCGAAAATCTCGCGTTTATGTAATAAATTGCTACCTATATTTACTCGAGCTCTGAGTATTTAAATTAAAACAGACAAAACGGTCATGAAGCGTTAACGATTTCGTTGGCAAATTAACGCGACGTTGTATGGAAACCGTGTCGATCGCAGTAGTTGTGCAAACGTGCCGCTTGGAGGCGCTGTCTCAGTTTTTTTTCGCTATCGTTTTGATTAAGTACACTAAGCGCTCTGTTCAGCTGACTCGCTCGTCTCTAATGGACGCCGAGCTTTACCGCGGGAAGTATTTTAATTAAATGTTGTTTTGGTGAATATTCCAGGCGGGAATGCTCGGTTATGAATGCTCATCGAATAATTTTGTTGAATAGTTGAGATGAAACAGGAGCGTCGATGAAATAACTCAGACGTAGCTTCTGAATGTACAAATATTATAAAGAAACTACTTTTTATTTGGATTCCTTGAGTAAGAACGTGGCTTTGAGGCCATTTTTAAATCTGTCTTCTGTAAATTTATTCACTTCCAAAGAAGCTTCTAAGCTCTTTCTAAGCTCTCCATTTCTTCCGCAGATGTCTTATGAGGCAACTAAGGAAATAGGTTACGCTTACGGTATATTTTAGGTGACAGGCTAGCAACCTGTCACTATTATTCCTGACAACACGGAAAAATATAAGTAATAGTTCTTAACTTAATAAATGAAACAAAACACGACCAAAATCCAAAACGTAAAAACAAAACAAAACTGGCAACAATTAAAAAGTATTTGTCCCTGCAATCTTATCGGTTAAAAAAACAATGCTAGTTAAACACGGTTTTCCGGCGAGCCTTTACATAACTGTCAGTTATCGTGTTTCTCACGCTCAAGGAATGCCTTCGGGCGGGGTGCGTAATGGCACATGCCTTGTAATACTACTCAAAAGAGTGCCTAGTTTATTTGGAAAAGTCGCAGTAGTCTAGTGCATCGTTTCTTAACCTCGGGTCGCGACCCAAATTTGTGTTGCGGGGCCTATCGCGATGGGTCGCAGGACCCATGGGATTTTTTGAAAAAACAAACCACAAGCTTTTCATTTTTGTTTCATTTTTAATCGTGTCCGGGCTTCTAATATTTTTGATTCGTGGGTCGTCAGGCCAAAAGGTTAAGAACCGCTGGTAGTAGACTTGTAGTAGAGTTTGTCTTTCAAGAGGAGGGTTGCGGGCTCAAATCTTTAAACTGGCAACTTACATATTTTACATAAACATGACGCCTGTAATCGCTAAGGGAAAGGCAGAAACACACTAAATGTTAAGTCAAAAATCTGACTAAATTAGACCGTGTTTAGACTGCATGACTTCTCTTTAATATAGTACCTATATAAGATCTCTACTTCTGCGTGTGTACAAAAACAGAATAAAGTGTAAAATACCTCTTACCATCACATCGTTCACTCGTACCGTGATCCAATTAAAACAACACAAAACTCTACATAATTGCCTCGAAAATACCTCAGCAGGATATAAAAACAATAATTTCGTCTTTGCCAGTAAAAAAATAATAAATCTCGTCGGAGACGGTCTGATGAAATGCTACGATCCGGCCAGAAAGGTTATTTCAATACAAATTACAGCTACTTGCGTTGTTTCTCTTTGCGTGCCGACAATTCTGTGAATACTTTTCCCTTCGCAAACTTTAACACGGACAACGCTTGAAAGTAGGAGCTGTCGATGAAAACTCAACCAAATACCTCAAATACAACGCTTCAAAGTTGAGCCTCCTATTCTACAACGCTTAAGCCTTTTTACCCACCCAATGCTCGGCCCTGATTGAAATTCCGTGTACTAACAATGTGCAGTGTAGTTGATACCTATTTGTTCTTAATAATCTATGCTATAGACTTGAGATAAGGGTGATTTGTGTTGTTTGTAAAAATGTTAGCCTTTAAGGCAATCGGTTTTCTCGATAACTGTTAAAATGATCATAAATCGATTACATATTGGCTTATCTCTACGTGTCCATTGCGATCCATTAGTAAACTATCTATTTTATTCATTGGTTTAGTGGACTACTTATAAATAGTGTTTGATGGGCTATACTTATGAGGTATGTAGGTTTCAAGGTAGACGTAAATGATTGCAATTTTATTGCACACTTTAACATCCGTTATCTTAAATGTGTAACTTATTTCGCTGCGACAGATTAAGGTTTGTGAGCGTTATGGACACAAGTGTGCGTATAAGGCGCTGTAGCCCTAAAAACCGTTGTGCACACTTGTGCACGAAGGACGCTATGGATACAGACATAAGGGATGCTTGTTTTTTTGGAAAAAACATGTATTATTATTGATGTATTAAGGAATTATTTGCCAAATAATATAAAAATTGGGCAGTGGTAAATTAAACATAAATTTTGTATTTAGTTACTTTACAACCTAATTATGTGCCGTGTGGTGTCGAGTTTATAAAAATACCTCTACATTTCTTACGCGGATGTCGTAAGAAGTGACTAAGGGTATAGGTTAAGGTATATTTTAGGCGACAGGCTAGCAACCTGTCACTATGTATATTAAGTACTACCTGTGAACATAAAACCTAAAAAATAAGCTAGAAATGGCTATGAAACGTGAAATAGTCATACGTAATGTAGCGTTTTATGTACTCTGCCCAGAGAGGTTAAATCGGCATTTTTCTACGCAATTAAATCCTAAGAAAAATTATACATAATTAGTATAATTTCCTAAGTAAATAAGCGTTTAGCTAACTGCCTAGGCTGTACAAATTAGCCATATATATTGCCAGTCGACTTGGGCTATTTGACGGTATAAGTACTCGGTAATTCACGATTATGAATACTAATTACTTGGCTCACAGAGTTAGGTATAATGGAAGCGGCAAGTTATACGAAGGTTCATGTTATGCGTAGGTACATAGTTTGTGGTTACTATCAAAATTATAAGCCCAATAGTCGAATTAGTTGATTCCAAATTAATGATAGTTTTGATCAAATTAACATACATACATACATACATATCGTCACGCCTCTTTCCCACAGGGGTAGGCAGAGACTACTTTGTTCCACTCGCTACGATCCTGACATACCTCTTTTGCTTCATCCACATTCACAAAACTAGGGAATTAACTTTGTCACTGTTTGATTTTATAAACATGAGTATTTTTGTGCAGTTAAAATTGAAACTTTGCTTAGGTACAGTAAAGAGAGTAAAAATCCTTTTTAATTACGACGCCGTTATTATAATTTTATTATAATCACGACAATTTCATTATAATTAGGTACTCGCTTTACATCAAAAGATTACACTTGCGAAAAAAATGTTGCCCTTGCATAATTTTTATTTTTTTTGTTCGGTCTGTAAAAAAAAAGGTACGCATTCTTTAGTGAAAAGAATATTATTATAAAGCAGACACTTTTCCTTGTCAGTATGTAAGCCGTTAAATGGCCGTTCGTTCGTTTTATATTTAATTAACCGCATAATAGTTTACATAGGCAATCATCTACCGTAAATAAATAAAAGTAATTACTGTAGAAAATGAGAGGTTGTATTTACTAAAATTAGTTTCCTAATGAAGTAGCCATCGTGGCAATCTGGCTTCGTAAGTGCTTATCACCGCTACTGTGTAAGTAATTATGGTATTAAAGGGGCGAGTGCACCACGACGTAACATTTGTAAGGACGGGCATGTGTCATATCGCCCTATTACTGCAAATACTATCTGAAAATGAGACTTTGTTATAGGACGATATAGTGAAGTTAAAAAAAAACGTTCTACACTACATTCTTCATGGTAAGTATGCGTAAAATTCGTCTCTAGAGAAAATAATTATAAAATCAACTTTTAAATAATCTTTAAGCAATTTCATATCAGCGCTTAGCATATTAGTGTGGTACAGATAAATTTATACAATTCAAAGCCCATTTTTTTCTCGAATTTCGATTCGATTTTTGTCTTCAAGCTTATAATGCGCGCTTGTCTATGTTACCGTATGCTCGTGTGGTGGTCTCTGTCTTACTAATGCTACTACCAATAGTGCTGTTCTTGTCATTCGTGTGCACTTGTGTGCATCATATAAAAAAAAACTACGGTAAGTCCCTTAAACGTTTAAGGTACCTATTTACTTTAAACATAAAACTAAAGACTAATAATAAGGTAAATTGTTTCCCTTAGTCTTAAGGTTGAGAAGTTTTCGCCTTGGTGTTATGTTCCAAAAGGAAATATGACTATTAGTTCGACGAAAGTTGAGACAGCGACGAGAGTTTTTGGTTTATTTCTCTACGAGACTGGTACTTACTGGTACATACTCGTACTTACTGTAAATTATAAGGTTCTAAGATATGAAAAAACAAAATTAATAACACTGACGACTTCCGATTTTTAGCGAAGATAAGGAGTAGCAAATATTTTACTATCTACTTGAATTGGAATAGCAAGCAATTTTTTAAATTTGGTCAAAAACTACGAACGATTCGTGAAATCACGCAATACTTGGCAAAGTTCGAGTGAAGATTTGATTAGAAAATATTTAAAATTGTCTTAAAAGCTTTCTGTTGGTCAATTATTTTATAACCTTAAGCATCTATCTACCTATTGATAATGCAATTATTTAGTAATTTAATAAACCCCTTTTGCGAAAACTGCGTCTCATTCCTTCCATCCAAATCACAAACCCAAAAATTTAATAAAGCATAGAATTTTAGCTTCATCGAAAAACTCGCGTTAATAATATCACCAAAACCTGTTGATGTGCACTTACCTGACTTTTGCTGATTGTCTGTACAAGTTAATCGGTTTTTGGTGACACTTTAGACGCTTGTATTAAATCAGGTATCTCTTCCAGTATAACGTAGTATATCAATCACTCACTGATTATGCGGCGGTGGCATACTGTAGTTAGCAAGCCCACAAATCTCTGCGATCGGGTGGTCGCAAATTGTCACCTCCTGTATTTGCATTTTGAGCCGCTGTACTATACAAATCCTTAATAATAATTATAAATATTGTAACTCTGTCTTTCTGTTACCGTTTTACGTTTAGTCGCTGTACTGATTTTGTCTAGTATAATACTGAGAGAGTTCTAACGAAATAGGTAGGTACATACTTTTAATTCCAGAAAATGAATTCAGGAACTTTTATTTTAGGTACTTTTCATAACAATTCGATCAGATGATTCAATTCAGCATAATATAAAATATTAAACTACAAAATAATATAAAAATAAATGTAAATTTTGGTATAGTTACACTTATAGTATTTAAAGTAGTTGTTTCACATCCTGTGTATTGAACCGCAGTACTAAGTTGTTATCTATTTGGATTAATCAGTAACTTTTTACTAAAGACGACCGTTTAGTATGAAGTTAGTACGAAATCACTTGCTTCTAACGTCGCATGTGTCATCCATCTTGTTTCCTATAAAGTTCATGTTAAATTAAAAATTATCTGAAATGCGGTTAATTTGTACCTACTTAAATGTTCAAGTTGTTCATGTAAACACGGAACATACATACATCACACCTTTATTCCCTAATGGGGTAGGCAGAGCGCACGAAACTCTACATAGACAAAGCCATGACTATTTCACATTTTGTGGCCATTTCTAGCATATTTTTTAGGTTTTTAGTTGACATTGGCAGGTATATTAATGACAGGTTGCTGCCTGTTACCTAAAGTATAACTCAACCTAATTCCGTCGCCTCTTACGACATTCACGGTAGAAATTGAGAGGTTTTATTCAAAACCTGAACACACGGAACAATACCTTAAATTTTCCCGCGTGAAATGTAACGGAGGTTACATTACATTTGTATGGCGTATGGCGTTGGGCCCAGTGCACATTATCATTGGTATCAGTATTCATTAGTCGCTTTGCATGATTAGTGTTGTGAGGACCTCTGATGCCATTCACGTGTGAGCTTTCTGTCTGGGCTTGTTTGGCGCTTTTTTTGAGCTTTGTGCTATCTGTGTAGATATTACATACATACATAAAATCACGCCAGTGTTCCCAAATGGGGTAGGCAGAGCACACGAAACGTGACATAAATAAAACTACGATTATGACTATATCACGCTTTGCAGCTACTTCTAGCATAGTTTTAGGTTTGCAAAGATGGAAGAGGTAGAATAGTGACAGGTTGCTGGCCTGTCGCCTAAAGTATACTTAAACCTGTTTCGTTAATCGCCTCTTACGACATCCATGGAAGAAATGGAGAGGTGTTATTCTATCCCGACACCACATGGCATGATATTTATTTTGCTGTATGAAAAGACAGTGTTTTAATATAAGAAGGTATAATGATTATCTAAGTATAGAGAAAATACTTTTAAGAAAATTCAAAAACATTAACATCTCAATAAAAACTATAAAGATACGCACTTAGTTTATGTTTTAATGCTAATAGAAGTTTCATTAACATTGCTAATGGAGCCTTTGTTTATAAACACAAGTGGTAAACAGATAATAAAAACAACTTCGATGGTATTCTGCTAGGTTACAGTACTATCGTGTTTCGCGGGACACTTTTAACACTAATTAATCAATTCCTTACCTTGCTTTACCGGAAAAAAATATCAGCAACAAAACTATAGCCAGCGGAGATATTTTGTGCATTCTGTGCTTTTCACTGGGCCCATGCAGTTGTATCATGTTGGCAACACCAGCTCGCGTCGAGAGCTCATCGTTTCCGTTTCACTAATTTTCACCGCAACATTCAAAGTCCACGCACCAATTTAAAACGTTTCACTCAAAACTAAACGCAATCATCGTAAACAGGTCCGCCGTAATTACGTCCTGGCTGTCGCGAAATAAAACGCCAATTATAAGCAATAACCCGCTTGAAAAAAGATTAAAAAGAAATTAAAGGAGAACAGCGCGAATCTGTCACTGTCGGCGACATTTCAAAATTCGAACGGCTTATGTTGCTGGCCGCTTTTTTGTTTTGGTCGAAATAAAATAGTTTGTTTATGGTCGGTTGCCGGCGGGTCGTGTGTCCGTTTGGCCGCGCATGTCAGTGCGTCGTAGCGCGTGGGTCGCGAGGCGTGCTCTTCGCGCCGCCCAGATGCAAGAAAAAAAAGAGGCAGCCGCCTTACCGACCCCACCTACTCGCTCATTATCCTTGTTTACGCGATATTACTTTATTATTTAGACACAACAGTTACGCTGATGAGATGGGCGGCGTGTGCTCACAATGAGGTCTCGTTTGACAGTGGCACGCTGGACGCAATCCCTGTCTATATAAAACGCCCCACGCTTTCATCCGGACCATGGGAAACGGTCCTGCGAACTGTTTTGCTTTAGTTAGGGGTTTCATTTACGATTTTAGTTTGGCGACAAATTGTGGAACGTTTGATTTCCAATCTAGTGAAGTTATAATAAGTATGATAGGTCAATTCTATTTTTTTTTTGGATAAAACAAACAAAATAAAACAGATGAAATACTAAATCTTACCTTAACCTATTTCCTTAGTCCACGGAAGAAATGGAGAGGTGTTATTCTAACCCGACACCACACGGCAGAGTTACCTAACATAATATAACAACAACAGCTCAAGCTAATCTACCATAAATTAAGACTATTTTAACATTTTCGCTCTAATACAAGTTTTTTTTGACATTTGACAAATTGGGCCCAAAAAGACAATTGCGTAATCAATACCCAGTGTAAAATACTCACAAACAATAAACCCGGAGAGGGTTTGCTTGTTCAAACTTGTAATAACTAGTAATGCAGCCATAAAATTAATTTGCCCTATAATCGACTGGGATACATCTCCCCTTGGCTGACCCCTTGGGGTCTCAACCCCTTCGTTAGGGGTGATTTCATCGCGTGCGCAATAACAATTGACAATCAGCGCATTCGCATCGAGTTTTAACTCTTATTGTGTTAGAGATAGAGTTCAGAGGAAACGTTATTGTTGATTTAGGATAACAATGAAATGTTCTAGTTAAGTTGTCACAGATTTGCGATACAGCTCTATTAGTGGTTATCTTATTGCGTAATGATTTTAATAGGAATCTATGGCTGTTAGGTTTTTGCAGTAGTTTCGATGCATAGTTGATGACTTTTTGCGTAAATGCAGTGGTTTTGTCACAGTTATTTAAACTGTAATGTCGATTTTATTTACCTTTCCCGACATGTAGTATTCTTTATCATAAAAAAGTAATTGTATGAAGGTGATGTTGAATGTCTAAAGGAGATGCTTTTGTCTAGCACATCGATAACGTGTAGGAAAAAAGATACGGTGTCAAATTTAGTGGCGGTCAATCGGATTACATATATTATTCATAGGTTTGAATTGATATCGCAGTAAGTGAAACTTTGATTTATGGGATTTTTGATGGTTATTTTCGGGAATAGTTTTTTTTTGCGCTGATCAGCTACTGAATAACTGATCTATAGCCTTTTAGTAACACATGACTTATGACACTCCGACGTTTTGGCGTCCATCATTACCTATACTTATCAATATCCTCGTGTAGTGTTGTGTTTACAACTACACCTCCCCATTTCATCCGTGGATGTTGAAAGCGGTAACTTAGGAATTACCTAAGTTAAACTAGGTACAGTCAAGGAATTTAATTCATGAGCCACCATGGAACCAACTCACAGTAAACGTCATAGTGACATCCCTTTAATTATCAAGGGAAATCGTTACGATTTTTTCTTTGAGGAGGTTCTATGTTGGCTCATGAATTAGGCTCAATTCACACCAGAAGAGCAGCGCAGCGCGGCGTAGCGGAGCGCAGTTTCAGTGTCATGAGAATTTCAACTTTATTTTCATTAAAATAAGACTTATTATCGCATGAGAAACTCTAATGATGCGCGCGTATGCCCGCGGATCCGCGGGAATTCCAGCGCATTCCATAAACAAAGCCGTGCGACTGCGCGAGCTGTCGCGGGAATGCCCGAGGATGCTCGAGTAGTCGCGACGGCCGCTGTCAATACATATGTCAATATGTCAATAATTATGTAAATTCCAGCGACTTCCTACGCATTCCAGCGGCTTCTCGAGCAGTCGCAGGAATCCTCGCGCATTCTCCACGGAGCGGGTCGCTGCGCTACGCCGCGCTGCGCTGCTCTTCTGCTGTGAATTGAGCCTTAAAGTCCTTGACCGTACATTATCCTTATCTAACTTTAAATTTAATACTCTTAAACTGACAATGGAATGACAATGGGCAAGATTTTGGAAATACAGGCTTGATGTGTATTTGTATTGTATAGCTATGTATTAAGAGACGACGCAACGACGAAGCTTCTTGTAACCCACGCAGATTCTCTAATATTATTTAATCAAATCACTATTTCATTTACTCAAAGGTAACCGAGGTCGCATCAAACGGTGCCGATACTTAAACTCAGCAGCTGTTTATGCGTAGTCAGGGCATGTAAATTTGCTCTTCTACGGCGCGCGTAGGCACTAACCATATTGTTAACCAACTATATCCCTACTAGTATTATTATTAATGTAATGATGAAATAAATCTGTCTGTCTTGTGTTTGTGTATACGCTTATTTATGTACATATAAGTATCAGGAACTAATTATCCGTTAAACACAATTAAAAAAAAACACACACACATCCTCGCGCCCTTATTCTTAAGAGAGGTAAGTAGAGCACATGAATTCAAAAATCCAGTGCCACGTTTAGCAATTTCAGGGTAACCAGATGGTTAATGCAGTGACAGGTTGCTAGCCCATCGCCTACAATACACTAATCCATTCGCAGAGTCGCCTCTTACGACACCCCCGGGAAGAAAGGGGGAGGAGATATTCTAACCCGGCACCACACGCGACATTTTTTAACAGCAATTTTACATTATTCGATCTCTACAGCTATTTTTTTTTTCTAAAGTAAGGGTAAGGCCACGATTGTTTGCTGTGCGATTTTGTCGCAGAAACACATAAAATCACGTCTATGCTTACAAATGGGATAGCCATAGCACGCGAAACGTGACATAGACAAAACAAAGATTATGATTGTTTCACGCTTTGCATCCAATCATAGCATAATTTTAGGTTTGAATAGAAGTGGAAAAGGTTTGTGACAGGTTGCTGTTAAAACTTTAACCTATTTCAGGGGTCACCAATTAGTTTCGCTCGGGGTCCATTTTAAGAAACGAAGTGACATTCGCGGTCCACACATTTAATAAAAAAAATGAACAAAGGTAATTACGGAAATTACAAAGGTATTGTAATTTACATAATATCAATGAGAAAAATGTTATTTTTTATTGTTGATTATCTGTCTGAAGTTTGGAATGGAATTGGTGCAAACTATTGACTTTAAATCCTGAAGATGAATGAAGATATATGTTTTCGGTCCGCATAAAATGGGTCGGCGGTCCGTATGCGGACCGCGGTCCGCCATTTGGTGACCCCTGACCTATTTTCTTAGTCGCCTCCTACGACATCCCGGAGGAAAATTAGAGGTGCTATTCTAAACCCGACACCACATGAAAATCGACAATGTATGTCTATTACCTTCTATTAAGATATCACATTACGTAACAAGCGAATTCATCCGTAGAAAATCGCAGTCTATAACCGCAGGTGATCCCACGGGACAGCCAGACAGTATTACAATAATAAGACATTACAGTGGTGAATTAATAGTAAATTACATACGCGTATTGTGAGAATGGACGTATTACCCACCATCAGGGCGGTGTTTGGGTAAATACGCCGCAATGCCATGATTACGGGTGCAGTAACCTATCCGACACTTACGCGGTGGCTTTGTACTGTGTTGCCAGGGTTTAAAACGAATTTACCCGAATTCTATGAAACTATGCAAGATTATGCCGAGTGAACTTTAAAAAATGTATTTTGGGTTACCTATATTGTAACACAGGAGTGCTGAAATAGTTACACTGGTAATTTTTGCAATGTTTTTTTCACGGCCAATAATATAGTAAAAACAATATGGGTAGTAAATCATATTACTGCAGTTTGGTTATGAATCTATTAGGTAGGTATCTAAAGTATGACAAATGTTGTAACCAACAAAAATGGTTAAATTTATAAAATACCTGGTTTTTACCGATTTACGGGTAAATTACAAAAACGGGCAACACCGAAAGCTAACCAAGGATCACAGATGGTGTGCGATTATGATCCATTGCCGGCTACATCGCTCACAGCTACTGTCACGGGTCATTTCATATTATTATCAATTACCCGCAAACTGCACAATATTAGCTGCGGAATATGTTTTCCACAGTTTTAAAACAAAACAGTGTAAGCGCCTATGAGATTGAAAGAGATTCGTGCCTTTTCTAAACTGACATGTCGAGTTTGTGCACGGTGTTGCCAATGTTATTATAAAATTACCAATGATTTTGCGTTTAGTGGGTGAGGCTCGTGTTCTGTGGGAGTTTCATGCTTTCCTTAGTTGTTTAACTGTTTATAATCATAATAATTCGTAATATTTTACGATAGTGTATATAAACAGATAATTATCTGATACAAGAAAATTCAAACGCGTTGATAGAAAATTTTAATTAAGTATCATTATTTATTTGAAAAGTTTTACTATGAAAAGGTTGAAAATGTTGAAGTTGCTCAATATGACTCAATATTTCCTGTAACGGAAAAAAAATCACGAACCTAGCTCTGAATTTTGACTAAAGTCTAATACGTTTTAATAGTACTAACTTAAGCATATAAATTATTTAGCCAAACATAAAAACTAGAAATATCTAGGCGTTAATAAAATTTTATTTAATAGTTCTCGAGTTATTGAAGTAAAACGCGTTGGACGCGAAACTTAACGTAAAAATGTAGCAAAAATAAAACTATGTAGGGAAAACTTTACAAAACTATTCGGACTTTATACTCGCTTTTAACATAGGTATCTACTTATGGGGGCGTCCATAAATTACGTGAGGTGTTTTTTTCAATTTTCTGACCCTCCCACCCACCCCCCTTGGTGAGATTTCGTGAGATTTTATTCAACCCCCTCCCCCACCCCCAAATCTCACGTGAGATTTTTCAAAATGTTATTGTAAAAAGAAAAAATAAAATGAAGACTTAACTTAAAAAAAAAGCTTAAATTTTTCTTCGTTCGGATACACTCATGAAGTGCCAAATGTAAAGCGCCATCCACATACTCACTTCGCTTTTTAAGACCTTAGGCATCTGGATTAAATGGACCAAAATAGTAGTTTTTTTGTTTGCTTGAAACAAGAAAAAACTTGCGTGATATTTGCCGTGACCCCCCCTCCCCCCAACGTGAGATTAGGTGAGATTTGACTCGACCCCCTCCTTCCCTAAAACACCTCACGTAATTTATGGACGCCCCCTATAGGGGCTTTTGATAGTGGCGATAGAAAACTTCATTTGTTGGCATTAGACTAAAAAAAACTCCTTCAACACCTTCATTTTCACCTCTACTGTCAGTAAACGTCGGAATAGGTCGGTCTGGGCTACAAAGTAGTTACTGACATACGCCACTATTACAGTAATCATAGGCCATTGAGTCGTGATAGTGCATTACGCTATTGCATTGCCGGTGAATGTGAGACCATGATTTATCGATTCTAACAATGCTTTGATTCAGTAAGTAGGGTAGTGGAACCAAAAGTTGAACGATTAAGCGAGTACCACTCTTGAACTTTTTTTTCGCAGTGTTGTAAGTCATGTATGACAGTGATTTTTTTTGCAACACTAAACACATAGGCGACTTTCCATTTCACTACTTAAAACCCATGTATTACGTACAAACGAATAAATAAAAAACATTTTTGCGCAACTTAGGCAAATTGCCCTAAAGTTGAACGATGTGCCCTATTTATGAACGAATTGACCCAAAAGATGAACTAGTATATTGATAGTAAAGTAAAAGGAAATATAATTGTATATGAAGCGTTTCGTGTGGTCAGCCATCTCCATTTAGGAATACAGGTGTTATGTATGTAATACCTATGTATGTATGTTAAATTTTGTAACTTATTTTTCAAAAATAATTATTGGAATATTACCTTGATAAAAATGTTCACATGGATACCCTGCCCCAAACGTGAACGACAAAATTTTAGTAGTTCAAAATATGGCAAAGAAATCTATAACCTCCTGCGACCCAACTTTAAACAGGGTACTTCCGGTAAAGACCCAGTGTCTTACTACTAGGACAAAATAAGTGAAGCACT
>BHDV01054117.1:61221-73807 GCA_005406045.1 Adoxophyes honmai | reverse complement strand
CATACCCCGTAACCCATCCCGATGACTTCGATGTGGCTGCGATACGGAATCATATTTACGCCAACTTGCAAAAACTTATTGGCATTGCTGAAATCTGCTGATTTATTTAAAGGCGGTATCACTTCTCTCAGAGTCGTCATAAAGAAATGTGGATTTCGGTACGGGAAGTCTGACAAAAGGAAAGTATTGATGGAGCGAAATGACATAGTATTGATGAGGTGTGATTTTCTACGAAAAATTAAGAACGTTGAGAAATGGGACAAAGTGGTTTATTTGGACGAAACTTGGCTCAATGCCAATCATACAGTCCCCAAAGCATGGACAGACGATACAGAAAAATCCTGTACCAAAACACCGGAAGGCAAGGGCCAGCGTTTGATTATCTGCCATGCAGGCACAGCGAAAGGTTTACTGGTATAATAAGGATTTTGTAAAAAAACTTTTCGGTACGGTACGGGCCTTACATAAATGACCTGATTCACAAAACGAAAGTTTGTTTACTGGGTAAAATTATACGATAAGGAAATGAAATGGGTCCTATTTCTATTTTTGGAAAATTTAGGTTTTTTTAGGTTTTAATTTATGCCAAAAAAATTAAATCACTTCAACGACAACATAACAAAACTCCTTTGTCTATAATAAAGTTAAGTTCCATCAACACGCCCCATCACTAACATGAACTGTCATGGATCATGTCAGGGATCATGTCTCGTCGATTGTCCTATAAGTCTAAATGTGTCGTTTCTCAAAAATTAGAATTACGTACATACATACATACATCACGCCTGTATTCCCAAGAGGGGTAGGCAGAGCACATGAATTCAAGAATTCAGTGCCACATCTAGCAATTTCAGGGTATCCAGATGGTTAAACGTGATATTGCAGTGACAGGTTGCTAGCCCATCGCCCACAATACACTAGCCCTTTCCCAGAGTCGACTCTTACGACACCCACGGGAAGAAAGGGGGAGGTGCCATTCTAACCCGGCACCACACGGGGCCTATAATTAACCTATAGTTTAGTTTCGAGTGATACATTTCGAGTTAGCTCGGTTTTTTAGCAGTGCGGTAAGCTGTTCGCGGCTGATGATGGTACTGATTATTTTCCCAATCAGAGTGTAATCAAAACGGTTATGAATCGATAAAGATTTCGTTTGCCAACTACGCGAAGAATGTATGGAGACGTGTCGACCGCGGCAGTTGTGCAAAAGTGCCGCTTGGAGGCACTGTCTTAGTTTCCATTCAACTTCGCAAACGAAATTGAATTGATATCGATTCATGACTGTTTTAAACTAAGCACTCTGTTCCCGATCGGCCCAGTGTATCTGAATACGGGCGTAACTGAAAAGTTCAGGATATTAACATTACGGACGGCTCCCATACAGCAATCGTGATTTCTTTGGTGTTTTTGGGTTGATATAAAAATGGTAAGACAATTGAAATATGGTGTGATTGGGCTATGAATGGTACGGAACCCTTCGTACGACTTGCTCTCGGCCGATTTTTTTTCTTCAACCCCCCCCCCCCTCGACACTAAATGCTGGCTACGCCCGTGTACCTGATGATGATATTGATTGCGATCCCGGGCCCCGTGTACCGTGGAGGTAGCCTATCCCGGTGCGCCGGCGGCGCTCGTTAGCATGCGCCTGCGACATTTCACAGAACTAATTGCGGCGTTTAGTTGCCGGAGATAACCGCTCCGTAGCGCACGGCGATGTCGGGAAGTTGAGATTTAAACCTTACCATCCGTTCATAGGAAAGACGATAAAAAACTTTTTGGTAATCGGTCCTGTCATTATTTGTACATCCATAGGTACAATAACAAAACGAATCTATACGGGGAATGTGGATGGGTGCAGTGGGAGGGGAAGACCTAGACGGACGTTCCGTGACCAAATCGCGGACGTTTTAGAAACAGGTCAGGTCAAGAGTACCCGAAACCGACGAGCATGTATGAGGAGATTGATGAACGTGGATGAAGCAAAAGAGGTATGTCAGGATCGTAGCGAGTGGAACAAAGTAGTCTCTGCCTACCACTGTGAAAAAGAGGCGTGACGATATGTATGTATGTATGTAGATACAATAACGCCTGTACGCAGTAACGCCTAATGAGGAGTAGGCAGAGCGCACGAAACGTGACATAAACAAAACCATGATACTGACTATTTCACGCTTCGCTGCCCACTTTTAACATAATTTTAGGTTTGAAAAGAAGTGGAAGAGGTATAATAGTGACAGGTTGCTAGCCTGTCGCCCAAAGAATACCTAAACCTTCCTTAGTCGCCTCTTACGATATCCACGGAAGAATGGAGGTATATCCCGACATCACACAGGATACTGTTGTACCTCTTAATTTAAAAGCTAAAAATGCTAGAAGTGGCTACTAAACGTGAAATTGTCATGGATTTATCTATGTAGCGTTTCCTGCGCTCTGCTTATCCCACATGTGGGTAGTCGGTAAAGGTCAAATCAGACGGTTCATTCGGATGAACGTTCATCCGAGTGATTGCTTCATTTTTCTAGTGAATTCATTCGACAGTTTTGTTTCATTCCGTGTTCAGACGTGTCATTTCGAGTGAATAGTACCGAATGAAAGGCGAAAATGAAAGAAAAATGAACCGTCTGATTGGGCCTTTAAGGTTAGGTTTTTTTTTGTTTGAAGCGGGAAACGAGAACTGCAAAAGTTATGGGAATCTTTAAAAAATCTTGTTTTTTTGCGCTCTAATTACAAATGTAAAACTACCTATTGTTGTATCAGATATAATTTGAAGTATAAAAAACGAAAATGAAACTGCCAGATACAGAAGATCTAGTCCCTCCACGGATTTGTTCCCATTAGCATGCAAAACACCCTGCGCGCACGCATAATCTAAATGCTGATAAGCTTGTTTTGCTTTTAGTTAGAGATCTACAAGCTGTTAGCGCTTTAAATGCTTTTATTTAACTTTAATGTTTGTATTTATGCTGTGCAAACAGTTCAGGTTTTCAAGTCAACTTTTGGACAATTTCTCATAGTCGAAGCTAATTGAAATTTGATATTAAGTGACAATGCTATTATACTTTATTGTGAACTAAAAGTAAAATCATACATACACAATCACAAATATGCTCCCTAATGGGGTAGGCAGACACACAAAACGTGACATAGACAAAACCAATGTTACGACGATTTCACGCTCCGCAGCCACTTCTAGCATAATTTTAGATTTGATAACAGATGGAAGAGGTAGTTTAATAGTGACAGGTTGCTAGCCTGTCGCCTAAAGCATAGTACCTAAACATATTTCCTTAGTCGCCCCTTACGACATCCACGGAAGAAACGGAGAAGTGTTATTCTATCCCGACACTACACAGGATAGTAAAATCAGTAAGATACAAAATGTATTTTTTTCTAACATTATGAAAGCAAACTTGATACTGACTCGTCTGTGAGCACAACGCCGTAACTTTAAAAATGTGCTTGTAATTACTCAAAACGTTGTCATATAGGTCCGTATAAATAATAGACAAACGAACATGGCGTAGGCATTCTGTTTTCCTACCAAAGAACTTTCGTAACGGCTTCCGTCACTCAGAAGGCCTTTACATCATGAGCAAACATATTTACCACTAATACATATTGATGTAGACATAACCAAGTAATCCATAAACTAAACAAATGTCGGTCATAGATCTAGATAAAGCCGCAGACGGGACAGAGCATAATTTGTCAGTGTATCGATTGTATCGATTCATCGATGTTAGAGTCGATAGATTTATCACGTTAATCGATCTAATTTCGTCAGCGTTGGAGACCGGTGAGCGATTGAGGCTTGGGAACGCCACTGGTGCCCCGTCATGCTGTAGATTATTAATTACGTGTAGAGGTGTAACGTAGGCCAGATAGGTTTTAGTTGACAACCCTATCATTTGTAAAAAAAATGTTACCCAACCACAATTATGAAAACCATAATGTTAGAGTTTTCAAAATATCATAAGTCTTTGTTTTAATTACGTAACTAGACGTTTTTATATACTTAACTATACAGAAGCGGAGAGAACAAGCGAGTCACAATTAAGGTTCACTACCCGTAGGCACTGTAGGGCAAGTGAAAAAAAAGTTCTAAAACCATGTAATAATCAAGTTTATATCTCTCTAAATAGTAAATTTAGCTACGCAACTAGGAAATAAAAACGCAATAATAATATTTGTTAACTCAATACTTACATTTAATTACATTTCTTAATGAGGCCGAGACTGTGAGAAACAGTTAAAACATTTAATTAAAAATCATGCAAAATATAGTTAATTATCCCATGATTAGATATCGCGGGTGCCGTAACTCGGGTCGTTAAAGCTGCTCAATAAAATAACAAACCGATGGCCTCGGTGCGGTCCGCTGCCTATAGGCATTAAGTGTCCAATTTATTCGTTTTTTAGCCGTTTATCTTTGGCGATATTCTCTTATTGCGACCACCAGGGAGCGTGGATATGAGAATATTTGTATTGTGCTTTAATTACCGGTCATTGTAACCACAACCAACCATTGATTCGACGGTATTCCACCCACGACGCATTAAATGTATTGTTTTAATGTCTTAATACGCGTCGTGGAAACAAAAAGGCCAAATGAATAATGGAATGCGTTCGGTTATTGTTTTATTGAGATTAATCGAGTTCAGGGTAGTTTATTAATGTATGAGTGGGTTTTCTCACGAGTTAAATGTAAAAAGAAGCAGTTATTTGGGGGTATGGATTCTATTCATTAGACATACCTAATGGTCTTATTATTACGATGTGATATAGCTTTCTAAAAGCTTATTAGATGAGAAGCAACATTATAAATTAAAATTAAAAATGTAACATGTTGCAGTTTTGCTGATTTCAATATTTTCTTGCATTTTACTATGGTTGGTACATTTTATGTAGTAGGTATATAAACGTTGAGCATAGACCAGAATTGTTTTTCTTCATCTCTGGGCCTTTTGAGGCATCTTATTTTTTGTAGCCGGCCAGCATAACTCTCTCTGTTCCAAGCAACATACGGCTAACTTCAACAATTTTCAAATTTCGTTCGGAATTCGAAATTGAAAAAGCGGGAAACTGGGACGTCGGGGCGCGGGGGCGGTGGGCGTGGCCCAGGGCGGGGCTTGCGCGCTGCGCTAGGCTGGCCAACTTGCTGGATAGAGCGTGGGACGTGGGAGCGTGAATGGCGGGTTTTACGTCCTAGTTCAACTAAAGCTCGCTATACATTTTTAAAAATACGACGCGACGTCATTCAATGAAAATAACCAATCATCAAATCACCAATCTACTACTAAAATTGTGTAGCGAATCGATTTGCAATTTTGCATGATTACCTATAACACCTCTCTATTGTCTTCCGTGGATGTCGTAAGAGGTGACTAAGGAAATTGTAACCTTTTTAGGTCACTATTAAGTATACCTGCCAACTTAAAATATAAAAATTATACTAGAAGTGGCCACGAAACAATAAATAGTCTTCGATTTAGCTACGTAGCATATCGTGTGCTCTGCCTCCCTATTTAGGAATACAGGCGAGATGTGTGTGTATGTGTGTGTACCTCTGTGTAAGAAATGTATTGTAAACGTACTTATGTACCTTTTATCTACTATGTAATCTCTTTATTCGGTTTCGTTTAAAGTTTAAGTTTTAAAGATATTTTTTAGGTTGCCGTACTACATACATACGTATTCTCACGCCTGTATTCCCAAGAGGGGTAGGCAGAGCACATGAATTCAAAAATCCAGTGCCACGTTTAGCAATTTCAGGGCAACCAGATGGTCAAACGTGATATTGCAGTGACAGGTTGCTAGCCCATCGCCCGCAATACACTAACCCTTTCCCAGAGTCGACTCTTACGACACCCACGGGAAGAAAGGGGGAGGTGCTATTCTAACCCGGCACCACACGAGTTGCCGTACTACTATAGGAAAAAAGGAATCGTTTTAAGATTACTTCATTGTCCGTCTGTCTATCAAGAGCTTTTTTCTCAGGAACGCGTAGAGTTATAACTTTAAAATTAAATTAATAACGATTGCGGTTCCTTGAAGCTTTGAGTAAAGCAGACTGCTAAATCTACGCGATCTAAAGAAGTATACAGCTATATGTAGTAATTCACATAATATTCGCAAAGGCATCAAAAACATACTGTCCTCGGCATCAAACTTGGCAAAGTTTTCCAGGTAAAAGCGATGCGCGAACTTACTCCCACTACAACAATCTTGCCAAGTAACATGCCGGTAACTACAATTATGTTCAAACAGTTGTAGTGGGTACTTACATGAGAAAAAACTTCAAGTAGTCCATCACACTCGTCTAGCACCGCGAAGTTCTCGGATAAACACGTATCTCACAAACCATACAAATATCTCTAAAGACAACGACATCACAAGTCCAAGGCAGCCGTAAATAATAATAAATAGCCAATCCATAATTAAGATGAGAACCTAAAACAACATCTACAGTGACACGCAAATAATATACGCCAACCGTCAAAACCATTTTGTTACCAACCACAGATACGAGTGCCCTGATAACGATCAGGCTCCCGCGCAAAGATATTAAAAAAGTTCCCAAAAAACTTGCCAGTTGAAAAATACGGTCGATTTTACTTCGACGAAGCGGCAACATTGCTTGGTACGTTTTAACGTGTCAATCGCCCCTCCCCTATTAGAATAAGTTATTAATAATCATGTCAATCCAGCGTGAGAAATATTCTCAAGTGTAAGCAACTATTAATTTAGTATTATCAAATAATTGACGGTGTTCGTTGGTTGCTCACAATTAATTATATTTAATTTCGTTCGAATATGGAATTCGGTGACTGGCAACTTGGGTTTCTTGAATGGTGATGTTGTTTTGTTTTGTAGTGTTGTGAAGGATACTGGCTGGTATTAGGAATCTTTCGGGATGACGTAGCAATGAAAGTGTTCGTTTTTAGAATCAAATCGAAGGAAAGTAGGTGGCTTGTGAGGTTTTCAACTGTATGAGAATGAAAGAATGTGTAGCATGAATGGATATGTAGATTTTGCGGGTGGTAAATCCTTATAGGTCAGTTAACTAAAGCTGGCACGCTCACAGTACTCACACTTGTGCAATTTAGCTAAACAGTATGTTTAAAATTAATAATTTTGATCAAATCGGGCAGACTTTTCATGATACGTGTGCAGTGCAAAGTCACGCCGCGTGCTAATTCACAAATACTGCACAAACCCAATGCGTACGTCTGCTTTACGTGCCAGCTTTAGTTAATTGACCAGTAGAAGTGCTAGCACTGGTGTGTTCTGCCTGGGGTGGTAAGATAGCCAGTACAGTTCCCGGAATCTAACTTGGCAAGATTTTACACGGCAAAGAAATGCGCGAACTTACCCTCATTGAATGCCAGGGACTGCACAATTACTGTCACAGGTGTCATTAGCAGACACTGGGGTTGGCAACGTGTCTAAAAACCGTCTCTTCTTACGGAGGTCTATGAGTAATATTGATCATCAGGTGACAAGTTACGACCACCTACAAGATGGACAGACGACCTAATAAAGGTCGCCGGAAAACGCTAAATGCAGGTCGCTTCCAACAGATACTTATGGAAGTCTAAAGGGGAGGCCTATGTTCAGCAGTGGACTTCTTGTGACTGAAATGATGATGAATGATGATGAACCTCTAGATAGCGATGTCACGCGTCCAGCAAATACCAAAAGACCATTAGCTTATTCTTAGTCGAATGGAACTTAAGACTCTCGAGACATTCGTGATGAAAGGTCTCGTGATTCATATCTGAAATTCGATGAATTGACGAATCGATTGACGTCAATCAAAATGACGTGATGGCTCATTTATCGGGATTTTCCACTAAAGCCTTAGGGGTGTTAAAATGTTGCTATTACTTAATAACAGTACTAGCGGGTTAGCAGGCAGGTGTGTCGTGTATAATGTGTGTGTATTAATGATCATAGCTAAGTTGGAAATAATTTGGAATGTTGAACTGCGAAGAAGACTGCCGTAAAAAACGTTACCGGATTTTTACTATCAAAATAATTTGATTTAAATTATAAATACATACATACATACATACATATCGTCACGCCTCTTTCCCACAGGGGTAGGCAGATACTACTTTGTTCCACTCGCTACGATCCTGACATACCTCTTTTGCTTCATCCACATTCATCAATCTCCTCATACATGCTCGTCGGTTTCGGGTACTCTTGACCTGACCTGTTTCTAAAACGTCCGCGATTTGGTCACGGAACGTCCGTCTAGGTCTTCCCCTCTCACTGCACCCATCCACATTAAATTATAAATGAAACTATGAATTTCATTTTTAAGCGTATCCAGTCGATCCGATTGATTCCTAGCCCTCCGCAGAACATTGTCGCAATAAACGTAACAAAGGTTTCCTTTGTCTAACAATGCTATGTTGTATGATGTGCGGGGCTAGGAAACGTAAAATGGTGACGGTTTTGTCTATGTAGCGTTTCGCATGGTTCTGTTTACTCCATTAATTTCGGAATACAGGCGTGATGTATGCATGTAAGTATATGGAACTAGCAATATCTCCAATACCACTAGATCGGCAATGGTATCGATATTGATACAAGCGTTCCGTCCGATGAAATCGATAGTCGGATTAGGATCTCGAATCATCATTGGATGCAAGCGAGAATTCCGCGAGACAGGATGTGGTAAAATCTGTGGTCATTTATTAAGAAAGCAACGAGCCAGATCTAGCTAACTATATAAACACTAGCTAGACATTGTTCGACCGCATGCAGCAGTAGCTGAGGACGTGTTATTGACGATAGGTACCTACCACTGGTACAGTATTAGTATTACCAAACAAAGAATGTTCCACGATGTACCTGCGTAATAAATCAGATTTGTGGCGCGGGAAACTTCGATCTACCAATGATAAAAGAAATTTTTTCGTGCGCTGAACACTTGCGTTGTAATTGATTATTGATTGAAGTCTCAGACAGATGTCTAGCACCCCAGCGCCAAATGCGTCGAGTAGCCTAACTAAAGTGTGTGCATAGCAAGCTAAATTGTGCCCAGAGCGTTTGTAAATAAAGTTCAATGTAGATAAATTACTCGTTTGGCTACTCTCGGGTATCGTTCTGCGCTTCTCGGCGCAGACGGTAACAGCCGTTGTGGCTTATTGTCTTGGGAATACTGTATTAATATTTCTATGCTGTACCTAATATTCAGCATTGACGTCGACGACATGACACTAGTGACACGAAGTGACAGCGACAGCGGCACGTTGGCACATAAATGTGCTGCAATTGTTGGAAATTTCACATCGCTTAGCGATTTCATACTGAAGCTTATTTTAAATTTTTCCGGGCATACCAGGACATACCACGGGCATGTCTTGACGAAAAAAGATTATCTTACGTTTTAAGCTTTCGTGATTGTCACTCATATTTACTCACTTATTTATGCGGCACTTAATCGCGTAAGTGTATGATAATTACCATGACGTTTCGTACGCCATGAAACAACGTTACATACGTAAACGTAATTAAAATCATTCTCATAAATGATTAAGTCCCGCGTAGTAGGTACGGACAGCTGCAGAGAAAGGTAACCCCCCAGTAATAGAACATTGTATGGGCGGGGGGTCACTTTTCTCTGCAGCTGACTGTACTAAATATAGAATTTTGTGCTCTTTTATGCTCTACATCTACAGTTGCCGTGGTCGCAACGAACGTGTCGTCAACCTATGCTGCTACATGCAATCGAGCTTGAATACATACAATCACACCTATATTCCCAAATGGGGTAGGCAGAGCACACGAAACGTGACATAGACAAAACCAAGATTATAGCTATTTCACGCTTCGCAGCCGCTTCTAGCATAATTTTTGATTTGAAAACAGATGGAAGATACAGTATAATATGTATAATAGTGACAGGTTGCTAGCCCGTCGCCTAAAGCATACATAAACCTATTTCCTGTCGCCTCTAACGAAATCCACGGAAGAAATAGAGAGGTGTTATTCTAGACCCGACACCACACGGAAATTACATATATACTATAATTATTCAAGGGAGTGGAGAAGGTGGGCTAACAGCGGTGCGCCAATTACAGGCTTGGCCTGGCATTTTGCACCCAAATTTAATTTATTTAACCACAGCCTCGCCCAGGATGTCTTAGTTCCCATGTAGCCTGAGGGTTTCAAGGCTGGAGATTTTTGCTCTGAAATCTGACTCGTTTTGGAAGCATGTTTTTGATGTGAGCTTGGTTATCGTTATCGCCTTATTGAGAAGGTTAGGTAGGTACTTGGTAACTAGTAAGTTTTTTCTATTGCTGGTTGTTTTTTTTTTATTGACATGAAACTTAGTTAGTATTTATTTTGGCCAAGAGTGCCTTTAAACAGGAATATTATAGTTTTCATATTGGTCGTAGGGTGTAGGAAATCTAACTAAGCTAACAAACGAAGCTAGCTAGCTAAAAATTCTCTCCATTTTCTTCCGTGGATGTCCTAAGAGGCGACTGAGGAAATAGGTTAAGTATAGTGTGTTTTTGGGAACTTGTCACTACTGCACCTTTTGAGTTTCAACCAATAAACTATACTAGAACTGGTTGCGAAACATGAGTAGTCATGGTTATGTCTATGTAGTCTTTCGTGTACTCTGCCTGCGAGATGTGTGTGTGTGTGTGTGTGTGTGTGTGTGTGTCTGTGTACTTATCCAATTTTTTCGTCTGTACGAAAATTGTCACAAATTTTATAAACCAGCCAGGCATAATCATCGAAATTAAAATTCTGGGCACAAATTTCAGCATTATCTTTGTTTTATTACATTTTTATCTGGACCCTTTATCTTGGTTTTATTTCGTTCCATTATTATCAAGTTGTTCTCCACGTTTGAGCCTTTATTGAGCATTAGATTGTCACCGATATAAACACGGAACAAAAATGGAAGTTCACACTTGTTCTTTGTTTGTTTGAAAAAATATATTAGTGTCATTTCATTAGGTACCTACTATGAGTTTAAATTGACTTAAAGTTGAAGTCAAATATAGAAAACCGACACGGGTTTGAATAAACAGTTTCGTATTAAAAACCGCAAAAAAAATGTTTGTGAAAGGGAGCCCTCTTTAAATAGGGTAGGTACATGTTTTATTTCATTTTTTTACTTTAAAAGTAGATATGTTATTAAATATTCTGTGAATATTTATGGAATCTATCCTGTTGCCGGTATTTTTATCGACACAAAAACGCCAATCAACACTCGATTGTTGTATGCCTCCTGTAAACAATTAGATAAGTACCTATTTTACTTTACATTTCTTAGTACTATAGTGTTTATATAATTTTTTCAGTATTTGTTGTTATATGCCCCGTGTGGTGCCGGGTTAGAATAGCACCTCCCCCTTTCTTCCCGTGGGTGTCGTAAGAGTCGACTCTGGGAAAGGGTTAGTGTATTGTGGGCGATAGGCTAGCAACCTGTCACTGCAATATCACGTTTAACCACCTTGTTACCCTGAAAATGCTAAACGTGGCACTGGATTTTTAATTCATGTGCTCTGCCTACCCCTCTTGGGAATACAGGCGTGAGAATATGTATGTATGTATGTATGTTGTTATAGCGCGGCAATAGAAATACATAATCTGTAAAAATTTTACCAGTCTAGCTAGCACGGTTCGTGAGATACAGCCTGACGACGGACGGACAGACGGTTGAGCGGACAGCGACTTCGCTGCGACCTCTCAATAGTCTCGTTTTCACCTTTTGGGTACATACATACACACATCACGCTTGTATTCCCAAATGGGGTAGGCAGAGCACACGAAACTCTGCATAGACAAAACCATAACTATTTCACGTTTCGTGACCACTTCTAGAACGTTTTTTAGGTTTTGAGTTGGCACTTGGCAGGTATAAAGTGACAGGTTGCTAGCCTATCACCTAAAACATACCTTAACCCTTGGGTACGGAACTCTAAAAAAATACAGAATACTCTAGTGTGCCCCCTGACATAAAGGTCTCACGACTGGCAGCGACATCTAGTATTATTTATTGATATCACTTGACACCTCATTCACGTGCCAGTTATCGGCCACCAACCTACACAATTTACTTTCAAAATCACATAAATGTCAGACTCTTCGGAACTTCTGCTTTGTGTAAAGTGCATTGATAATAATCCGAACCATTCTACGGCGGGTGAGCGAGAGGGTCAGAGGAATACCGCGAGTGTGAGCGAGAGAGGTGATGTCGAATAGAAACATTAAAATTTTACAGCGTTTTTATTGCGCGCGCGCCGTTGAGTGTTTACGCGTTGGCGTCCGGTTTGTAGGTGGAGTGTTCGGAGTGGTGTAAAACAGTTTTCCTAGTTTCGGGGAAATATTTTAGTCTCGAAAAAACTAGATGAACTTACGTACTTATATAAATAGGTATCTAGCACTTGCATTCTCAAATGGGTCAGGCCGAGCGCATGAAACGCCGCATAAACAAAACCAGGACGTATTTCACGTTTCGTAGCTATGTATCATCGAACCAATTGATTACTGACCCACCATAGAACCTATTCACAGTGAACGTCATAGTGACATTGCGTTGCTTGAAAAAGGAAAT
>BHDV01054117.1:10554-59259 GCA_005406045.1 Adoxophyes honmai | reverse complement strand
AGTAAAAATCTGAGTGGGGAAAAATGCGAATGGAACTAATGCTACGCGGAACTGACGAGTTTGGGGAAAAGATCTAATCTCTCCTCTATTTAATGTTATCTAAACATTTTTCCTTACTCGCCTTTAACGACATCCACGGAAGAAATGGGCCTTTCTATTTCAAACCCTACACCACACGGTAAACTAGAAGAAGTATACTTCAAATCTACATTAAATATTTTTGTAAAAAACTACTTTTATGAATACCTAAGTATGTAGTTAGTTAATCTACCTACATAATATCTTGGTAGTAAGTAAAATGCATAAAAAAATGGTTACAAAGATAAGGCAATCCGTACTACGCTTTTACTGGGCTACCATCTCACAAAATAAATAAAATTTAGTTTTCGAGTAAGCCACTCATGTGAATGAAATTCCATACTTAAAAAGCGGGTAGGAGTGATATTAAGTGCGTTGGTATTAACCAAGACTATAAGTTACCATAGTTTATTAATTGACTCTAGATAAACCTTTCTACTATTTTAAGTTTCCAGAACTCTACGATATACTAATATACTACAGATGTAGTGAGAAACTATTTTCCTTCGTAAATGTTCGGAAAAGTTCGTATTTATCGTTTTCTCTCAAATAGCTTCGGTACCCATTTTAAAAGGAATTCATTCCATAAAATCTATGGTAAATATCCAGTTTTAAATAATAATTGTAATTGTTTTAAGTAATAAAACGATAAATACGAACTTTTCCGAACATTTACGAAGGAAAATAGTTTCTCACTACATCTGTAATATGACACCGGCGATGCATTTACTAGGTACCTACTACATAATATGCCATCCAACGCTTCAATGGACGTGATATGCGCACGCAGGTCATCGCACTGCGCAACTCATGAATAAACTGATAAGCTATTTCGCTCACCCGCCGCGAGCACTGCTGGTGTAGTGGTATCATGCAAGATTCCCATTCTTGCGACCCGGGTTCGATTCCCGGGCAGTGCACGATCTTTTTGCATTTTTTACTTTTTAATCACAAGAATGCCTGAGATTTTTTTAAACTGTCTGACATGCGAATGTCGGTATCGGAGAAGAAATCTGTCATTCCGATTGTAGGTGGGATGGGAAGCGCTAAAATTCCCATGCGAAGAAATTCCTGTAAATGCCATGGGAATGGAACAAATTATGCGAATTTGCGATGACATTCGCGAAACATTTCACGACGATGCGTCACGCGTCACGATGCGTGCTAATAAAGTTGATTTCGTGACTGAATTCTCACGGAAGTTGAAAAAGTAAATGTCATACAAACATGAGTAACTAAGGTAAACGTCCCTGTGCTCGACACTGCCCCATTACTTGCCACTTGCAACCTTATGACATAGTAAGACAGGTCACAGATGGGTGTCATCTATTGGGCGTTGAGGCGTTGAGCATTGGTACTTTTACCTTAAGCAGTTTAAAATGTACTTAGTATCTAAGCTTGTTACAAGACGTTAAGTTAACGTTAGTTTCTAAGCTGGGACAGTGTAGATTGGGAACTTCACACACAACGATTTTCTTATCATTATCAGTTACGTTTACGTATTGCGTCCTTCTCTATGTTTTCTTTAATATCATTGTTAAATGCGGTACTGAGCCATGTAACAGTAACACGGAATAAAAAATAAAAATAAATGTTAAATGGGTAGGAATTAAATTCTTTTTTAGTAGTTCTGTCTTTTCGTAATTTTAAACGGACAATTTTAATATTTACAAGAGTCCAATTTTCCTTAGTCGCCTCTTATGGCATTCACGAAAGAAATGGAGAAGTTTTACTCGAGAATCAGGGCGAATTTATTAAGCTATGTTTTAGATGACACGGCAGACTAGCAACCACTCACCTCTTTTATTTAACAAATCTAAAAATATGCTATAAGTGGCTATGAAACGTGGAATAGCCACAGTTTTATCTGCGTCACGTTTTGTGTGCTCTGCCAACCCCATTTCGGAACACATGCGTGTTTTATGTTTGTTAGACTATTAGAACACATTAGTCAATGTAAGGACCGTATCGTTAATTATGGAAACAGGTTTGTAGTACTCAAAAAAAGTTATATAATAATATAAATATAATATATAAATGTCAATCAGTCAAGTATTGAGTCTAATATTGGATTCAGTACAAAAAATATTGAGAACTGTTGAAAAATTCCAAGACGAAGGGTCTATCCGCGAAACAACGATTTTCTATTGTGACCAAATATAGCGAAGGATCGGGTATGACGATGAGAAAAATTGCAGAAATGGAAGGTGTTAGTCTGAAAACAGTTTATAGCACTATCAAACGGTTAGGCATGAACCATACTTTCAAAGATTTACCTGGTCGAGGTAGAAAACGTGGTCCTTTGCATCATAATTTGGACAAGAAGACATGCGGGCAGTTTGCGAGAAATTAAGGTATTTCCACTCGAGATTGTGCGAAAAAATGCCAAACTTCTTTAGCAATGGTTCAACGTGCCAATGAAAGCAACATGCTGGTAACCTATAAGAAACAAAAACAGCCAAAACGCACTAAAACCTAGGAATCTACCGCTAAAACTCGGGCTAGAAAACTGAACGATAAAATTTTAACTAAAAACAAACAATGTATTATTATGGGCGACGAAACTTATGTCAAACTTGACTATAAACCCTGCCTGGGCCGCAATTTTATACCGTAACGAAAGATGCAAAGGTCTCTCAAGAGGAAAAATCAATTTTTTGCAAAAAATTTGGCCAAGAGGTAATGTTTTGGCAAGCTGTTTGTCAATGTGGGATGAAAACGACTCCGTTCTTCGTTAAGGGTAACTTGAATGCTGATATTTACAGGAAAGAAATGTCTTCAGAAGCGAATATTGCCACTTATTCGCAAGCACAGAGGTCGCACATTATTTTACATCGATTTAGCTGGCTGCCACTATGCTCGCCATGTGCTAGACTGATATAGAGGGAATAACGTCGACTTTGAACCAAAAACGTGCAATACCCCTAATTGTCCTCAGATAAGTCCCATAGAGAGATTTTGACCTCTGATGAAGGCAAGATTAAGAAAACATACTAAGCCAACAGATAAAGTCGAGGAATTAAAAAAAGACAGGATTCGTACGTATAAAACCTTCAACACTTTAGCTGTCCAACGGTTAATGAAAAACATTAAAAGCAAGATCGGGAAAGTGGCCAAGGGGACCAGTAAATAAAAATAAGTTACTCTAATTATTGTGTTTGCACACTCATATGTATATGAGTTTAGTTGTTTTCCTATAATATAAAATGTTACCACAAATTACGAGTATTTTACTTGTTTCCATAATTAACGATACGGTCCTTAAGCTTTAGATGACCGCATGAAACATAATAAAAAAAAAAAAACAAATTAATAGCAATCAATTTTTCGATAGATTTTAAGAAATAGTTTACCTATTTATCTTAAAATTAAGCTCACTCTGTCTGCGGTTTCACGGTAAAGGAAAATTTTTATACTCATCCATTCCATTATAATTTCTGGAAGCATTCTTAGAACGTTTCCGACGTCATTGGTGTACAATGGGGTGAAAAAGTAGTGATTCAGACGATAATTATTGAATTTATAACGCTGAAGGATGAATCAGGTCTGAATAGGCAGTGCGGGGAAATCCGGATCGCTTTCAAGATTGTATTGAGATTAGTCACATTGGTTTCCGGAGTATTGTAGCGACTCATTTTACTGGTTCAGTACCATCGCGAACAGGGATTGTTGAGCCACTTACCTATATTTGTAGCTTAGTCATGTAATACTAATCCAATAGCTGACATCTAGTCCGTCACATCGGTCATTGATTACGCGTCTAAATTGCGAACAGTGGCAAGTCGCTCAACAATCCCGGTTCGTAACTGTACACGAAGATGTAAGTAGATGAGGGGCAGCGCAGACGACGGACTTTTTGTGCGATCGAGTCTGAGGCGCACAAAAAGTCTGCGTGGATTGTAAGCATTATGCGCCGAACTTTTTGCGCGTCGTGTGCGTTACTGCATAGGTATAATTCCATAAGTTCTATTTTCACGGACTAAAAAATCCGTCGTGGATAGCCTGTCGTCTGCGCAGGGCCTGAATAAAACGTTTATATCGCTTGAATATTTGCCTTCTTTGCTTTTGGTTTTTAAACTAATGTGATACTTTGTGACTATTGCTAGGTAATGTTGCAAATTTGAAATATATTTTTTTCTTTCTAGTTTCGATCTTCACTTGTCTTGTTTTATAAAATAAACTGAATTAAAAAAAGTATAATACATAATACATATTACAAAACTACCACGGGGTATAGGTCTCCTAACTTAGGATATTTCCCTTACTACGATTGAACGTATGACAATATTATAATAACAATTATGAACATCATGATAGTAGAGTAGATAAAAGATTGTATAAAAATAGGTACGTACGAATATGTCATTTAGTCTAGTAAAGGTGTTGAAAATTTTTAAACCGGTGCGATTATCATGTAAAACAGTAAACAGTGTTTTTTCATCAATTGAAGTCAACTGGAGGCAGATTTTAAACTCACGTATCAGACCGAAGTTCAATTTCCCACATTCCCCAAACCGAAAAGGCATTTGCAATATAAATTTTTAATTTTAAACCTCGGCTCACTTTACGCCCTGTTCTGTTAATAATCGCGGTGTTGGCCATTGTTTAAATGCAACTAATTAAGTAAACAGAACGTACGAGCGGCTACAAAAGTAGCTGAACACTGGAACCCTGTCGTATTAACTAAAGTAAAGAACTACAACCATCGCAGTATGGGGTTTTACTGCGACACAGTGGTACAGTGTCGGCGAATTATAAGACCGACTGCTCTACCAAGAGTTATGTTATTGAGGTATTATTGTTGTAGTTATAACGTTTGTTACACCGGTGTTACGGGTTAATTGTTGCGATAGAGTTGTGTGGATACGTTTTGCTTTTATTATAAGACAAAACATTTGGATAGAAGTCTGGTTCAAAACAAGTGAGGATCCAGATGGGGGCCTTGACCTCTTACATTGGATTTGGTCTTTGGCGACACGCGTAGAGTCGCGCGCGAGTTAAAATACCTGTTACTCTCTAACTAGAGACTTCCGAAAAAGATTTTCCTTAATAACTCTGTAGGTATTATGAACAAAAGTTCGAAGGAACGCCCTAGATATTCCAGAAGAGATACAAATCAAAGGGGTTTAGGTTTGAATCTCAGGTTCGCACCACTGAGTTATTTTGGAATTTAAGTGAGCGAAAACAAACTCGATATTTACCACGAGCAATTCAGTAAAGGAAATCCACACAGCGATAGAATAATTAAAAGTTGTGGGTGATGTTTCCAATCCACTCGGGGCCCGCGTAGGAACTATAGCCCAATTCGTCTCGAGCCTGAGGCCTATGCCCAGCAGTGGGATTGGGACGTATTTAGTCTGGATTATTATTCATTTAATTCATCATCAGCCTATATACGTCCCACTGCAGGGCACAGCCTCCTCTCAGTATTCAGGCTTGGGCGAGAGTTCCCACGCGGGCCCAGTGCGGATTGGGAACTTCACACACAACGTTGAATTACTTCGTCGCTGTGTGTAGGATTATTATTATTAAGTCAAAATCCCTAACCAACCTGTCACAGAACCCGCTCCACAGCATTACTACCGCAAACAATAACTCGTAAATATTTATCACGCGTTGTAAATGGCCATTTTTCAAGGGGCACTAATTATTTCCACCGGCGCACAACAATTGATTTGGCTTTCATTTTTAAATTTTACAATTATGATTATTGTTGGCTTAATGACTTATTTGGTTTCATTGGTGTTCATTTGGTTTATATTGTTGATGTTTCTAATCGTTGATTTAGATTTGACTAATGACGTACTTTTGATTAGTCTCCTAGCTGCTGCAAGTGGGTCTCTATCCCGTAGAACTATGCGTTTTCCGGGATAAAAAGTATCCCAGGGCCCTACTGAAGACACAATACTTATGGGGTTTAACAGACCCCGTGGTTTATTCACAAACTAGCTATGCCCGCGACTCCGTCCGCGTAGAATTGTGACTAATTTCCCCCGTTTTTTCCACATTTTCCAATTTTTCTCCGCTCGTATTAAACGCAGCGTGATGTTATATAGACTAAAGCCTTCCTCGATAAATGGTCTATCCAACAAAAAAAAAATTTTCAATTCGAACTAGTAGTTCCTGAGATTAGCGCGTTCAAACAAACAAACAAACAAACAAATAAACAAACAAACAAACAAACAAACTCTTCAGCTTTATAATATTAGTATAGATTTCACAATTAATAAGTCGCGTGGAAAGAGCGGCAGCGCGCAGTGCGAGTCTATCCGC
The DNA here is from genome assembly GCA_005406045.1 of Adoxophyes honmai. NCBI lineage: Eukaryota > Metazoa > Arthropoda > Insecta > Lepidoptera > Tortricidae > Adoxophyes > Adoxophyes honmai. Next base: position 52,908 of record BHDV01054117.1, on the reverse strand, counting down.
TGCCGTGGCGCGTAGCTCCAGATGATTGGGTCACGAATTGGCCCGAAACATGTCGACTTAATCTCGATATTAAAATGTGAGCAAATGTCTGTATTTTCTTTTTAAACGATCACGACAGACATAACATTTGTGATTTGGCTAGAAGATATTCAGTATTAACTGGTATCGAAGAGGGACTAAGTTACGAGCATTAATGACCAACAGACAATGTAACATCTCACGACTCATATTCTTATAATGATATCTATCACAATTTGAAACAAAACTAAACTATTCACATGGATCATTACCTGCACAAAAACTGTCACAATAAAAAAGTCACTCGCCAGGCGATCCATAACAAAATACCCGGACGCTTTCAAAACCATTTCCATTGACTGACAACACTGTCATCTTTTCTCGACACGTCAATTCGAGTCACAATTAAGAACATACCTAGCACGATTTCAATAGGGTTGTCGAGTCAATTGCAATCGAGATATCGACAGTGGAATCTTAGATCACTATCGACGTTTCCTGCACAGTCACCTGACAGGGGTGGCATCACGTCTATTTCTGGCCATCTTGTATATTAAGCGTCTAATGTATGGAATGTAATTTCTAAAAGCAGCTAAGACCGTAAAGGCTAGTTGGTGAGGAATCAGAATGGCGGTTACGGCGTTTCGCCGCTGGCGCGAGATTATGACATTGCCCGTAAGTCGAAAGCTAATCAAAATGTTTTAATCGATGACGCGATAACGTTAGTGATGAGGGGTTTATTCTCAGCGTTTATCGATTCTTTGAGTAATTTATAGTGTTTTATAAGGATGACATAACGAGTATGTGAACGAAACATAAATTACAAGAATTGAATGTAAATAAATAAAAACACCTAGAGGTGCAAAATGCACTTTGTTCAAATATTATGGAAAATACATACAATGTAGTATTTTTCCAAGTTGAAAACGATATTTGTGGATTTTTGTAGATTATTATTATTAATTTCAAAAGTAGGTAGTCTGTATTTTGCTTGCCTAAAAATAATAGGTACCAATATATTTAAGAATTCAACTGTAAACACGGAAAAAAAGTTTTTCTCGAATTTTGGAAATTCCATCGGTTCATCCAATTTTTTATTCATTCGCATCACGATATCGACAGGTCAAAATAATATCGATACTTTAAGACCGACTCGCCCCCTCACTGAAAGGTGAATGAATTCTTTGCATTGCTTTAATTGATTTGTTAGATGTTTCTCGTTGAGTGAGCCATCTTTAATCGAAACTTTAAATGTAATACCGTTTGAGCCTGCGGGCAGGACCACCTGATTTGTTGTAGAATTTGTTTTTGAATAAAATTGGCATAAATGTTGGACCTACGTATAAAATAACCAAAATTGAAACCGACGACGCATTAACATTGGTGATTAAACAGCTAAATGAATAAAATGAGTAAGTTTTAAAATAGAAGGTTAAGAAAAAACCTGTCTATTTCTTCCGTGGATGTTGTAAGAGGTGACTGAGGAAAAAATATAAAAATGACGAACTAGTGTATAAAAATTAACTTTGCGCAAGATTTATCAGCCACGGAACTTATCATTCAGGAGCACATACATACATGCATCACGCATGTTTCCTAGACTTGATTGGATAGGGAGAGCATACTAAATGTTACACAGTCAAAACCATGACCTTTCACGTTCTGCAGCCACTTCAAGCATGTTTTTAGGTTTCATGTTAACAGTACAATAGTAACATGATGCTAGTCTGTTGCCTAAAGCATACCTAAATCTATTTAAAGTTAGTCGCCTCTTACAACATCTACGGAAGAAATGGAGAGGTGTTATTTGAAACCCGACACCACAGGATTTATGAGTAGCGGTACAAAAAGCTTTTCTATTTCTTTTCTGCCAACTTTGTCATACCTACATAAAACATGCGCAGACGAAGTCACAAAAGCTAGTGCTAATAATTAGTACATTTCTAGTGTTCAAGTAGAAATGGATACGGTCGGCCGACAGAGGAATCGTTTTAGCTCAAGCACGTCCTTCAGTTGTTTTGTGTGCGCGGGAGTGTTATTCTTTGCTTTCCAGTCCCCTTAGCACGGTAGGGTGCGAGTAGAGATACGCACGAGACAGTCTATACTTGTCACTGTCTAACTGGAGACGTCAGAAAGTAACAGGTACACTATCCCGTACGCGACGGGATTAGAGCGTGTTGCCGTGCTAAGTCTACAGAGCCAAGTGGATGATCGGCTAGTTTTGCGGACGCTTTGAGATAGCTATCCTTGGAGAAGTGTGTTTTAGTGGAGTGTCCTTAAGTTAGATCCTTGGTGAGTATGGGATTTAGAGTTTTTTTCATTATTTCTGGAAGTTACACACTGGACTAGGTTGTCAATAGTTTGTCAATGGTAAATGAGTGAGTTTAAAAAAAATTGTACATAGTTAAGGGCTTTAATAAAAACAAAAGTTAATTGTTTCTTTTGTGTAACGACAATTACCCATACATTTTGTATAGGTAATTTTCGTTACACTAAAGACGCGATCGTGATTTTGTTTTTATTAACCCTTAATTTATGTACATTTTTTTTGAAACTCACTCAAATATCTCTAAGTTTGATAATGAAACAAGACACAGGACTTTATGGTTTTCTATTTTCGTCCGTTTGTTTTCGCTAGACATTTTTTTATTGCTAAATTTCGTGACTTTATGAAAGAGTCATTTTAAGTAGGTTTCTGATTTCCTGTAGATACTTTTAATGAATGATAGACTGACGGACAACAATACGAGTACTTAAAGAACGAGCTCCACAAAAATGGTCTGAACATTAGTTGCTCTAGTATTCCTATAAAAACAAAAGAGTATTTCTTAACCAGCCAGTTATAAAAGCGTTCTCCTTTGCATCGTGAAAAAATTAGCCAAAACAACTTTTCAGCCGCGCGCTGGGGGCCGAAAGAAAAAAACAAATGAACGCAGAATCAAAGGCCAGGCAGTAGGCAAACCGACAAACAATGTGAAAATAATGTTTGTAGAAATCTTGTCAAACAATTCTTGCCGTTTGATGTGGCGGAATGTATCTTGCTTGCGTTCATTCGAATTCTTTAAAAAGATTGTAAGTACTGATTTGAAACGTAAACATTGGAATTTTGTAACGTCTACCGGTTGGCTGGCATTATTAAAGAGGTACGAGAATTTGAGGGTATTGGGAAGTTTGTTACCTAGTGCGTGTAACATCTAAGCTTACTTCGTACCTAAAGTTTATAGGTACCATCTGTCTAGCTTATGTGCGCAGTTCTAAGGGCTGTCCCAAGTTACCCACGAAATTTGACTTTTCTTGATACCTAGTGACCCCAAGTCTATAAAAAAGGATGCTACCTATCTGCAGCAGAACAAACATTACAAATTATCACAATAAAAATTAATGATGTTTGCGAAAGTGCCACATTCACTTATTAAAATTTAATTAATTGGTTTGGTCATATCTGTGTACTTTTGATCTGACAATTTTCTGAAACATCAGCAATTTGGTCATTGAACGATCGTCTAGGCGTATATAAACAGAAGATAGATGAAAAAAGATTTACTAAACAGATCTGTGTCTTAGATATCTAAGGCCTAGAGCCTAGACGATCGTTCAATGACCAAATTGCTGATGTTTCAGAAAATTGTCATATCAAAGGTACACAGAACCATTAATGAATGTAGACGAACCAAAATAAGCATGTTCGGATCGTAGCATGTGAAACAAAGTACCAAGTCTTGGCCTACCCCTGTGGGAAAGGGGCGTGACGGTATGAGTGTATGTTTATAAGTAAACATATAAGACATTGTCCGGAATTTATTACATCTAGATACAATTAACATCGAAGCTAGCTGATATCCTTAATGAACTCTAGACGTATCCATCTAAAAGTCCTCTAAAAACCGGCCAAGTGCGAGTCGGACTCCCGCACTGAGGGTTCCGTACAAACCGATTAAAACGCCATCTAGTGACAGATTTTCAAAATAATGATATTTTTAAATTTTATTTATTAAAAAAAAAACTACTTGGTAGATTTTGTTCAAACCAATTTTCGTTGATAGTTTTTATGGTAATGTACATCATATATTTTTTTTAGATTTATCACTCTTATATTTTAGAAGTTAGAGGGGGGGGACACAACTTTTTCAACTTTGGAAGCGTCTGTCGCGCAAACTATTCACTTTAGAAAAGTATGATATAATAAATATCAATATCATTTTTGAAGAGCTATCCATAGATACCCCACACGTATGGGTATGATGAAAAAAAATTTTTTGAGTTTCAGTTCCATGTATGGGGAACCTTAAAAAATTATTGCTTTTTTTTAAATTTTGTGTCACGATCTTAATGCGGTTCACAGAACACATCTACTCACCAAATTTTATTAGTATAGTTCTCATAGTTTCGGAAAAAAGTGGCTGTGACATACGGACAGACGGACAGACGGACAGACGGACAGACGGACAGACGGACAGACGGACAGACATGACGAATCTATAAGGGTTCCGTTTTTTGCCATTTGGCTACGGAACCCTAAAAAGCATTAAAAAAATCACTTTCATCGAATACATAGCTCACCTTCCTACGATTTTAATGATTTTCCCAAACTAACGTGTTAAACGAACACTATCTCATCCAACGCAACTAAATCTCAGCCAGCATACGAGTAATGTAATAAAATACATTTGTTTATAATTGAGAGCATTTTATTGACTCTAATAGTGTAATAAAAGGCGGGATCTGCCTCGACTGTAATTTGTGCTCTTAAACACTTTCAGAGTCGATGGGGCACGTCCGACCTTAAAGGTGACATTTCAATGTCGACTGCATGCAGCTGCAGTCATAGACGACGTGTCGTTGACGACTCTATTGGTACCTATGCATTTGTATGAACAGTTTATAGTTCCATGTCGCTTCGGGCATGGGATAGCGACTCTTCATTTTTTCTATGGTTGTCGTAGGCGACTAGGGAGTTAGGTTAGGTTATGCTTTAGGCGACAGACTAGCAAACTGTCACTATTCAATGTTTTAATCTAAAATTTTGCTGAAAGAGGCTATGAATCGTGAAATAGTCATGGTTTTGAATTTGTAAAGCATTGTGAGCTCTGTCTATTCCATTTGGGAGGACAAGCGTGATGTATGTTTGTATATTATGCACCATTTACAGCTGACGATATGAAGAGTCGAGTAGCAAATGTCGCGTCGACAGATTTCAGAAGCAACGTCACTAACTTCGGAGCATTGACGAATATAAAAATTAAATAAAATGCCACATTGACATTGAATTATAGTCTGCGGTTAGATTGAAAAACATGACCGCAACAGCATAACGAAACACGTGTCGTTGAAGTCTGCTTTTGCTGCATGCAGTCGACATTGAAATGACACCTTTAAGGTCTCGGTTGGACAAGTTTTGGTTGGTTTGGTGTCAATAAAATGAACTCTCATTTTTCGTGCCTTCTATTATAGGAATAGGGTAAAATATTAACAATACTTCACTAACATTTTATATAGAGTGGTATAGATGTTGCAGGCGGATTGTATAATCCGCCGTTTTACATTACGCCTAGCCGTTTCGCAAAACAGCGCCGTTTTGTAAAGCGGCGGCTCAACGTTCAGCCGGATTAATATTGCAATTATAACACTCAATTTTCGGCCATCCTGTATATGAATGAAGTGTGAAATAAGCCTTGGATTTGTTTGCATCGCCTAGATGTATGCATTTCTTCGATTTTTCGATGTTTCTTTGTGTGTCTACTCTAATTTCACATGTTTTGTCAATCGCTTGAAGGTCAGCAGGAAGAGATCCCTTAAGGGATATGTTCGCCTTTGTACCTACTTGTGTTTTGTTCTGTGCTTGTTAATTTGTCATGTTTATTTTGTACAGTACATTTTGTACATTTGGAATAAGTATATTACGCAGGTCAAAAATCCTTTGAAACACATTGTCAGCGGCCTAACCGAAAATATAGGGCACGCGCGAACACACCTCTAAAAATCGATCTAAAAGTAGTGTGTTTGTTGTCATCTATTTCCCGGCCCAGGTGTATATCCAAGCCGGCTGTTTGTTTAACAAAACCTGCGCGTGCGTTCCAATAATAGCTCGCTCACTGTCTATCACTCGCTCCGGATCAGACAATGTCTGTTCTTCGTATGAGGGTACTTCTAAATAACACGTTGGCACAATCAGCAACGCTGGTTAGTTAAATAATTTGTGAATTTCTCTGGAATCCAAAGGATTCTGGAAATTATGCAACTTATATTTTAGCTAGCAACCTGTCACTGCAATATCACGTTTAACCATCTGGTTACCCTGAAATTGCTAAACGTGGCACTGGATTTTTAAATTCATGTGCTCTGCCTACCCCTCTTGGGACTACAGGCGTGAGAATATTATATTTTTTGTTTATTGTAATTTTTTCAGTGCAATCGGTGTCATCATTTGCGGCGATGTCTTGCTGTACTTATTTTACTTAATATGCGAAATAATAAATATGCCAGAAAGGCCATTTTTACCGGACTAACCAAAAACATAGGGCACGCGTGAACACAACTCTAAAAATCGATCAAAAATTAGTATGTTTGTTGTCATCTATTTCCTGGGACCAATCAATGGCTTTCTTGAGGTCATGGGGGAGGCTTTTGCCCAGCAGTGGGATAGCGACCCAGACTAGATAGAATAACATAATTAACTGTTAAAATTAAACACATCTCGTCTGTATTACCGAATAGATTAGGCAGAGTACACAAAATTTTATTTTTATTTAAAATTTTTACTTTTATGTTTTCATGTTTTATAATTGGGATTGTGTTTATGTTTGTGTCGTTATTTTATGGACAATATTCTGAATTAAATAAATTTCATTTCATTTTCATTTTATATCAAAACGTCACAGCCTTAGTCAAAACCATGACCATTCAAATTTAGGCAGCCACTTGTCGGGTTTTATTAAGGTACAAATTGTAACAGGACGCTAATCAAAGAAATTGGAAGGAGTTAAAATTAACAGTAAGACTGCCTGTAATTTGTAATTTTCCGACTTATCTAGATACTAGCTTTCCGCCCGCGGCTTCGCCCGCGTGGACTTCGGTTATATCGCGGTATAAAGCAAACATTCCCTCGGGAACATCAATTTTTTCCGAAATAAGAAGTACCCTATTATTTAATCCGGACTTCTATCTTTACGTCTGCAAAATTTCAAAGCAATCGGTTCAGTAGTTACGGCGTGAAAGCGGAATAAACAAACAAACAAACTCACTTTCCGATTTATAATATTAGTAAGGATAGACAGTGACAGGTCTAGGTAATCTATCTCACGTTCGAGTCGCGCCCTCCTTATCATATTAACACTGCGTTAAGATGCATTTCTTGTATGTAAATTTGATAGAAAGAAAAAACAGACGGATTTTTTGACATTTGGAAAAAGCGACCTGCCCGGATTATGCGGAAAATAATTTGCATTCATTAAATAATTTCACAATCGACACGTAAAACTGTTGGTATAATTCCGGCGTAGATTTTCTTTATGACACTTTTATAAAATTACATTAATTTTCTTTTCAATCTTACCTACTAGTCATACATAATGAAAACGGTTTCACTCACGACTGAGCCAAGTCGTGACCCATCATCGGATTCCTGATTCTGATTCGCGCACTGCACTCTTTAGGCGCGATGTAATCTCGATAATGTCGAGTTAATTTTGATAAAAAGACGTGAGTGTATCGCCCAATTTTGCTTTCAGTTTAAAGTATCTGTTTTTAATTTTTAATTGTAAGATGAAATTACACATCCAGTACAAGAAGACCGGAAAGGCAATGCTTATAACTTTAGGTAAAGGTAAGAAATCATCAATCTGTACTTCGCACTCGTTAATAATGTAGTGAAATCGGTCATAGAGTAGTTAAAATCAAATATATATTTTTTTAATGGAAACAGGGTGGAAATCACCCAGCCTCACCAAAGCCTAGGCAAACTTTTTTCAAGCTTATTGAATTTTTCCTACTGTATTTTAACATTGATTGCTATACAAACTGGATAGAATCGCTTGTAAGCGGAACAGCTGTTTATCGACCAGTAGGTGTGCCGGTAATTTAGTGCTGGCTAGCATCAGACTAATGTGTTGATTATTCTTTCGTCATATCGACGGTTTTGTTTAGCTACGTGTCTTTCAAGTTACTAGTCTTCAAGTCTAGAATACTGGAGGATGTTTACGATTTATGAATCATTAGTAGTTATTTTTGGAAGGCTTAGTGCTAAATTGTTTTGTTCGACTTGTTTTTGTTTTAATAGATAGCGGATTCTTTTTACATACATACATACATACATATAGTCACGCCTCTTTCCCACAGGGGTAGGCAGAGACCACTTTGTTCCACTTGCTACGATCCTGGCATAATTCTTTTGCTTCATCCACATTCATTAGTCTCTTCATACAAGCTCGTCGATTTCGGGTACTCTTGACCTGACCTGTTTCTAAAACGTCCGCGATTTGGTCACGGAACGTCCGTCTAGGTCTTCCCCTCCCAACACACCCATTCACACTTCCCGTATAAATCTGTTTAGTCAATCTTCTTTCATCCATCCTCTCTATATATTCTTTTTATGAACTATATAATTTTCTTTTTTTAATCATTCAGTGTAAATTTTGAAAATAGAATTCTATTTTGTTTCGTAGAATTTATGAACAATTCAAACATTTTTTTATTAATCTAAGCATTAACTGCCAGCATTCTACTGTAACTGTATAATGCACTCCTTAAAGTATGGTGTTAAAAATACTATTTCAGCGATAAGGCGAGACAAAAATTTAAAGTATTTTCACTAAAAATATGCGAGGAAGGGACGAAAATTTTGTCATACAATTTAAAATTTTCGTCTCGGCTCGCCTCGTTAAAAATTGTCTTTTAACTCTAATGCAACAGCGTTGCCTTTTCTTCGAAATTAATTGTCATAAGATATCAATGCAGTTTGTATAGAGATTACTCATTCCCGACTTTATGTGAACTTGGAAACCAAGGGTATTGGTAACCTTTAATTTTTTAATTTGCTGTAATTTTGTCCTTAGATAAGTTTTTTGAAGGATGACAAAGTGTCAATGACTCTTGTTCAGGCCACCAATGTTGAGACAATAAGAGCTAGTATTGAAAGGATTTTAATTAGAAAAGTTTTATTTTTAATTATGTGAATTGATTGTATAAAAATTTCATGTTGATAGGGTAACATAAGATAAAGTTTTGATTACAGTGATTAGATTACCCATCATAGTGGAGCTTTGTATGAGGTGGTGTTACAGAAAAATTCGAAAGGCAGACTGAGAAAAATTTTGGTAAGTATAGACCACTTTAAAACTCAAAAGTATGTTTTTTTTCAGTCCTTTTTTATAGGAACGTAAGTTTATAAAGAAGTTTTCGTTTGTATTATATGTCGTGGTAATAAATAAAAATTAAAAATAAAAAGCTTCTAAAATTAAAAACGGGTTTTGTACAGGCAGTCGGAAGAGCAAAAATTCCGCTCTTGAGTTTCTAAACTTGCAAGTAAGTTATTAAAGTGGTAGTAAAGTGTCATTGTGTTTGTATTTTTGTTCATTCGCCTTATTTAATTTTCGACTCCACACAAGTCTGACGCCGCGTTTAAGTCGACATAACGGTGCTTAACGCCATCAAAAACGTCTCACGCCCACAGTTTACTGTATCAGATGTTCCAAGCCTGCCCCAGTCGTATCTCAAAAACAAATGAAAGTGTTCTCGTTCTAATCAGGAGGCTATTCCGCCAAATCTCAACCAAAATAGCGCGAAAATCGTTTAGCTGCGCACGAGTTGGGGTGAGCACACAGGTGAACGTCAGTCGGCGTCGCGGCCTCAGCCCGAAAGGGAACGCGCGGTCACGCTGCGAATTTTCGGTATTTACTAAAAGAAGGCTAATGTAGGTGGGGTTATGTTGCTCTAGTGATGTCCGACCTGAGATGCGGCCTGTGGTCATCGCCGCTTGCCTTTTGGTGCTTGCGCCCATCACTGATTCTTGGTGGTAAGTTTGCCAACAAAAAAACGAAAAATACTGATATCTGTGGAAGTAAGTGAGGAAGCTTTTGCAAAGTGTTTAATTGTATTGAGAAGCATTTTTCCGAAAGCTCTATTCTATTCACAAGATGTATTTAAATTGTTTTGTGAGAGTGCTTTTTTTTCTATAAGCACGTGTTAATTCCGTACACAGTTATGTTTTGTTACAAACGTTTTTGTCGGCAATTCTTTGTTTACTTTTTTTAACAGCTGATTAAAAATTAACTTCAAGTCAGACAGTTTCCGGCCAGATTTTAGCATCAGGTTCGTTTTTTTAGTTTTAACTATAATAATCACTATTTTCATTATGAGATAGTACCTCATGAGACTTACTAGGCGAATCAAAACCCGAATATACTTTTTATTAAGTGAAGTGTAAATTTCGGATCCCTTTTGTGGGGTTCCGAACCTCAATGGTAAAAAGGAACCCTTATATTAAAGTGAAAGCTTTTATTTAACATGCAACGTATGTACGTAGAATTTAACAGATTTTGCCGAGATCGTATTGACTTGAGATATGATAGAAAGATGATAAATTGGATGGAGCAAGTTCAGTCAGTAATTTTTTTTTGTATTCTTTCCTAAGATTACTTTAAGTTTGGAGTTATGAGATGTGAAAGTATACAATATACTTGCTTAAAGTTTATGCCGAATGAGTAAGATGTAGCGCTTTGTTTAGCTAGAAGCTTCTTATGCTTTTTTATCGGCTTGTATCTAATTCCAAAATGAAAAATGTTCGTCACTTTAATTTTCTTAATTTCCATCTTAAAGTGTATTTGAAATGAAAGCGTACTGCTTAGATACCTAGTTAGCTCTCAATTTGGATACCTTTGTTTTTTTTTTAAGTTACCGAGCTTTTTCTCATTTAGGTATGAAGAGCGCTTTAAAATTTCCAATGTTAAAAAAGAAGGAAATTCATTTTCAAGGAAAACGTCCTAAAATTATCGGTATTCTGGAAATTCGCTGCTGTTTTAAACCTCCCCAAGTAATTGGAGGTTAAGTCGCAATTACTAAGTTCCTTGGCTTAATCTTTACTATTTGTTCGATTGTGCGTTTATGCAAGTATCGTATAACTTTACGTCGTTTTAATGAGTTACCCAGATTTCATACTTAGCGATATTTACGTTCGCTGTTTAGGAAAATTGCTAAACATTGCGTTATTTTGCAGTCGTAAGTTACCGTAATCACTCGAACAATAGGTATATTAAATTTACTCGCATGTTAAAATCGTAAACTTTGATGTTTAGCCTTTGAATACTGTGCGAGAGGAAGGTAGGTCTTAGTTAGGTGATTGAGTCAAAAGTGAGCATAATATACCGTTACAAAAAACGACACAAGATTTAGCATTTCGAACTAATCCTTCTATGGTTTTAGTGTAGAAGCATAGAGGTTAGAACCTATAGAGAAACAATGTTCGCAACCCCGGTCCGCAAATAGTTTGTTGATTTCAACATACTAAACGTCACCGTCACTGTCACAGAAACTGTACAGAGCCAATAACCGTAGAGAAAAAGGCACTAGCGTTACGCGCGATCTTGGACCGGCCAATAAGAGCACAGCGATCACTTCAATTGTTTTGCGGAATAATTTCCGAACAACCAAGATGACATTAGTACTCTATAGGTTCTATCCTCAATGTGTAGAAGTCATGTACATTTTCCGCGTTTAGATCAACACCTCTTCATTTATTTTCGTGGATGTTGTAAGAGGCGACTAAATAAATAGATAAGGTAATTATTTTAAGCGACAGACTAGCAACCTGTCACTGTTGTAACTCTTAACTTACAACCATACAAAATACCAGTAGTGGCTACCAATCGTGAAATAGTCATGGTTTGTATGTATAGCATTTGTGCGCTTTGTCTACTACGTATGGAAATGAAAACATATCCCATGCTCTACCTACGAAATTAAGTTAAATTATTATTTCAGTCCAACTTTTTCGGCAACATAATTTTAACGTTTTATTGGGAAATTTGAAATTTACTAGGCTTGTAATCTTAGATTTTATTAACAAGCCAATCAGTAAGAATTCCATTTGTAAACCAGAAGGATTACCACAGCAACACGCGCGAATTGAATCCCGCGTGAGATACGCTACCTGTCATTTTCTGTCGTCTCTAGGTAGATAGAGAGAGCTATAGTCTCAACTCGCGCTTTCTCGTGCTATGTCGGTTAATTGTTCTTTTTTTAATTTAGTTGTGTAATTTTGTAGATTTCTACCTTTTTTCAGTTGTCTTCTCAATCGCCCATAGGTTAACTGTCTAATTCCCATTACTTGTTACTTTATGCTATAAGTACAATACAGATATATACATACATAGTCTGACACACATACGTCTAACTAAATGGCTCTTACCTAAAATAATACTTAGAGATTTACCGCAGGGAAGTGTTATAGCTATTTTCAACTAATGCAATTCTAAAAGAGAATGGGGAAGACTACAAATGATCGCACTGGTACTTAATAATGATGGTCTCTGATTGACTGAGAATATGTTTAAAGTTAGAATGTTATTGTTGTCATCCGTGTGGTGTCATGTTATTTTAACATCTCTCCATATTCCTTCCGAGGCTGTCGTAAGAGGTGATTAAGGAAACAGGTTTTCGTATGCTTTAGGCGACAGTCTAGCAACCTATGTCACTACCTCTTAGTTTAAAGCCTAAAGAATATGCTAGAAGTAGCTACGTAAGCCTGTCGCCTAAAATATGCCATAATCTTAGTCACCTCTTATGAAATCTACGGTAGAAATGGAGAGGTCTTATTCTCACCCGACATCAAACGGACAGCAAAAATAACATTCAAATGGCGATTTGACGCTTTATCAAGGAGGTATTATAAAGTTATTTTAGCTACAAAACACCCCGAAGAAGACTAATTCCTTGAACTTTTCAATTATAGTTTTAAGATTTTTGCAATTTTTGATGGTTTAGAGACCACAAAACAATATATTTTTTTCTTTCTTTCTTTCTTTCTTTCTACTCACTGTCACTAACAATCATACAACACAAAACAAGTGTACTGTTTTAAAAACCAAAAACAATACAAAAAAGGTATACTTATAGCATAAGAAGTAGAATGACAACAGGTATCAAGCACCCTTTTTAATAAATAAAAAGGCCTTTACTGGCAAGAAGAAGAAAACCTGTTATTTCCATTAGGTATGAAAGCCATATATTATTATCATTTTCATTTGAGTATATACATAAGTGAAATTAGATTGGTGATACAAAATTAGTGCTTCTTATTCAGTTAATGCTGAACGATATCAAACATTCATACTAAGTTTAAATGAAATCACTACCTTAGTGTATGGACACCTCAAATTTAATAAAACTATTTAACACAATAATAAAGTTCGTGCATTCCGTTGTCCAGCATTTGCTGAGTAAAAAATATTAACTAATATCACCATTTTAATTTGGCTCTGTATTTCCGCTACAAATCGCCTACTGTGTAAATTATGTTAACTATTAGTGTATCAGTGTAGTATCGAGTTTAGAATTACAACTCTACATTTCTTCCTTGTCGTCAGAAGCGGCTTAGGAAATAGGTTTAGGTATGTTTTAGGTTACAGGCTAGCAACCAGTCACTAATGTACTTCTTTCACCTATGTTTATATCTAAAATTATGCGAAATGCGGTTACGGAACGTGAAATAGTCATGGTTTTTTCTATTGCTTTTCATGTACTCTGCTTACTACATTAGGGAATACAGCCAGCTTAGCACGACAGCGCGAGTAAAGATACATGCAATATAAACTATACCCATCACTGTCTAACTAGAACCGTTATAAAGTGACAGGTAGACTAACCCGCGCGCGATCAAGTCGCACGTGTTCCTGTGCTAAGCCTACTGGCTTTATGTATGTATGTAGGCACGTAATATTTTCAGCACCCTGTACATAATCGCCGTGGCCGCGTGGGGTAATAAATTCGCAATACAAGTTATAAATCAGTGGTATGAAATTCAATAAAGTCGTATCGGGCGGGAACCTCCACGGCGGGAGTTTAATATGCTATTAATCAACTGGGCCTGAATTAGGAGTTTCTCGCACGCTGCAAAAAGTATCGTGAAGTCGCGATTCGGTTCGGTAATATGGTTTAATGTTAGTCGGTAATGTACCAGTTACAATGAGAAAAATTAAATTGAGATCGTAAGCAGTGTGCATCTTGTTTTTTTTTATGTACGCTCATCGACAGAAGTCTATCTATACACTAAAAATAAGGAAAATGAATTTTTTGGTTGTAATTTTACCGTAATTACTCAATCTTAATGAACAACTTTAATTTGACCAAAGTTTTTGAATTTTTTTGCCATTACATAATTTTGAAAAACTTGACTATTTTTGTTATGATAGCAGATATTTTTTTAAGAAAGTCCACTGAGTGGTGTCGAGTTTAGTATTCTATAGTGAGTATAGTGTAATAACACCTTTCCATTTCATCCGTGGATGCCGTAAGAGGCGACTAAGGAAATAAGTTGTGGTGTATTTTCGTCGATAAGCTAGCAACCTGTAACTATTTTCATCTTAACTTAAAACCTAAATATACATGATTTGACTACGTATCGTTTCATGTGCTCTGCCTACCTCATTTGGGAATACAGGATGATATATGCTTTAATCAAGTCAACAATATACTTCTCCAATGCAAATTAACACCCGTATAGTTTTTATGCTTAGCTTACACATAAATAATTATGTATTTTATAATACATAAGTTGGTACACGCACGACCAAGCATCAAGCCAACTGTGTCAAATGACATCATCTCATTACAATTCAACTTTTTGTCAACTGATTGACAATTAGAACAAATAGGTATAACGCCGGAACAAAAAAAAATCGAACTAAAATGAAATTCTATCGGTGGGTGATTCTATAGATATTTTCAAAAAGATAGTACGCCAAGATATAATAAAATTGAGACCTGTTTAGCTTAAACCGGTAAAATAAACCAATCAAGAAAAAATACCCTTTTGTTACATGCATTTAAAAACAAAGTGAAGGGTTTAAATCCCATGTTTTAAACTATTTATTTATACAATGTGATTGTATTACCAAAAGGAGTAGGCAGAGCATACTAGACGCTACATCGTCAAAACTATCATTATTTCACGTTTTGTAGCCGGCTCTAGTATATTTTTAGGGTTCCGTACCTCAAAAGGAAAAAACGGAACCCTTATAGGATCACTTTGTTGTCCGTCTGTCCGTCCGTCTGTCCATCCGTCTGTCAAGACCCTTTTTCTCAGGAACGCGTGGAGGTATGAAGCTGAAATTTATATCAATTACTCGGGTCTACTGTCCCTTGAAGCTGTAAAAAAATCAAACTTCTAAGCCAACGCAATCAAAAGATACAGCCGTTTATGCCGCAAATTTTCGACACTTGCAAGGGAATCAAAACCTACAGGGTGCTTGCCGTGAACTCAGAATCTTGAAATTTGGTACGAAGCAACGTCTTATAGCATAGATAGAGGAAAAATTACACAAACCATAAATTTTTAGTTACATCACATAATATATATTTTTTTAATAATTTTAAACTTACTACCCATTTCCTCATAAACGCGTAGAGGTATTAAATTGAAATTCATACCAAATACTCAGGTCTATAATACCTTTAAGCTGTAATAAAATCAAACTTCTATGTCAACGCAATCAAAAGAAACAGCAATTTAAGCTGCATATTTTGAAACTCGCAAGTACTCGCAAGGGCATCAAAACCTAAAGGGTACTTCCAGTCGACCTAGAATCTTGAAATTTGGCATGAAGCAACGTTTTATAGCACACATAAAGGAAAAATTCCGAAAACCTTAAATTTTTAGTTACATTACAAAATATGTATTTTTTAATAAATATAAACTTATTACTCGATTGTCGTAATGAACGAACTTTGTAAACCTTGCAGGTTTGTACGGAACCCTCGGTGCGCGAGTCCGACTCGCACTTGGCCGGTTTTTTTTTAGGTTTAAGTTAAGATGTAGGTACAATACTGAAGGTTGCTAGCTTGTCGCCTAAAATTTACTTTAGCCTATTTCCTTAGTCTCCTCTTCCGATATCCACGCAAACAATGGACAGGTGTTATTCCAAACTCGATACCGTACATCAAGTACAACAATAAAACTTCAGAGGTATTAAAATAACTGTAAAGTTAGTAGTATATACCGAATAATGCTGAGGTTTACTTAAACTGTTTACTAAGACTGTACATTAACATTAATATAACAATTTCAAGACAATTTTATTCTAATATAACATAACATAACATAACATAACATAACATAACATAACATAACACATTCTCACGCTTGTTTGCCCATGAGGGGTAGGCAGAGCACATGAATTCAAAAATCCAGTGCCACGTTTAGCGAATTCGGGGTAACCAGATTGTTTAGCATGATATTTTATTATTAATTTTATTATAACATTGTTAATAAAGAGTCATCGAATTATGCTGATACTTCTAAAATCTAGAGCGGGACATATTTTAATGCAGGGGATAAAAAGTTTCCAAATGAATTATTTGTTAATTTAAAAACGTGTACCTTTTTCATTAATTTTTCTTTGTCAGATTTTTGCTCTCTTGCTTAAAATAATCTCCATAGATTCACCCACTGTACCAATCAAGTTATTGGCCATAAACGTCGGTGCGTGGGCGCATGGTTTGGACGAAATGAGTCGCCTACGACTCCAAATAATATCGATTTGTTAATTAATTATAGTTTTTTTCGTAATCGGTCAATAGCTTAGGAGTGTTAGAAGTGGACTGGTGGATTACGGTAGTTGTATGTATTTTATTGAGTTGATTTGAAAGTTGTATATGGTTAATGCTTAAAATATATTTTTCAGTAGGTTATCAACTACATGTAATTGTTATTATTGATGGTCGGCTAGTCCAGTGGTTAGAGAATCTCACTGTGAAGCTTAATGTCCCGGGTTCAATTCGCGGTCGGGGCAAATGTTTGTAAAACAAAAAAGTTTATCCGTTGTCTAGTACCATAGAACATAACATTAAATTGCTTGATTTGGAATAAGTCGTTGGTATTAATTGTACAATGATTTTATTATTAGGTAAGTAGATACTTTTTATAGCAAAAAATAACAAACAAGTATTTTAAGAAGGTTAGATAAAAAGACAAATTAAATTAACAGGGATCCACAACAGTAAACGCAATGTTGTCAACCCATAAATCTAAAATAAAATAGGAATCTTGTTTATAAAATGGCACATTAAAAATGTATAACTACCCAAAGTTACCAAACTCAAAAAAACATAAGTAATTAAAAATAACCGCATCATGTCATGTTCTAAGTGATCTATAATGGATAAGTGAATTAAATACAGTAAACTAAGATTTATGGGGTAATTAATTTAGTTTGATCTCACATTAAAACAGATACAAGTAAAACATATTCTTAAGGAGAAGTAACTTCCCAAGTTTAGTTAACGTTTAAAATAACTTTACTCAAAAGGGTTAAAAATGTTTATCAAAAGTTAGTTATATTATCAAAAGAAAACACAAAATGTAAGGGAGCGTTTTTCCGAAATGTTTTGAGGGAAAATAAAATAACATAAAATATTCAAATTATTAAGTGGAAGGTACCTACTTGTACACGATACCACTAGTAAAGCTAGTTAGGAGCTAAAAGAACAAACCATTTCTTTACTTTTAAAATCAAACCAACGCGTATTAAAAACATCTATTTAATATTCAGTAGGAAATGAAAAATTAATCAAAATTTAAAAAGTTTATTAGGAGTTAGGTTGTTAAAGTCTTTACAAATTTACGAATTACGAATGCTGTGCTGGATTCTAGATAAAAGTAGACAATGAAAACTACAGTAGGTACATCTGAAAAAATGTTATTGTGAAATAAAAAGACTTTTTACTGCGTTCCAAAGTTCGAATCCTTGAATTTTCACAACTATACTTTCATAAGTATACCTAAGTGTGAAATAAAATAAAAAATAAACTATCTCCTCCTTAACATCGATAGTAAATAACAACATCCGCTAACCAGTCGCGGGCAGTCACAACATTTGGACCCGAATTGAATTAAGTACATTAACCCAACATTACCTATCGAGAGTGTTACTGTTAACTTTTATGACCGTCTGGTTAAAAAAATGTACAGCAAAATCCTGTAAATTAACAGTGGTCAATTTAAGATTGACCTCCTGCGCTAATTTTATGTTAGATAAAATGAATATCCAGACAGTGGATAATTAATGGATTATGTTTTCCGTGTGGTGTCGGATTTAGATTAATACCTATCCGACCTATCGTTCAGTAGTAGAGCTTTATCCACGAACGTCATCAACTGTCAAAGTGTTCTACATCGCGCTAACGAAGTTTTGAAGATCGGTTGCATAAATCCACCTTACAATTTTCTCTGTGGACTTTGGTCCCCAGGTATCTGCCTGGAGCCAAATCCTACTATTGGAGTCTTTCCTTCAACATCAATGAAAGCCCGATCGGACATCAAAGCAAATTCATCACTGAATTCCCCCGTCACTCAAAATCAGGGGTGTCCAAATGACGCAACGCAAACCCGTGTCATTAGCGTTAACATTCATTAAGAATAAGGTTATCTTTACGACGTCCGGCCACGAGCTTGAAGTCAATCTGTCTCGAGAACGTTTTATTACACCATTTAACCAGTTCGATGTGTTTATCAATCAGAGTTATAAAGTGTCCCTAACTCAGCAATTTTAAAAGCTGTCTTATCTGCTTTGAGGTTTTCTTTCAACACGCATTTACACTTATTTGCTTTGGCACCAAGTGTTAAAGACAGCTCGACGCTGTGCGTATTACCCACAGTTTTAAACATAAATACATCAGGTATCAAGTAAAAACATACAAATGGGGTAGAGCACACGAACCCTTAGATATCTAGACTTCGTCACGACTACACCACGTTGCGAAGCTGAATTCGAATGATCGATTGATAGCTTTTCACATTGACACTGAAACACATTTTGAAGACCGAAATTGCGTGGTTAGCACCAGTTTAGTTGAGGATGTAGTGATGATGTTGTAATAAGATACTAAAAAAAATTAGGAGGTTATATGTTTTAGGTGACAGGTTAGAAACCTGCCACTATTCTACGTCTTAACTTAAAACCTAACTTCGACGCTTACGTGTACTTCAGGGGTTCGCTGAAACCACATGCTGAGTGGAGAAGACCCATTTTCCGCTTTTCTTGTGTCGCCATGATTTATAGTTGTTTAAAGATTTTTAGTGACTTTTGTGTGATAGTGGTTTGGAGACCTGAAACATTTTCTCTCTCTTTCTTTTCAAAAATGGGTCACGAAAGATCATTGTGAAAATTACCAGGTCACAGCGTAATATAGTTTGAAAAAACCCGGAGCTAAACGAACCTAAGAAGTAGTCTGCAGCTACCGCTATCGCCCCAGGGTAGTCTCAGTTAGTCATCTTGCTAATGACATTCTAGTATTTGAACCGCTTAGGGGCAGCGCAGAAGACAGACTTTTTGTGCGCCGCAGACTCGATCGCACAAAAAGTTTGCGTAAATTTTAAGCAATGTGCGCCGGACTTTTTGCTTTTTGCGTGTCGTGTGCGTTACGGCATACAATTCCATAGGTCCTATTTTCACAGACTAAAAAGTCCGTCGCGGATAGTCTATCGTCTGCACAGGGCCATAAGCGTAACAAATCGGCAGGGAACTAGTTCATTTAGCGATGGAGCGATGGCCTGTCGCGCGACCGCCCGCCGCGTGTTTGCAGTGCTGTTAACACGCGGCCGCTAACCTGTCTATCTGCCTGAAAAGAGCGTATGTCCTTAGAAAACATGTGTCGGTTACGACCTTTTATGTTAGGAAGGTGTGGTGATGGAGAGTAATGACTGTAGACGCAGAGTTAGGTGACAAGTGATGCTTGATTATGTTATTGAACCGTTAGAATTGATCTGAGTAACTTTTGATTCGAGCCATATCGAGCTTGATATTGGAATAGCAATCGGAAACAAAACTGGAATTAATACCTGACTAATAACTCTAAATCGAACCCTTAAAACCAATAAATGTAAGTATTACTTGCACTGTCAACATTATATCGAAGTGCCATTCGGCTACTGCTGTCAAAGTTTGCTATTGTGCAAACATGGTAGTTAATTTTTTTTTTTTGCGTTACAATTATGTAGATAATCTTGCAATATAAAACGAAGAAGTACTGTCCTGATGTTAGGTTTTCCATTTTCCTGGTCAGGGTAAATCTATAAATATACTTTTTTACCTTTTAAGTCTAATAAAAGGTCTATTCAACAGTGACGCGTTACTAAAGCCAGCTAAAATATACCTCAATCTAAGTATTTTCCAAAGTCACCTATTACGACATCCACCAAACAAAATATAGAAGTTTTTTTTAATTGCGAAAACACACAAGCTATCTAGGTAGAAAACTCTCACCGACTATAAACTATACTGTCGGTAAATCGTAGTTACACTCTGCCTACAATATAGGTACTCTTTGACCGACCGTCCGAGCGTTGCACAGCGCGTCATTGAGTTGAATCTCACCAATTATCACACCGCGCCCATTAAAATATGGGCTGCTCTGTGCGTCTAAAATGCGAACATATTTTAACTCCTGACTTAAAGAAGGTGTTATAAGTTTCACGTCAGTATCTGGCTCTTTTTCTCCCTCCCTTACTGTTGTTCTTTTATAGTTGTCATCAAGGTTTCAAATGGATTTTTCACTCAAAAACCAGTTTGAATTCAATTTCAACAAAACTTTTAAGATAATTGAAATTTGGAACTGAAATATGGAGGGTTCCTTTCAACATAAAGAGTATTTGCAGAAGAACGGATGGCAGAGTTATCTTGTAAGGATTTAATTTTCTTCATTTCGTATATCAATACGGAATCTAATCTCAAAACCAGCACCCCAGAAAATCGTAACACTGGCAGGGCTTAGCCGGTGAGATCTCGCGAAAGGTGTACGGCATCGGCAGTAGGCTGGGACTAGTATTGTGCGTAATTCTTGTGATTATTAAAGCACGCGCATTGACTTTGAACCGGAAACATATTGCTATGTTAAGGGATGTTTTGACAAAGAAAAACAACAATATTTATACCGGCGAGTAACCCTATGCCGCAAAACTGGTTTTGAGTTGGCGGTCTCCAACCGAATATCAACGCTCGGGTCATGCAATGTGTTTCAAGTTCGCGTGCAAGCAAGCAACAGTAGAAAGAGACAGCAATTTATTTTATCCCTAAACATGACTTTTGTTCGGATGTAGACTTTCAGTAGTACTAATACTACTCGTACTAATACTGGATTGGACTACGTCAATCCGTCCATCGACTATTATCTACTGTCAAAGCAACGCTAAGCGCCCTATTTCATAAAATAACATTCAGTTTCGAAAGCGCTAACTCCGGACCCAGTTTAAACGACACGACAAACACGGGGACATGCCACAACTGCCATGAGAGCTCATGATGCTCCGCTAACGCCTTACATCAACAATCACCGCCACATACACTTTTTAAAAGTGTTTGCTCTCCTCCAGTGACAGAGCGATCTAGTCTGACGATTGCTGACAGATCCGAAAACCGACTTTCTTGTACCTCCTCTACACTCCTTATACCCTAGTAGTAGAGTTCTGTATCCTTGGTCGTGTTTTGCTGGGGATATTTGTGGATAAGTAATGGTAATGATGTTTACAGTTAAGTCGTCATATAGTCGCTAATCGTGAGCAAGTCGCGAGTTAGCACCTCGCCCGGTGTCCGCAAATAGTGCTCATTCATTGTCACTCTAGCTGAATGAGGGACAGTCCTGAAGGTTTTAGAATGTTTTTAGGATTTTAACACCGGGAGTTTGTTTTGGTAGGGACGTGTGGTTTGAGCGCGCTTTTGGTTATGAGAAGCGTAGTGTATTGAGTGGTACAAAGCATTTTCCATGCAATGCAGGCGGCCACGTATATACATATAATATAATGAACTAGAAATATTGGGATCATTACGGTTTTGCTCTTATTATGGTCATATTATTATATGCACCTTACTTTGTTTGAAGCTTGTAGCAGACTCGTTTTAAGTGTAATGGTAGTCTATTAATAGAGCAGTGACTAAGATTGATTTTCTAAAAGAAAATCTGTCATCTAGAACTCAAGATAGATTCTAAAAAAACCACAGAGAAATCAGTTGAGCACGTTTGTAACGGAAAATACTTCCGATGCCTATTTTTTAACACGCAACCTCAATAATCTCACTTGTCAACGAGGCGATTTCCTTCCGGAAGATTTTACATTCCTAGAGTTTCTCTTACACGACGTGAATGCCAAGTATATAAAATTTATCAAACACAATCAGCTGTTAGCTAAACGGCGACTATCTCGATGTCGCAACTTTCTTCTGTTAGCGAGAGATATTTCAATCCGACGAGTGCGTTGACAGTCAGTTTATTACATGGCTAGCCATTAAAGAGGGACGCGCGTGCCAAAGCAATCTCATTGTTGTCACGCTTAGCAATTTATAGATTCGTCTAGTGATGTTTCTTTTTTATTGGGTTAAATTTCCGTGTGTCAATGTTTGTTATAATCGTAGATTTCGGTTATTAGGTCGCGCTAACTCAAGTCGGAATGTAATTATGTATTTCAAGGTTAATAAGTTTCTGTAGGTACATATGAGTTTGTCTATGTAGCGTTTTGTGTGTTCTTCCTACCCCTTTTGGGAATACAAGCGTGATGCTTTAAGTAAGTAATGAGTTTCTTTGCAATTTTATTTTTGGATGGTTTTTATGTCATTTCAAATCACATGGATTTTTGCTTTGTTTGTCGTTGTCGCTCATAGTAGCGCTAGCTCGGACTACGAGCGCCTAGGAAAGCTTGAAAGTACTGTTGATGTAATTGACATGACCATTTTAATGATTGCCGATGGTGCGATTTTCCGTTTTATTCGATCAGATTGTCCACTAGAGCCATGAGACATTTGGTGTGTTAAAATAATATTTAATCTTTCGAATTTCTAGCTGCTTTTATGTCACGTTTCGTGTGCTCTGCTCCAATTTGGGAATATAGGCCTGATTTGTTTGTATGTATATCGTGAATATAGCAGTATAATTGAAGACCATTTGGTTTGGTAAAGGAAGTGTTCAACCGTACACCGGTTTTCGTTCTAAAAAGTAAGTACGTAATTTGGAAATAATAGTTAATGTACATCACAGGTATTGTGTACAGCGTTAAGTTAGCTATCACAAAGCAAAGAAAAATTGGCATGTATTCCTTACAAAAATGTTGGGCACTGAGGAGAAAGCCCGTCGCATTCGTTATTTTAACGTGTAAAAAATAGTTTCTCATATTTAAAGCGTCACATTTGAGAATAAAACAAAACCCAAACTCAGACAATCCAATCAACCTTGCATCACTCGTCTCATAAATTGAAACAAGCAATTCGCTCAGTAATACGCCTACTAATCAAGTGCTAACCTAAATTTTGTAATTCGTAAATCGCCCCTTCTTCATTAGCACGCTTCCTTTGCACCGTCGCGCTAAACCACATGGTGCTTTGAAGAATAATTAATTGACACACAACTTATCACAGTTAATTTATTCGTCTGGATAGACAGAGGTGTGTCACCCGTTTGGCAAAATTCCATCAATTTTCTATGTAAACGAAACGCTACCGTAAGATCAGGAGGGAGTAAGATTGTTTTTGCTTGGGTTTGATTCATATTTTCTTAGGTTTCATGAAATTAAAGTGTAACGGAGTGTCGAAGCCAAAATAAACGGAAAACTCAATGACGTTTTTCGTAACAGTAATCTTGGTGCGAAGAATTGGTTATGTCAATATTGGCAATGGTCGTATATTGTTATCGACGTCACTATGTGATAATATGTAAATGTTTAGAGAAATATGTTCACACTACTTTTAGAGTAGTTGTTACTTAACCCGCATCATTTGACGCGATCGCGCAAACATGCTATATGTGGGTAACATGTTATGACAACTTGGTAACATCTTTGGAGTTTAGATCAGAGTGGCAGAGATTGTGTGTTGAAGTCAGAATTTCAAGTCAAAGTCAAGAGTCAAAATTTGATAAGTCTTACTAATGAGTGACGATTTTTGCTCTAGACTTAGCGACTAGCGATGTACTGATAATTAAGTGTTTAGATTTGAATTCATTTAGTTTAAATACGTATCCGCGCAATAGCGTACAGTATCTCACTTTTGATTAAATAATTTAAGGGACTTTTTTTTAATCAAAAGTCGTCACTTCTATCTAGCTACAAAGTCGTTAAATTGGCAACACTGCCAAACTGAGTTTCGTTTCGTCGCGTTTGAGTAGCGTCGTATGCAATGTACAGCGGGATGCAAAATTGCATGGACCAGTCCAAATGAAAGTCGTTTGAAGCTGTTTACGCCGTGCGATAGTGATGGATATCGAAACACGGCTTCTGACGCCAAACGATTGCCGCCTCTAAGCTATCCATGCAATTTTGCAACCTAGTGTACAGTCACCAGCACCAATTTCTGATATAATAAGGCTGCAAAAACATCTCACACGACTCTATTACTAGGGGCAGTAGGACTTGTCAGATATTTTTGCACGCTTTTTGTTAGATATTAATGCAGGTGACTGTACAGTAACTAACTGGTTTGTAATTGCAATTACCAATCACTTCCGTCACTTTTGACTATCCCCATGGCCTTCTCCAACTCTTACGTCCAGGAGCCTCAATCGGCCGCGCATTAATCGGGCACTGCGCACGTCGCTAGGTGTCAGCGCGCGCGCATTGTACGCCACTCGCGTCGGATTGATACAGCTAATGTAAGCGGCGGTAATGATGATGCGTGTTTGTTTGTTCGCGGACTTTTAAATTAGGAACGATGAGGGTTTAACCGACTCCAAAAGGTGCAGTTGTCGAAGTAAGTTAGCGACTGATAAATCGAAAAAGCCGGTCGGATTAATACCTGTGCATTTCTTCCTTATGAAAATTCTTTCAATTATGAAAATTATGCGAAATTTGCCGAAATTACAGTAAAAAAATCAAGGTAGGGGAAGTAAGGACCCGGATTCTTTGCTCTTTTAAACAACTGAAATTAGCAATGTTGATGAACAATGAAAAATACAAGGAATTCACGTCTCAAATCGAGTTTCAAAATGCCGCCGCGGATCTTAGATGAAGGGCTACGCACTAGCCCGAAACATGTCGAGCTAAAGTCGACGGGAGTTAAATAGAATCCGATTTATATCTATCGCTTAGCATTCGAAGTTACCCAATCCTTTTTTGGAAACGCATTCCTTACATACCGACCGTTACACATGTTAGGAATAACGTTGTAAACACTATTCCGCAAAACGGGATGAACAAGGTCTGCAAAGGTAATTGGGATACGATTGGGAAGAGATAGTTAAATGGTGGGAAGGTACTTATAGGATAACGCTACCTACATAATAACTATACTGGTCATCACGAAAATTGTCTGCCCCGCCCCCAAACATAAACAAAACGTACTTTTAAACGCTTACAGTACCAGGCATCTAACTTGACAAGATTTTTCCATACTTTTTAGTGCATAGCGTCCGTGTGGTGTCGGATTTAGAATAATACCTCTCCTTTACCTTCTTCCGTGGACCGTAAGAGATGACTAAGGAAATAGGTTAAGGTATATTTTAGGCGACAGGCTACCAACCTGTCACTATTATACCTAGCTGCATGATATCATAACCTAAAAAGTATACCTACTTAAGGTAGCTACGATACGTGAAATATTCATGGTTTGCCCATGTAACGTTTCATGTGCTCTGTCTATTCCATTTAAGAGCACGGGCGCAGGCGTCACTGTACCTATGTATGTACTCACTCATAATAATATTTACTGATAATCCACGTACCAAATCTAGTTTAGCTCTGCACGCCACCTAACATGATAAAATCAAACTTTTATCCAGATTTTTGACTTCATTTTCGGTCCCTACTCACCCCATTGTACAATAACGAGACTGAAGCAGGTAAACTTGTATTACAAGCATTGGGGCCGTAACTCACGCAGATACCGACTTTTACTGCTGTTGCTTTTTACTAGTAGTAAACCGAAGGTCAATCAGTAGTTGTTTGCATGAAATATTCATGGAAGAGGTGAATCAGACACCGTTTTAACTGAAGTTATAAGTAACTATGTTTTTTTTGGTGCGTGTTTACTGAATTTACTGCAGAAACACGCGTTATGCATACATACATAGTTATACGTTTCAAAATTTCGTGATTCTCACTCGTATTTCTAAGTAAGTGGGACATAAGCAGTAATCACGCTTTCTTTGTTTATTTGCTTGTTTGTTTGTTGTTGTTGTTGTTTAAGTAGGTAGAGCATTCGAACGTTACATAGACAAATCCATGACTATTTTACGTTTAAGCATAATTTTTAGGTTATGAGTTAAGAGCTACTATAGTGATTGCTAGCCTGTCGCTTAAAAGATATCTTAACCTATTTCCTTAGTCGCCTCTTAAGACATCCAGGAAAAAATGGAGAGCTGCTTTTCTAAGCCCGACACCACACGGCAAAACTAAGAAACTATGTCAGTTTATATTTATACGTACTATGCGGGAAATTTATGAATCTTGAATTTAATTACCTCTCGACGTTTCGGCGGCGTTACGAGTAGAGTTCGCTGTAACGCCGCCGAAACGTACAATATAAATATGAGTTGAGTGTGAATTAGGAAAGTTTAAAACATAATGCGTTAATTTGTTTCCTATAACAAATTCAAAATCACAATGTTGTGTATCTAATCACCAGGGGTCGGATTTTTCATCGCATGATCTAAGGCAAGAAAACTATGGAGTCGATATTAAAATTAAACTTTTAATTCATATTCATACTCATACTCACTAATTTTCTTAGTCCCGTAATACTTTGCCCCTTGTGCAGGTTAACAGATGTAAAATGTTAATCGAAAATTAATCTTACTGAATAAAATTAAAATATAGAAAAATTTGCCATTATTTACTCGTTTTACAATTGTAATTTTGAAATGGACAATGCACATGCCATACCTTGTCAAGATTTTGAGGCACTCATTCCTGTATCTATAAGCTTTATGGATATTGGAAACTAGATGCACAAAATAAAAGTAATGTTTTGTTTTACTTTATTTTTATTTACAATGTAATTTATTAAATTTCTACTCATAACGATTTATTATATTTACAATTTAATTTCATTCTTAATTAAATGAATGAGTATGAGCATGAGTGGTATCAAACTTACTGATAGGGTGCGTAATAGCGTGATTAGAGAGAAGTGTGGTCTGAAAGAGAGTATTGTAACAAGGGTAGAGAAAGGTATGCTGCGTTGGTTTGGGCATGTGGAGAGAATGGATGAAGCAAGGGTATGTAAGCAAATTTACAAGGGAAGTGTGTTGGGGCAAGTCGGTCGAGGGCGCCCTCGAAGAACGTATATCGACCAGATCGGCGATGTGCTAAAGGGAGACCAAATTAAGAGTACCCGAAACCGTCGAGCGTGTATGACGAGAGTGATGAATGTTAGTGAAGCGAAAGAAGTATGTCAAAATAGAAGCGAATGGCGCTCTGTTGTCACTGCCTACCCCGCAGGGAATAAGGCGTGACGGTTATGTATGTATGTATGTATGTATGTATGTATGTATGAGTATGATTTAAATAATAATTTAATTTTATTATCGACTCCATAGTTTTCTTGCCTTAGATCATGCGATGAAAAATCCGACCCCTGCTAATCACAGTAAAATTCAGTAAGACGCCGTAACAAGCGAACAGTAATGAGGTTATTCCTCTCGCTCGCAAACGATGCGCTAATGCAGACAAATTGCGATCCTAAACAAAAGTTTCAATATAAAACATCCGCATTACGAAATCACGTGGAAACGCTTTACAACTGACAGTGTACCGTTAACCTACGTCCATTGATGTGAAATTCTAAGTACGGGTGCCTACTATAAGGTTCTGTCGAGAGTTACAAGTCACAAACGTACTTATAATGGTATCTGTGTTGGAAATATTAAGTCACCCACTTCTTCAGAGCGTCTAGCTAGTGTATTCAAAACAATGATGGATTCGATCACAATTTCGGTTGCGAATTAACGCGGAATCGTATAAAGACGTGTCGACCGCGGCAGTTGTGCAAACTTTGCAAACTGGCACTGTCTCAGTTTCCATTCATAAGTCGCAAATGAAATCGTTATCGACTCTATGATCGTTTTGAACACACTAGACGTACAGCTCTTCCGTTGATGTTGTAAGAGGCGACTAAGGAAACTAGGTTAAGCTACATTTTAGGCCACAGGGTAGCAACCTGTCACTGTTATACCTGCCAATTTAAAACCTAAAAATATAATAGAAGCGACCACGAATGATTTGAGGATATGACAGTGAAGCGCATCGCATTTGTTTTATTTGAACACGCCTTTAGTCACACGTCGCTAACTAAAATACGCATAAAATAGCTGCCCGTATTCTACATTAAATCCGTCTCACTAATGCTCATACAAAGTTGCAGTTGAAAGCAATTACCGTCACCCTTCGCGCGTAACTTTCATCGTTACTCGTATTACATACTCATAATTGTGTTTAGTTTCAGCCATTCAATAAGTTAGTAGACTCGAAATGAATCACTGTTAGAAAAAGTACTGAAAAAAAAAGTAATTAAACAATTTGAAGTGACTACGAGAAAATTCGCGAGTGATTCCGCGACCAAATAACGTACGTTTCTGCACGTGTAAAAACTTTTTTATAATAATTTTGCAAAAAAAATATGAAAAATTAAAAAAAGACCGAGTAGGTATAAATTTTATAACCTTTAACCTCCCAGCTGTCAACTTTTCTACAGTTAGTGGCGCGAAAGTACAATTTACTTTGCAAACTCATTAAAAAAAGCTTTAATGTATCAGATTAGTTACCCAATAAGTTTTATTTATAATTTTAAATCATAGCAAAATACCAGGTGACAAACTCAAAAAGTCAATGAAGTGTTTAAATAGGTGTATAATCAATCTGGTTTTATTTGAAGCAACATAAAAAAAGAAAAACGAAAAAGCACTGGTCCAAAAAAAAACTTTGCGCGCGTTTTGTAGCAAAGTTTCCCTCCATATTATAAGCGTAATAAGCCAATAAATAACCCAATCGATCACCTTAGACCCAGTTCTCAGTAGAACTACTGACACGTCTAAATTTATTCGAAGGAGCGTCTGACAATGAACTCGATCGCGTAAACAGAGGATCAGTCGGCGGGTCTGGCGCACGTCAGTCCGCGGCGGTGGCGTAAATCGACACTAAAGCCCAGTTTACATCATGCAACGATGCTTCCTGCAACTTGCTTTACATTGCGTAGCTGGTAACTGAAGAGGTTGGGTATGTTGAGGAAATGCCGCGATGAAAGTTGCATGGTTAAGACTTAGGCAAAAATTACTTTTTGGTTTTATATTTTCTAAAAAAAGAAAGAAATCAAAACCGTCCAAGTGCGAGTTTGTGCATTCTAGTGACAAAGCCGTTGATTATTCAATTATTTTTATTATTATTTATTATTGAAAATAACACACAGGCAGCATATAGGTATGCTGATGCGTGAACATCATTTTCTATTCGTAGTTGTGATTTTTACTTAATATTTATCTAGTCTATTTTTTAATTATATTCACTGTAGGTGACTAATCAACTGTTTATTTTTATAAAATTAACCCTCTCTACAACGGAATATCGGAATTCTGGGCTTACAGCACTTATTGATCTTTTGGTGTATTGATTCCTTCGAAAATATTCGTAACATTATAGGGCATTCTTTAATTTCTTTAGTTTTAGTGGCAATTAAACTGTATAATTTTTACTGTAAGGTATCCACATTATAACATGGCTAAAGTCACGCAACGATTTTATTTACACATTATCCGGTTGCGTGGTTACTCACTCCTTTGGCTTTCGGATAGTAAATAATAAACCGGCCAAGTGCGAGTCGGACTCGCGCACGAAGGGTTCCGTACCAAAAACTGCAAAAAATTAGAATTTTTGTATGGGAGCCCCCCTTAAATACTAATTTTATTTTAATTTAATTATTTCTTTTTAAAGTAGATATTTAATTAAATATTATGTGAGCATTTCAAGTATTTAGCTGTTACAGTTATCTAAATAGACACAAAACAGCAAAAAAAAACACGTTTTTTCTATGGGAGCCCCCCTTAATTATTATTATTATTTTGATTTTAGTATTTGTTTTTAAAGTAAATATTTAATCAAATATTCTGTGAGCATTTCAAGTATTTAGCTGTTACAGTTATTTAAATAGACCCAAAACAGAAAAAAAAAAGTTTTTTATATGGAAGCCCCCCTTAATTATTATTATTATTTTAGTTTTAGTATTTGTTGTTATAGCGGCAACAGAAATACATCATCTGTGAATATTTCAACTCTCTAGCTGTTACGGTTCGTGAGATACAGCCTGGTGACAGACGGACAGACAGACGGACAGACAGACAGCGAAGTCTCAGTAATAGGGTCCCGTTTTTACCCTTTGGGTACGGAACTCTAAAAAGTGGTGTAAGGTTTTACTGACGAAGCATAGTTGCGGGTGATTTCGCGTTTACGAGCCATTTGTGCAAGACTTG
Source organism: Adoxophyes honmai (assembly GCA_005406045.1). Classification (NCBI taxonomy): domain Eukaryota; kingdom Metazoa; phylum Arthropoda; class Insecta; order Lepidoptera; family Tortricidae; genus Adoxophyes; species Adoxophyes honmai. Next base: position 22,248 of record BHDV01054117.1, on the reverse strand, counting down.
TAATTAAACATCTGCTGCGAGAGATCTTATGAGACGAGTGGCTAGAGCCTTTAATCAGCTCGCGTCGTTGGCATGGTAGAGGCAGGTCTCTGGTCCGTTAATGCGCTATAAAAATATACAGGCACTTGTTTTGATTAAATACCTGATGGGATCAGGTGCACATCACTATAAAATTATAATAATAGCTTAAAGATTGATTAAGGATAATTTCAAAGAATATTTTTAACATTGTTTGTTTGATATCTAAATGAATTCGTTGGTCGAAGTTAGAAAAAAAAATCAGCTCATTCAGACTAAAGATTACTACATACTAGGTGTTTTAACAATTGTCTAATCTTAAAGAAGCTATATGAGCTAAGCGTCCACTTGTCGGTATTGTACGCATCGGACGTATCGCACGCAACGGATTGTAGTAATCTTTGTATAAAAAATGGTTGCCTGTAAAGTCGGTTTTACGGGCGAAGATTTTACGTGACAACGTCTTTTTCTCGGTAGAATATTTATTGATTTAAGACGTTGTCACGTCAACTCCCAATCGTGACAGCTGTCCATGTCTGCGTTTGACGTCTCACATGATACCATAGAGGCTTCGCACTATCGAAGCGCCACCTCCTTAACACTGCGGGCCTCTCTCTCGTTCGGTGACGTCATCGTAACGTTACCGAGCGTTACACTTTTTCATAAGTGACTCCCAGCCGCAACCTAATTTAAGACGTTGTCACGTCAAAAACTCATACAAGTGCGTCCACCTGTCCGCATCGTACGCATCGCACTTCGCCATATATCTGATTGAATGCGATGCGTCCGATGCGTGCGATGCGGACCTGTGGACGCCTACCTTTAGACCGCTAATAGCTGCTCAAGCTCAACACAGCTCAAGAACTCAAATGCCGAGTACTAGTGACGCTATGAGTACCTTGTGGCCGGTGTAAATATTCAACCTATTGTCAATTTTGGTGTGTACGCAAATAGTCATGACTTTGTTTAGGGCAAGTTGGTCGCCCTCGAAGAACGTATATCGACCAGATTGGCGATGTGCTAAAGAGAGGCCAAATTAGGAGTACCTAAGACCATCGAGCGAGTATGACTAGAGTGAAAAATGTTAGTGAAGCGAGAGAAGCATGCCAGAATAGGAGCGGATGGCGCTCTGCTGTCTCTCCCTACCCCGCAGGGGCCGCAGGGAATAGGGCATGACGATTATTTAGTGTTTCGTGTGCTCTTCCAACGCCATTTCGGAACACAGTCGTGATGTACATTTTCTGTCCAGGGCGTCAGGCAGCGCCGTAATCCTGGACCCGCGCATGGTCTGCAAGCGGAACCGGCGCGCGCGCGGCCGGCTCGCGCACATCTGCCGCAACGAGACCGGCCTGCTGAAGGAGATCATGCGCGGCGTGACCCTGGGCGCCACCGAGTGCACGCACCAGTTCCGCCATCGCCGGTGGAACTGCACCACGCAGAGACGGAGCATGAGGAAGATACTTATGCGAGGTACGTTACATTGCACCCTTGATATAATTCGCAATCACGGTCAAGCTCACCAAAAACCTGGCAAAGCATATAGACAGTGTGTCTTGTCAGAGTTGTCAGTGAAGTGACCCTAAGGAACAGTGTCCTAGCTGCTGGTAACGTCACGGTAGGTCTGAAAGATCTCATGCGCTGTGTCATGCCGGGCGGCACTAATGCGCGCACTTGGCAATGACTTGCTGCTGCTTCGTGTACAATATCTACTACGGAGACAGTCTCTAAGTAGAGTGCACTAGCTCCTTAACCTCACGGTAGGTGTGAAGAATCTCATCTCATGCGCAGTCGGTAGAACTGCGCCCGACGACGGACCGTGTACATTTTTTTTATCTATTGGTGGATCTATGCAGTTTCCAGGATAAAAAGGATCATAATTATGAACAACCAATGTGCATAAAGAAGTAACAATAAACACTCACGCGAACACATAAACTTTCGCCTTCATAATATCAGTCTAAAATGTTTTCACTTACGATTTACATGACGCGACCCTCGGATCAAATTTTTCCAGTGACTGAACATGCTTTAAAGGATACCTACTCGTACAGTATTAATTAGCTTGATGATTCACAAGTCTCAAGCAATAAAACGTAGCTTATACATACAAAATGAATCCTCATCTTTGGATACAATCAACGCTTCAATAAAAGTCCTTACACTTCGCATATTGTCGACGAGCTCAAATCACGCGAATCCCAATAATGTTCATTAACAAATCAATAAAACGTAGCCACAAAGCACGGACACACATCATTCCGCATGAGATTACCTCCGCGATGCGAACACGAATTTATGACGCAGTATATTAATCCGGTGATTCAGACGACATTTTATTGAATCGAAAATTCTATTTACGACCAATCAACACAAAAGCTCAACAATCAATAGATTTAAAAGAATGACTCCGATGAGTTCATCAGCATTTAAGATATTGTAAACGCGACCAAAGGTTGGCTACCTGCTGTATATTAATCGCTGCGCGCGCGGCGACGCCTGCGGCCAACCGTTTTGTATGAATTTGTTCTTTTTTAAATTCTGAACTGATTTTGACAAAATATTTTTGAGGATCGATTTTATATGCGGTGATTGGGTTTCGCGGGCGATCGGCGATATGCAGATAAGAGCCCTATTGCTCGTAATTTAAGCTACGCCATGATTACATAAACAAGCAGGTGCATACATATACATGGATTTATAAAGTATAAATGCCACTAAATTATAAATGCTTAATACTAAAATTAAACAATAAAATGCTAATTTCATGTGACATAATTGAGTCAGAAAAATTTATTTTTATTCTAATACCAGCAAAACGTTTTTTAATTATAAGCTCGACAAAAAAAGATTGCTAATGATAACATTATGCGAACTGAATAGAATCAACATAAGCGCAGACGGACGGACAACTCTTTTTTTCTTTTAGTAGTGATGGACAGACGCAAGATGTGTTAAACGCTGCGATGGATATCGGGACCTAATTCGATTAGCTTAAAAGAGTTGGATTTTATTCGACTGCTCGTTTATCTAAGTGCACCCGGTATGTGATGTCATTTAATTTATCGACTATCGATACGTGCTATATTTCTAAAGATATTTTCTGGTGCTGCTTTGATTACTAGCCTCACAATTTGGTAACTAAATCTTAAACGATTCCGCACTTTCACGTTGAATCTAGCCACAAATCGACTTTAAAAAAACACTTTTAGCCGCCCAGAACCCACGATAATACTCATTATACATAATTACGAGTATGAACTGTACAATATTACTGTGGGTAATAAAATGTATCATTGTGTTAAACATAGTAGTTTTAGAGACACTAAAAATAATTGCTTGTGTAAAACTGACAAACTGGAATAACGTTTTGTCAAGACAACGTTTTGACATCTAACGGAATAGCCATAGGCCATAGATCACATATTACGTGGTATTACAAAAGACAATATTATACCTTAAGTTCTTCACTTGATGTCTTGTAAAAGTACAGCTGGTACAGAAGCCAAATCAGACTGTAGATCATAAAGAAGCATTAAGTGCAATAAAGTGGCTTTTTATCGATACCTGATGTTATATCGACGCACGTCACTACCAGTCCAGCCATTAGTCGTCGAATGTGCATTCATTTGGATTCATTAGCGTAAATTAAGTGGTATTTGTCAAAAATCCCTCTCACACAAAATATTTATAAACTGCGCCACCTGAGCTTTTAGGGTGCCCAATAAACTTATCTCAGATCGTACCCATGCCTTTTTTGGAGTATTTTTAGGGAGATTTGTCAATGTTTAGGTATGCTTTAGGCACAGGCTAACCTCATCTTATAAAATACGGATAACTCACGTTATAAATCGAGTTTAGCTCGACATGTTTCGGACTAATTCGTAGCCCTTCATCTAGGAGCCGCGGCAGCTGCTGCTGCCAAACGCGAACTGCGCGTCTCGGCTCTCTTCGCGCGACTGCTTTTGCTCGACGAAACTAACACTGGCTCAACTAACTAACTAACTGGCTCATTTATACATACATACATATACTCACGCCTGTATTCCCAAGAGGGGTAGGCAGAGCACGTGAATTCGAAAATCCAGTGCCACGTTTAGCAATTTCAGGGTAACCAGATGGTCAAACGTGATATTGCAGTGACAGGTTGCTAGCCCATCGCCCACAATACACTAACCCTTTCCCAGAGTCGACTCTTACGACACCCACGGGAAGAAACGGGGAGGTGCTATTCTAACCCGGCACCACACGGGCTCATTTATTTATAACGTGAGTTATCCGTATTTTATAAGATGAGTGAGTCTCACGGTAGTTTAATGTTGAACAGGCTAACCTGTCACTATTCTACCTCTTCCATTTTTTCGCAAACCTAAAGTTATGCTAGAAGTGGCTGCGAAGCGTGATAAAGTCGTAATCGTGGATTTGTTTATGTCGCGATTCGTGTGCTCTGCCTATCCCACTCGAGAGCATAGGTGTGATTGTATGTACCGTATGTCTTACTTAATAAAATCGAGTTTACGTTTACTCTTACGATATCTACCGAATAAAATAAAAATGTTACCGGCTGGTACTTTTATGAAAATGGAAATAGGTAGCTCTTCGATACTGACATTTTCTGTACCTTAGAGATTGAATTCACAGAGATTTTGAATTGATATAATGCAACATAGGTGTTAAAAAAATGACACAAAAAAAATCGACGATCGTCTTAAGCTTAGTGACCACCTTTTCCTGCAATAGAACCTTATCACAGACAACTCTTAACACACTTACTAAGAAATGTTTTCATAAGAGCAGCTAAGCCCACTGAGACAAAGTTCTACGGGCGGAAATATGAATCAGGATAAATGGCACCGTGTTTTTGCGACTACTTGAGATCGCCATTTTGCTAATGTAAAATATATTAATTAGATACTTTATCGCTAGCTCTGATAGCTTAATTTGGCTTTTGTTTCTAGTTAATTTGCCTCGTCGTTTTATCAAATTTATTGAGTGATGCCAGATAAGATTATTACGAGTATTTAAATGTTTCTGTTGATACATCTTACTAATATTATAAACGTGAAAGTTTGTGAGTATGGATGGATGGATGGATGGATGGATGTTTGCTACTCCTTCACGCAAAAACTACTGAATGGATTTTGATGAAACTTTACAGAAATGTAGCTTATACATCAGAATAGCACATAGGCTACAATTTATAAATATTTTTTTTTAATTTTCCAAAATATGACGATAAGTGTCGAGAAAGTAGGAAAAAATCTACTTTCTGCTGGCTATTCTGGCGGGCGCTTCCTACTAATAATTCCAAAATCTCTTCTGTGTTAGCCCGAAATTAACGCGTGCGAAGCCGCGGGCAAAAGCTAGTTGAATATAAAATTAAAACAAGTATACCTAGTTGTGCATGTCCGTCCGTAGATGTCGTAAAATGCAGCTAAAGATATAAGTTAAGGTAGATAAACTTCATCAGGTACCCGTGTGATGTCGAATTTAGGATTTGGATCCTTTCCATTTCTTCCGTAGATGTCGTAAAAAGCGACAAAGGAAGGAAGCTAAGGCATACTGTAGATGATAGGCCAGCAACCTAAGGCTAGTAACCCAAAAATATGCTAAATGTAGCTACGTAACGTGAATATCATAGTTCTGGTTAAATAACGTTTGGTGTAAGTATAGGGAAAGACTCCAATAGAAAGAGGGAAACGGGAAGAAAGGGGGAGGTGCTATTCTAACCCGGCACCAAACGGGCATTTCTCCATTTGTCTCTAGTGTATTGTTAATGAGACTTCATAGAAATGCAAAGCAGTGTCGCGGTGACACGTCATCTGCTGCCGCATGTCGCCAATGCCCACTCATCATCAGCCTATATACGTCCCACTGCAGGGCACAGACCTCCTCTCAGTATGAGAGGGCTTGAACTATAGTTCCCACGCGGGCCCAGTGCGGATTGGGAACTTCACACACAACGTTGAACTACTTCGTCGCTGTGTGTAGGTTTCCTCACGATGTTTTCCTTCACCGAATAGCTCAAAAATATCAAATTCGATATCGCACATAAATTCCAAAAAATTCAGAGGTGCTAGCCCGGGGTTTGAACCCATGACCCTCTGCTTGAGAGGCCACATGTCGAACCGCTGGGCTATCACGGCTATAATGCCCACTCGTACCTTTCTTTCTTCGTAAGTTCTAGAAGACTCGTAGGATCTAGTAGCTCTTAAGAAGGAGCCTTTTAAATTTTGTCGTTCGATTAAGCGTGGGCTGGTAGTAGGGTGTCGTCAACAAATTAGATTAAAAGGCCATAAATTGATGCGACAGCGTTGGGTGGCACCAACCTACAGAACTGAATTAGTCCCTGCTTTTTTATCACGTAGTGACAAGAAAAAAATGTACAGGATGTTGCTAGGAGCTCCTTGTGTTAAATGGAGATGGGTAAATTTTATCCATTTCTTCCGTGATGGCGTAAGTGGTGACTAAGGAAATAGGGTAAGGTATATTTAAGACAGGTTAGTGATCTATCACTAGGTATAATAATAATAATAAATTTCTTTATTTAAGACCAACTTGGATCAATCATTGTTAGTAAACTTAAACCTAATATTAGTAACATTGAGAACAATTCAAATAAGCTGTAAGCAACTAGTGCTCTGCCTACCACATTTGAGAATACAGGCATGATATAGGCATCTAGACTAAATAAGGATCTTCATCGTTCAACCTTAATACGTTCCATAGCTATACACAGGCCTCTTCTCAGCTTGAGAGACATTTGGGTTTAGTTTTAACACTAAGCCGGCCAAGCACCGAGTAAAAGTCTATCGGAAATTTTTTTGCTACCTTTACCTATTACGGAAATAAAATATAATGGAGCAAAGAAAGGAACAAAACGGATAATCTCACAGTCATATGGCTAGGTATATCGATATTAGCTCGACATGTTGCGGGCCAATCCGCGACTCATAACCTGGAGAAAGGCACCACGGCGGCTACGACTAGCCATATACGAGGTTGAATGCTCGTCAAGAATTGACCCGAAACATGTCGTGCCAATCTCGACATAAACACGTGAGCGTATCCGTTTCGTTTCAGTATGAGCGAGTCTCACAGCACTTTAATGTAAAAAAATGTCGCTGTCGCTTTTGTGAGATGTCAGTGTAGGTATTACCTGTGCGATATTGCATAGGATGAAGGAATCATTTTAACTTTAGCCCTCGTTTATAAACAGGTTTTGTAAGTCATACAGCAGAATTTATATCAAAAAACAACAAAAGACGAATAAATAAAGGATGTCTTGTCGTATTTTATTACTATAAAACATCTGAACTGGACATACCGATGAGTTTAAAGAGTTGTCAAGTAAGTGTCAACATAACTCGTGGCGATCGTAAAATTTTGGCTTTTTATTTTGTACATAAAAATCATAAGCAGTCCACATCGCCCTGTAGACGCGAGAAAAAATAATCACCTTTAATTGGTCCCTTTCATTAGTAGCTCCGAGCATTCCGGCGGTCGTCCTTTTTTAGGTGTCAAATTTTTATCAATGAAAAAGGATTTCAGTCTAATTTAAATATCGTTATCTCACAATTTTTCCGTTACAATACAGCGAAACAATTTAATCTTTACTACGTCATTTAAACCCACAGAGTTAGGTACCACAAAAAGAGTGATCAAGTTCGATTAAATACCTACCTACGAGGCAATAAAAACAGTATGATTCTCAAAGCTTAATTGGAAACGAACGTACAAAAATAAGCAATAAAATATCTCCAAATTATCATGACTCCAGTTATAAAGCGCGTCTTAACATTAAATTCAATAAAACTCAATCAAAACAAAACGAGAATTATAAAAAGTTAAGAATCGAGGCAGCAGCGGTATCAAATCGTAAATACCTCGACACCTTATCTCCTAGACCCGACGCCGGGGCCGATTTCCATTTATACAAAACAGCCTAATTAAGCTATAAACAAAGCCACAACACGGGCTCCCAAAGCTGAGGGCTGCTGCGGCTCGCGGGCCATTAAGTGTGGACAGGTCCCGCGGAGCCGCCATAAAGATTACCACGCGATAACCTGACTACTGGACCGGCGGACCTCACACGGCCACCCGCGACCCCCACATAAATACCCGGCGATGGCTTCATATCGACAAAAAACTCAGCGATAAATTTGGCGCCCCCGACACGTAAATGTTCTTAATTATAGTGTAATATCCGGCCGCGTTGCTTGTATCTAATCTCCTCACCCTTCGATGTCCCATATTGGACCTCTCCATCCGTATAATGATAGTCATTTTTCTCGATATCGACTACCAGCATACTTATAAGTAAGTACACCACTGTAGTAATTGTCGTAAAGAATCAGAACGGCTGCCATTCTGATCTGAACACCGTTTGGAGCCTTCAAACGCGCCTGACAAACGGTTGCGTGTCTCCAAATAAAGAGCGACTACATATTTATAAGAGCTCGATACAGCGAATGTCAGCTCGTCGATTCATGGTGGAATAAACAATAGTCTTGTGAGGTATTTGAAAGTCAAACATCAGGATGGTGAGGAGTAATCGACGTCTCAAGCACGAAATTGTTGATTTAAGTTGTCGCTCGCGACTGCTATCAGTAGAAATATTTAGTAGCTCGTGTCCGTTCGCAGCCTTGGCTCTCTCGCTCGAGCACCGGCTCGGAGGGATAGGTGAGCACGTTTCACTCCGGGTCGAGTGCGTGTTTGGTTTCTTTTTGTCCTCGGTGGACAGGCCGTCTGTCCGTCAGGCTGACAGGCGCGAGACCTCTGCGATCCGCACTTGTCACCGTCGCTCCGTTGCCAAATTAAAAGAAACGTCCCACTACGCTGAAATAGGTGGCAAGAACTCCCGCGATAACTTACTTTTTTCAGTACAACGACTTTTAAGGAATTATAATGCCGCTTACGAAATAACTTGAGAAACGTTCTTTTTCAATTTTAATGAGGGAAAATAAGGGAAGTCGTTCATCGGCGTGGTATTTAGGTGCGTCGATGTCCTCTCGTCACCGTGAGAAATGCGTTTACCGTACAGTATGACGGCTGACGGCTGACGGATTGCGAAATGCCGGCTGTCCTTATTACACGGGCAGTCGAACGGTCTGCGCGACGCGTCGCGGCGTGTCGCCGCGTAATGCCGCGCGTGACGCAACCGCGCCGCCTATGCCGCCGAATGTCCACGCTTTAATTTGGCGTTAACTAGAAGATCAAAAGTCGACTACACGTTACGCTCGCACCGACAGGGATGTTCTGTTGTTCCGTTCACCGCTCGAGACAGCTAATTATTCCCATTAAATCTGTACCATCCATTCAAATTAGCCATCAGACGTTCATTGAATAAAGCATTCGCGTTTTGTGCTCGGCTGAATGACGCGGCCCCTTCCGGTGGGTGGTTGCTGTCACAACACGCAATGCGCGTCGCGGCCGCACCGCACCGCACCGCACCGCATAATGAGACGTTTACTCGCATTAGCTAAAGAAATTGACAAGTGAACAATAGCGGGCCGAGGGAAAAAACGATCGCGAAAACGCAGAAAGAGCCGGACAGTGTCGTATCGTATTACCCGACGTAAAATATCTGGGGGAAAGGAATGAGAAACGAGCGTTCCATTTAAATACGGGTACCGGAGGAGCGTTCGCGTGCGTTCGGTAGCGTGAGAATGCGCTTTATTCGGCGGGGACAGCGCGTCCCGAGCGCCCGCGCGGGCGTCGATAAATCAGGAGCGCGGGCGCAGCGGCGACGCGCGACGCTCATATATCGGCTAGGGGCCACAATGGCCGCGCGCTGACACGCTGACACTGACGCAATTGCGCGCATGCGCCGTCCGCCGTCACCCCGACAGGCGCGCCGTCAGCCCCCTCCCCGCGACCCTATTTATTGCGCTAAATAATTGAATTAATCAGATGAGATAAAATGCCCGCGTTTGTTTAAGCATTCCGCTGCGGTCGCGTTGACAGCTCGATGTATTGTCCTCGGATAGCTGATCTGCGCTTAAACATGCCATCTTTTATTTTATTGCGCTGTCCTCGTCGCTAATACGGCGGGGTAATTTAGTTGCGCGCGCCGGAGGAGGGAAATCGTGATGCGTTTCTAATGGAAGGCTTGCAGCGGCAATCTTAGGTTTCCGCGGAGGGTAGCGATCGTTTTACGAGCGGGGACCGGCCGCGCACGTAGGTAAGCCAGCGAATATGACATACGTGTTTATGACACCGGGTTCGCACGACACACGACACCGGGCCCGCTAGCATCGCATCACATGTTTCACTCAAACTCAGCTCGTAAGAAATGGGGATGAATACGTTACGTGTAGGAATTCCGTATTGCGAGGTCTGCTGTTAAATTGCGTTTTCAAGATTGAGATTAAATCATAATAAGTATGTTGTAGGGGGCCTTGGGGTTACGGAAAGCCGTGTTTATGTCGAAATTAAATTACGTAATGAAAGTGCATATTACGCAATCATTTTATGGTCGAGCCTTTTTCGGTCCGTGCGAAAATTTGTATTGTGAGAAATGTGTTGCTAAATTGCGTTCATTAATCTTCATTGAGCCCTTTATTTTCTTATTCCCAGTATTTGCTTGATAATTTTGAGCCTGACTTAACTTTGAGGCGTGGCCATAATGGCTCTGTGACTTTATAGAATGTTGCTTCATTGGAAAATTTAAAGTATTGTCCCCATGATGAACCATTTCACAAGCTTACCTCCATTAGTATGAAACCGGTAGGGACAAGGTATTCTAGACGTCAGCTGGGACTGCTGGGGAGGCGGGGTATAACCACGCGTGGCTACGACGTGCTACCTCTCCTCTGCCACATTCTCTTATCCCCATGGAGGGTCGCGCACGAAGTTGTTGGAATATAGGGACGCTCCCAGAGTACTACGATATCACCAGAATTTTAACAGCGCCATACCTACTAGGTATTACCAAAATTTTATCAGGGCCGCTAATGGTCATTTATGGAAGTAAAATTGTCCATAAAAGTTGTGTACACAATCACTAGCGAGAGCTGTCACTAAAAACTCATCGGCATCGGAATCGGCATGGAATTGACGGATAAAGTGATTGTGATCCCGAGCGTCTCCGTATCATGCTTTCGTGTAACAAAGTGTATTTTGATTAGGTAGGTACGCGAAATATTTTTTTGATAAATCATTCGTGCAATTGCCTTGGAACGTGTCTGGGCATGGGTTTCGACTGTTGTGGCGTTACGTGATACCATTTGCCATTAGACCAATATTGGTTTCGAACTGTCAGATTTAAAGCAATCGTGATTCCGCATTATACAATAGCCTTGCTCGTCTTCAGAAGTTACGTGAGATTGATGCAATGCCTAGAGTAAAAAAAAAAAATAGCTTGTGCCACTGCCACTATTAGAAAATTTTGTAATTGTGACATCTGTAGACTTAGCTCAGCAACACACGTAGGCTATCCTACTACCTGTTGTTGTCAGCCGTCTCTAATTAGACAGTGACAGGCACAGTCTATCTCGCACGCATCTCTACTCGCGCCTTGCGCCAAGCCGGGTGTGCAGTGCAACCGTCGCGCAGCCCTGTACAGAGTGTAGTCACCAGCACTAATATCTGACAGAATAAGGGCCGGCGCTGACTGCCGGCATGGCACGGAACGGCACGGCAAGTTATGCCGCAGCATCCTGTAAAATAACCCGTGGA